>LOEQ01001600.1:163076-193024 GCA_001685075.1 Bramus lutescens
CATAGTTAAGATCAGAACTTCCCAGAGGATGTCTCCATCACCATAGTTAAGATCAGAACTTCCCAGAGGATGTCTCCATCAGCATAGTTAAGATCAGAACTTCCCAGAGGATGTCTCCATCACCATAGTCATGATCAGGACTTTCTTACTGTTTATTTATTTGTTTGTTTGTTTGTTTGTTTGTTTAAAATTTCCACCTCCTTCCATCCTCCCATGTCCCTCCCCTCCCCCTCCCCCTCACTCTCCAGTCCTAAGAGAAGTCAGGGTGCCCTGCCTTGTGGGAAGATCAGGGCTTTCTAAAGGAGGTCTCCATCACCGTAGTTTGACCTCCCTATGACCCAGGGGCCAGTTCCCCTCCAGAGATTCCTGATCTTGCCTCTTAGCTGCTTTTGTAAAGAAGTGAAACTGTTGTTCGTTGAAGTCTCGTCTATAGCTCTCTGCTGCTGTTTCCTCCCTTCTCTTTCGATGGCGACAGCATGCACTTGATGTTTATTATTCTCATGAATACCTGTACTTTTGCTCCATATTTGAATCTGTGAATGGTGCTCAAGTTGTCATTAAGCATTTGTTGCTGCCAGGTGATGGTGGTACACGCTTTTAATCCCAGCACTCAGGAGGCAGAGGCAGGTGGATCTCTGTGAGTNGATGTCTCCATCACCATAGTTAAGATCAGAACTTCCCAGAGGATGTCTCCATCAGCATAGTTAAGATCAGAACTTCCCAGAGGATGTCTCCATCACCATAGTCATGATCAGGACTTTCTTACTGTTTATTTATTTGTTTGTTTGTTTGTTTGTTTGTTTAAAATTTCCACCTCCTTCCATCCTCCCATGTCCCTCCCCTCCCCCTCCCCCTCACTCTCCAGTCCTAAGAGAAGTCAGGGTGCCCTGCCTTGTGGGAAGATCAGGGCTTTCTAAAGGAGGTCTCCATCACCGTAGTTTGACCTCCCTATGACCCAGGGGCCAGTTCCCCTCCAGAGATTCCTGATCTTGCCTCTTAGCTGCTTTTGTAAAGAAGTGAAACTGTTGTTCGTTGAAGTCTCGTCTATAGCTCTCTGCTGCTGTTTCCTCCCTTCTCTTTCGATGGCGACAGCATGCACTTGATGTTTATTATTCTCATGAATACCTGTACTTTTGCTCCATATTTGAATCTGTGAATGGTGCTCAAGTTGTCATTAAGCATTTGTTGCTGCCAGGTGATGGTGGTACACGCTTTTAATCCCAGCACTCAGGAGGCAGAGGCAGGTGGATCTCTGTGAGTTCGAGGCCAGCCTGGTCTACAAGAGCTGGTTCCAGGACAGGCACCAAAGCTACAGAGAAACCCTGTCTCAGAAAAACAAAACAAAACAAACAAAAACATTTGCTGCCTTATACACACCATCAGATTGCAGCTTGCCATTATATTTTTAAATGTTTTGTTTGTTTGTTTGTTTTTGGGACAGGGTTTCTCTGTGTAGCCTGTGTAGCACTGGCTGTCCTGGAACTTACTCTGTAGACCAGACTGGCCTTGAACTCAGAGATCTGTCTGCCTCTGCCTCCTGAGTACTGGGATTAAAAGTATGTGCCACCATACCCTGCTTAAAACATTTTTTAAATTGGATTTATTCATCTTACATGTGAGTGTTTTGCCTGTATGTATATATGTGCACCACTCTTGTGTCTGGTGTCTGTGAAAGCCAGAAGAGGACATCTGATCCCCTGGACCCAGAGTTACAGATGTTTGGGAGCCTATATGTGGGTGCTGGGAATTGAACCCAGGTCTTCTGCAAGAGCAAGTACTTTGAACAGCTGAGTCAGCCCTTAGAACCATGTTTTTGATTTTTGTTCGTATTGACACAAACAGTTCTAACTTATTTAAACCACTGCATAGGGTGGTTATAGTGTGTATCAAGTCAAGAGGTCATGGTTTTCTCGCTCATTTGCCCCTTGATCTGAAGTCATGTGATGTCTTATTCTCACTGCGAAGGTTGTATTGAACATCTGTATCTTCTGTATATGTCCCAAACTCCAAAACTCTAAATATATGCAAAAGAGTAAAGCGTCTTAATTTGTCTATATTTTGTGCCATTATAGCACACTCTCAAAAGGAAATTATTGGAAGAATATTATGGAGCCTTTACAATATGTCAAGATGAAGTAAGTAAGAGAGGCAGCATTTCTGCTGTTTGAGGTGTAATGTTTTATTTAGAGACGAGAACAAACTCAGAGATGAGAAAAAAACAAAAGCTAGCAAGCTAACTTCAGAGAATACTAAATGCTATATAGCAAATAAGACATTCTTTCTGATTCAAGATCTTCCTTGGTTTTCCATTCCACCTGGAATTAAACAGAACTACTTTGCCCAGCTGTGAGACTTGGCACCATTAGGCCCTGCCTCTGTCTGCTGTTTTTTCTACCCTCTCCCACCTTGACCTTGAAGTCTTTGGACTCAGTTATTCTTTGTTCCAGCTTCACCAGGAAAGGCGGTTTTCTAGCCACCTGGAAAGTTCTTCTCCCTTCCCTTTTCCTCCCTCATATGCTGTCATTTTCCCCAGCGTCACTCACTGTGGTAGGGGATGGTGCATGATGACAGCGCCTGTGCCTGGCCTGCTGGCTTGAAGAGTTGTGAGATGGGCCCACTGCCGCTCTTCGTACCGCCTAGTCCACACCCCGACACATAGGTGTTGGAGGAGGCCGCTAGATTGTTCCTGGCAGCTTAGCCCCAAAATAATCACACAGAAACTGTATTAATTAAATCAATGCTTGGCCCATTAGCTCTAGCTTCTTATTGGCTAACTCCCACATATTAATTTAACCCATTTCTATTAATCTGTGTATGGCTACATGGCTGTTGCTTACCCACTAAAGTTCCAGCATCTGTCTGAGGCAGGGCTACATGGAATCTCTGAATCTGCCTTTCGTTTTCCCAGCATTCAATTTAGTTTTCCCTGCCTAGCTAAGTTCTGCCCTGCTATAGTTTCAAAGCAGTTTCTTTATTCATTAATGGTAATCACAGCATANTATTAATTAAATCAATGCTTGGCCCATTAGCTCTAGCTTCTTATTGGCTAACTCCCACATATTAATTTAACCCATTTCTATTAATCTGTGTATGGCTACATGGCTGTTGCTTACCCACTAAAGTTCCAGCATCTGTCTGAGGCAGGGCTACATGGAATCTCTGAATCTGCCTTTCGTTTTCCCAGCATTCAATTTAGTTTTCCCTGCCTAGCTAAGTTCTGCCCTGCTATAGTTTCAAAGCAGTTTCTTTATTCATTAATGGTAATCACAGCATACAGAGGGGACTCCCACATCACATAGGTTTGTTCCTTAGTGAATTTTTATAAAATTAATACAAACAAATGCCCTTCTCAAAGTTGGCCTGCATGTTCACTTTGATACTAGGAAAGTCACACACCCAGTCAGAGAGCTGGCCTTTGTCGGTTACTGTGTGTTGCTGATTGGCTTTTGTCAACATGACACAGACTTAGACATATCTGGGAAAGGGGAATCTGAAGTGAGGAGTGCCTCTGTTAAGACTGACCTATAGGCAAGTCTATAGGGGTGTTATCTTGTTTAATGATTGATGCCGGAGGTCCAGCCCACTGTGGACAGTGCCATCCCTGGGCAGGTGACTCCGAGCTGCGAAGAAGGCAGGATAAGCAAGCCGGTAGCAGCATTCACTCCTCCTTGGTCCCTGCTTCAGTTCCTGCCTTCAGGTTCTAGAGGACATTTAAAAGAAATCCTGCACTAGCTCAGAATTGAGAATAATAGATCGTTATTTATTTAGGGGTAGACTCACAGATCAGAATTCTCTGCTGGAATGGAGAACAGAAACCGAATCCCGCAGCCAGAAAGAGGCCAGACGCATGCTTTACATCAGCATAAATAGTATAAGAGGCCACGGGTAACTGGAAGGCTACTGGCTGTAGGATTTTCCTGCAGCAAGGTTCCCGCCCCGAATCATAAACCGAAATAAACCCTTTCTCTCTAAGCTGATTTTGCTCATGGTGTTCATCACACCGGTAGTCGCCCAGTCTGGACTCAGTGTTTTGTCTTGAGGTTCTTGCCTTGTCAGTAGCGGTCACCTCAAACCCTTGTGAAAAACCAACAGCTCGTCGTGGCCGGAGGCAGCTGACTGTGGTTATGTGTTTTAAGGGGCCTTAACACACAGTTGCGGATAGTTAGCGAAATCACTCTGACCCTGGGCTCGAAAGAGGAAACCAAAGGCATCGCTTCCATCATGTCCCTAGAGTGCGGAGTGCGTTCAGTTCCTGCTGCCCTTTCAACAGCCATTCCCCCTTCTCCCCTCCCTCCCACTCTCGGTCCTTGGCTTCTTCCCTCTTTGTTTTCCCTTCTTTATTTATAATTTGAAAGTATCACGACATCGACCCTCCCAGATATCCTAGCATGTATAACTTGAAATTAAGGATAGGATACACAGTGCGGTAGACACAGCCCGGCAGCAAATTCTCTACCGAGGCCGTGATCTAACCTTGCCCAACTTTCTCCCCAACACATCCAATGAATAGCCACACATTTCTTTTGGATTTCAGGACTCTTTGCAGCTCCCGTGTGTTGGGGTGTTCTCTATTGTGTGGGTCGGTCAAAGAGATCACTCCAAGATGAAATTTTGGGGCCTATGTGGCAGCAGGAAGGCCCAGCTTCTCCGATGAGCTGAACTCCAAACAGTCGTACAAGGGCGTATTGATTGATTGTGTGCCTGTTCCTGCGTGCATGTGTGTAGGGGCCAGAGGACAACTTCAGCATCAGGTGTCTCTCCAGGGATCCCCTGTCTTTGCCTCCCTAGTACTGGTACTGCAGACACACACAGCTGTGCCTGGCTTTTCATAGCATGCTGGGGATCAAACTCATATCTTCATGATTGTGCAGCAAGTGTTTTACCAAATGAGCCACCTCTCCAGTTCTGTTTGCTTGGTTTTCTTTTCCTAAATGACACAATTCCTGCTATCCATTTGACACGAGCACCTATGTCCTTGATGCTACATATCCTTCCCAAGGCATCGTGTCAGGAAACGATGATGATATTTCGACTCATTCATGGTCTCATGCTAAATTTAATTACTCGTCTAAGATGGAATCTGCCAGATCTCCTCATTACAGAGCATATATTAGCATTATCATTAATAAGTTCATTAGGGTGGCCTTTGAAGACCATGTGAATGCCCTGTTTAATATCCTTCACCTAAGGGTCCTAGCAGTCAATGATGACCCTTGCTCACGACAGTAGTTTTACTGGTAGTTGGCAAAAGGATATTATATAACTTAATTATTTATCCTATTTCTTTTAGCTGGCATCCTGTTTCTCTCCTCCCTCATTTCTTTTCGGAACTATTTTTGAAATATCAGAATGGGTGCATAGATTTTTTTCCAGAATAATTTTAATTAAAAATAAAGTAATTCTTTCTTGACTATTTCAATATTTTTTATGTATTTGTTACATCACTTTCTCACATAATATTTTATATCCAGGTTGCACTATGAAATAACATTTTGTTGAGTAGAACACAATGGAGTTCCCTTAGAACACCGGCCCCTTTTCTTTTCATTAGCCTGGCTCACAAAGATGGTGATAATCTATTATCTATTTTCCTTTGGTGGTTTAAATACAAAATCAAATCCGTTTATTGAGAATAAAACCTGGGGGCAGGAAGGCATTTCCCAGTGACGTGTGAACTCACATTTCCCCTTTGTCTCTCATTTCCTTGCCCTTTGCAATGAATGCCTTCTCTGGCTTCTTTTTAGGACCGAAGATTCAATGACGAGATTGACAAACTCACTGGGTACAAGACAAAATCACTCTTGTGCATGCCTATCCGGAGCAGCGATGGTGAGATTATCGGTGTGGCCCAAGCAATAAATAAGATTCCTGAGGGTGCTCCATTTACGGACGATGACGAAAAGGTAAGACTTCATGCCTTGCACGACTTGTACTTTCCATTCTGCTCACAGATTGCCAAGACTGTCCCTGAAAGGACGGGAATTACATGAATAGTCCTCGATTAGCCTATTCACAGATCAAAGTGCTTTTCCTGAGCTGTACAAGATGTAATGGGAGGCTTTTTTAGCATTTCATAGAATGTGGTATAATTGAAAATAATCGCTCCACTTTTTTTTTTTTTAAAGAAGCCTGCTTCTCATTACAAGTTTCAGTAGTATTCTCACTATTGCTTGGTCTTTATTTGCCTTGTAAGTCAGCCTTTAAATTGTGAACAGCACCATGACCATACGTGACCCAAGGGAGGGCAGAGAGTATGGGAAGATCACTGCTTTTCAAAAGCTCAGCATTTTCTCTTACCGTTTTATAACTGTGACAGAGAAGCTCTTTTGCTTCTTATATAAAAACCTCAATAAAACAAGGGTCATTTAATTGTTATTGTAAATCACTAGTAAAGGGAGCATCATTTTTGGTTCTGAAGAACTAGTGGCTTTGGCAGAAGTGACATACTTTTCTCTCTAGAACTTTAAGTTCCTCTACTAATAGTTTACTGCAAGCCATGCCGAGAAAGGCTCTTCGGGGAGCTGAGACTCTGGCTTTGGGACATTTACCTTCCTACTGAATAGAAACTGGTGGGAGTGAAAGCAAACTTCCTATCAGTTTGTCCATGTTGGGTGACTGCTATATTGCTGTTTGACTGAAAACCTTATGATTTAACCTTCTGGATGAGGTTCTCCTATTTGCCGGTGCTCGCTGTTAATAGTCCCCGAAGGCAACTGTGGTGACACAGAAGGTCAGCGTGAAATGTGATCCTGGAAAAACGGGGAGGGTTTTAGATGAAGTGAGTCCTTGGCTGAGGTCCTTTCTAAGTGGGATCGAAAGAACTCAGATCTTTTTAAGAGTACAGAAGCTCGCAGAACCTCGGGTGACTTCCTGTCAATTCTGCATGTGAAGCACACGGGTTGGGATCACAGGAGGTAGGTGGGTAAATCCCACGTGTTTTGTGCCACCCGAGGTGGGAGGTAGCAAGATGTTCTAGAGCATGCTGGCTGTAGGAGAAAGAGGCGCACCAAAGGGCTTTCTCGGAAGAGATGACATCTCGCCTCTGAGTCAAGAATAGGTTTCAACGGACAGACCTAAGAGAGACAGAAAAAGCGTTTAGAAGCCAGTTTGCAATAAATGGTGGTGGCTTCAAAGACCCGTGGCTGTCCACTGCCAAGAAAAAGTGATGGTGAGGGCTCAGCCCTAAATAAGTTGTACATCGTCCTTTCTAAGGCTCAAGGAAGCTTGTGGAAGAGGGGCAGAAAGAATGTAACAGCAAGAAGACAGGGGAAAGAGCTGTGCTTTAGGCAGGACCCAGCCACTATAATAATGAACCCACAGCAGCTGTAGTTACTGACACTTGGCCTGCATCAGACTGGCCCTGTAAATACAGAGAGAGAAGTGCTCATAACACGTACCCCTTACTGCTGAACTATTGGTGAGATGGATTCTTAGAGAGGAAAAGCCATTGCTTTCCATTGTGTTATCCACTGGTAAGCCTAGCAGGCTTCAAGAGAAAGCTCTAAATCCATGGGGATATAAACTCTCAATCCATGGCAACACAAATAACCCCAGCTAAACTCCGTGAGTCAGAAAGCAAAACAAATAGAAACATGAGAAAGAGATTTGTAGGGGGAAATAGATGGGTAGGCTGGACATTAAAGAGAGTAAGGACCAAGAGTAATCAGTATGCATTATAAAACTGTATAAAATTGCAAAGAAAGTAATAATAAAGTAATAAAATAAACCCAGAAAAATGTAGTGTAGACTTTAGTCTACTTTAGTCAGTTTAACACACATTCATGGAATGTCTAGGCAGATTTCAGAACAATTTAGCTTTTTGCTTATGTGTACACCTGTGTGTCTGTGTGGGACTATGTTCGTGTGAGTGCATGCAGGCGCCTACAGAGACCATGGCACTGGCTCCCCTGGAGCTGCAGTTATGGGTGGTTGTGAGTTGTCAGCTGTGGATGCTATGGGCCAAACCAGGGTCCTTGGGAAAAGCGGCACTAACTTTTAGATGTTGAACCACCTCTCCAGTCCCAAGGACAGATTTATCTTAATTTTTTTAAACCATGATGGCAAAATCCTGAGCTAAGAAGTCTCCTTTCAATGTTTAGA
This sequence comes from Bramus lutescens, assembly GCA_001685075.1. Classification (NCBI taxonomy): domain Eukaryota; kingdom Metazoa; phylum Chordata; class Mammalia; order Rodentia; family Cricetidae; genus Bramus; species Bramus lutescens. The sequence goes on from LOEQ01001600.1 coordinate 171,177, forward strand.
TAGGAGTTGGGGTTTGTGCCTTTTAGAATGTACCAACTCATAAGCCCATGGTCTGCCCTCTGCTCTGCCCCCTTTGCTTAGGGACCCCACCACATCTTTCCATTGACTCATTTGTGTTATTATTGCCTTCTAGACGCCTCCTGTTGGATTTATACTTACAAGGTAGAAATCCATTAAACTCCAGATGGTTTAAAGGAAGGCTTGCTCCAGGCTTCGTACCTTTCTTGAATAGCATCAATGTTTAACCCTACTGAAAACCGTGCTTTGGTTGAACCCAACTTGACTGATGACAGGCAGGCACTGTTGGAAAGCTAGGGAATCTCCCACAGTTCCCCTACGTGACAGTTATTATATCTCCCACCATGTGGCACGAGAATTAAATAAGATCATAATAGCAAATTCTCTGTGAAATGTAAGATGCTGGGTGAGTGTAAGATCTGATTTCTACACCTGACATTTGGCCAGAATTTAAATTTTTCTTTTGTGTTTGTCACCTTATTCTCAGATTGTCTCGTGGAGTCAGTCTTATTTTCTTGTTCCCAAATTTATCATTTTCCCTTTTAAAATTGTGCCCATAGTATAAGTTTATCCTCCAGTATGTTTTTTTTTAAAAGCCCATATAGTATTTTTACTGCTTTGGGGTTTTACCAGCCAAGGCAGGTAGAGTATGTTCATCCAGATGACACAGTTTTTAAAATACTTTATGTCTACAATTTCTAGCCTGGGTTGGTTTCTTCTTGTAAGGATTCGATGAGTATGTCCAATAGGCATAGTTAGGACAAAAAGTTGAAATGTTTGGTGGAAAAGGATACAATCTAGCTACCTCTGCCAAAGGAGGAATGACAATGGGACTTTACAGTTGTCCAAATGATAGTTACAGTGATATTTGCATCGACATTGCTTCCTCTACCGTCTTGGGTAACACTGATGTCAAAGGGCTGGAGGAGGATTCCATGAGAGGGCATAGGGAAAACAACCGGGAAGAGTGCTGAGCTCATAGGGGCACACGTGAAAGACGTCCCCGTCACGCTGACAGCAAGGTTCCAGCGGGGCTCAGTGAAAAATTGCCATTGTGTAACTTGTCTCCCAGTTTCTATTCCTTGGAACTTCCAGGCTCCTGAGTCTGCAGAGGTGGAGCATGCAGCCGGAGGGATCAGAAGCTCCGCCCTTCCTCAAGCCGCCTCCTCGGCAAGCTGGCTGCTCTTTCGCTCCCTGTTCTGTAACGAGTCTGTAATACATAAGCAGAGATTCCACATACAAACAGGAAAAGATGATGTAGGTCAGACCCACCCTCACCAGTGGCCAGCCTGGGGGTGGGGGACCAGGAAGAACCTGACTTTTGCCAACTCAGGGCCAATAAGAAGCTCCACGAGCTATCACCTAAGGCCAAGGTGTTTGGCATTAACTGCCCCTTGGTAACCTTGCACCAAAGCTTCAAATCAAAGCATATCTAACTCCCCTCTGTTTTCAACATAGAATATGCTGATCCTGCCCCCTTGGAGCTTGTCAAATGCAATTGGCGGTGGTAGATTTCCATGCAGCTTGGTATCCGTAGATTGCCTGTTGGTTTTCATTAAGCAGAAATTTTGATTAATGCAGTCTCTAAGCCAGGCAGCCTTCTGTCACTCTGGTTTCAATACGAGGTCATGGCTTTCTTGTATCACTGTTAATAAATAAGGTGCTTTGGGTTTCATTCTTTAAGATTATCTTTGCACTAGTTTGTATTCGACTTCTTGTTTCGTTTTTGAGACAAGGTCTCACTATGTAGCCTTAGCTGGCCTGAAGTTGCTATACTGACCAAGTTGGTCTCAAACTTGTGGTGAGCTTCCTGCGCCTGCCTCTTGAATGCTAAACTTAACAAACATACCACCTTGAACAGTCTCATGTTCTATCAATATAATTTAAACATAAATCTGTTTCTTCCATATTTGTCAACATATGAATGTATTCTATATTTTCAATTTGGAATGATTATAATGTTTTCTAATGTTCTTTTTTCTACATAATCTTGTTTCTCCGTCTTTAATTTGGGCTGTTTCTAGTTGCAAACTAATTCAGTCTGCATCATGGTACATTCACTACAGATGTATACACGTATATCATATTGCATAATATGATTCATACACCATACATCTTAAGTTCTGGTTTTTAAAGACTATAGATTACATATGTGTGAATAGAGCAAGTTGAGTAGAGTCTTGAACACATTTCCTTTTGCTTTCCTGCCCTTTCCATACGCTGTATTTCCCAGACTGACATTACTGAGTCAGAAGGCAAGCCAGGCCTGCACTGTCAGGAGCTTTCAGACCCTCTGAACTCATTTACCATGGTGTCAGTGTTGGACAAGCCCAGCGTCTCAGTACCCTGCTAACTTTGATCAGCTCACATTTAAAATCCAAAGGGAGTTTGTTTCCCTTGCTCTTCTTGGCTGGCTTCAGACAACCACCCTTCACATTCAGAAAGAATGTAAGGCTCAGCAGTGGACAGGAGAGATGACTAAGATGTTCAGAGTGAGCACTGCTCTGGCAGAGGATCTGAGTCCCATTCCTAGCATCCACATGGTGTCTCACAGTCACCTGTAACTCCAGCTCCAGGGAGTCTGACACCCTCTTCTGGTCCCCACGGGCACTGCACTCATGTGCAGAAACCCACACACAAACACACATGTTTAAAAATAAAAATCATAAAAACAAACAAGCAAAAGCCAACACAAGTCTTCTGAAGTCCAGATGCACCTGTAATTTCTGGGTTGCCCACAGGCAAAAAACAGGGAACAAGAAAAGGCTTGTGAGTAGGATTAGGAGGTTCTGGAGTCAGAATGCCTCCAAGACAGACTCAAGTATTTGCTCCTTAGCGGAAGGAGCTTAGACACCTTGCCAGGTCCCTTTGAGCCTCAGAACCTTCCTCACAGGGTTGCTGTGAGGAGTGAAACAGATCATAGACAGTAAGTGTTTGGGGTGACCCTCATCAGTAGACATGCCACACCTGCCTTGCCATTGTTCAGACACATAGTAGTAAATTTATTGTGTAGTCAGCATAATGTTATTTTTTGTCCCCTCACCTTAAAATTCCATTTTTAAAGATTTCAAGTTATATATGGCACAATTTTAAAACACTTGGATATATGAAAAATAGCAAATACTTTGGGGTACATAAAAAATTAAATATATTCATTTAGAGATATTCATGTACTTCATGTCATATTGAATAGGAATGTATTTCATTTCTTGAGAGTTCCATGTCTGTGACTCAGCGGCTGTATGAGGTGTCATGCGACAATTATTGGGAGAACTTGGAAAGGTCATTGGTTCCTCCTTTGGCGCAGGGATCGTCGCCCAACAGATGGTCATCCAGCCCCGTACTAAAGCTTTCTCTTCAGTGGCTTTAATAATCTCGTGCTCTTTAAAAGTCTTGGATAATTAGCAAGAATTTAATTTGCAGAGAGTTTTGTGTGAGTCTCAATCTCCCATAAGCATGTATTCATCATTTCAGCTACACACTGGCAAATTACTAGTTTGGCAATTCATGCTGAAGGTGCGCATAAAGGCAGGCCATGTAGAAGGGATGACTGGAATTTTCTGGTTCAATTCATGGGTCCTAAGCAAATGTTCCTGTTTTCCAGGGCTATGCATGAGCTATCTGATTTAGGTGGTAAGATTAGAGTCTTCATGTCCAATTAACTTATCACTTCTTCAGAGGGAGTAAAGGGAGACATTATTTTTGCAGACTAAGATTATGAGTTGGATAGAAGCAAACCTTGGTGATCTATTAAGACATTTGTCACCAGCATGGCAGCTAAGAAATGGCGCTGAGTGTAAGCTCTTATCTATCCTTTCAGTCTGTGCACACGTTGGTAGCAGAGGTGTCACCTCTTGTCACATCGAATAAAACAGAACGTGTCTGGTACAGTCGCTTTCTAATGACGGATGTGTTAACAGTCATGGCCTGAAGTTCTACTTTGGTTGTTGATACGGGGTTTCTTAGCCTGTGGTTACCTCCTCTCAGCTCATAAATCAGAGCATGCAACTATCCTGATACGTTCATCCTTTGGAACTGGGATGCTGCCAGCACAGCTCAGCTGCTGAAGACTGGCCATCTTCCAGAACTTGTTACTGGTAGTGCTACCCTGCCAACTGGCATTGAGGACGGTGCCCGGATGGCTCTAACGAGTCTCTGTAGAGGCTTGAGTTTGCTGTGAGACATAAGCATGAGACTCACAGACAGCTAATGGGAAAGATTTCACAAAACCTTGGCCTTACACTTCAAAACTCTCTGAGGATGATATTTTGCAACTACGCATTATCTAAGGGGCAAGAAATATCAGGTTCATTGTGTTGAGGAGGGGAACATTCAGTTCATTATATCAAAAGAATGATAGGTTGGTGGTCTCAGAAAGACAAACACAATTCATGCAGGCTACTAACATGGAGGTTGGCTAGCATATGATTGGTTTCTTTTTCATTTTGATCTTTAGACGTGGTTGCAAGATGCAGTTCAACTATTATAGCCAACTCCCAAACAACTAATCACTTTCATAAAGCAACTTACTGAGAACAAAGATATATGGATTTCTTCTTCATCTTCTGAATATTTTCTGTAAAAGATGCAATGTAAAAGACCTTTTCTAATAGTCTTATAAACCATCCATCTATAGCAGTGGTACTCAGTTTTCCTAATGCTGTGTGTGACCTTTTAATGCAGTTTCTCATATTGTGGTAACCCCAGCTAAAAAATGATTTTTATTGCTCCTTCATAACTGTAACTTTGCTTACATTGTAATGTAAATATCCGTATTCTCCAACGATCTTAGATGACCCCCATGGAAGGGTCATTCGGCCCCCAAAGGAGTTGTGACCCACAGGTTGAGAACTGTTGATCTACAGGGTCACACTGTAACACTTCCACCAGGAGAGTTTACTGTTTTCTGCTAATATTTCATTGCTTTTAAGATGCTTAAATATTAAAGGAGCAGTACATCAACTGATTGCAAGAAATACCCTCTGCATACTCATCCATTATTTTCACTTTTTTGCTGCATGCCAGCTAAGCTTTCTGAACATGTTGCTATAAAATTATGATTAAATATTAGTGTTCAGCAAAAGAGCCCAAACGTCCTGGCAGATGGCTTGTGGTTTCAAGTTGTATTTGATCAATAAGATCTTAGTCCAGGGAAAAATTTGGATCAATCACATAACTTGTTAGTATTTTATCTCCATTTAAACCATGGTCTAGTCATGCATTTTAATGGTGATTCTCCAGGGTTCAGATAGTCATGGTCAGAGCATCAGTGGCCGATTCATCCACGGCCCACGCCTTCACTGGATGGCATCTGACCAAGAGTTTCACAATAACCAAGATTTGCAAGAAGGTTGTTTACAAACACATTCCTGTCAGAACTCAGGGTGAACTTTGGTTCTCTCTTCCTGCTGGAGAAATACGCTGTGGCCTCCTGCCTCTGCCTTAGGCAGATCTACCTCTGGATAAGAAAGCAAGTGTGTGCCTGCCAGACTGACACCCAACAAAGACTGAAATACTCTGCCATTTTGCTATGGTGCCTTGGGTCCCCGAGGCCATACCTTGGCATATCCTCCCCGTGGACTACAGGGTACCCTGTTTCTCCACTTGTCTTTCAAAGCTTAGGCCAAATCCATCATTGGACCTCAGTAGGGTCTAGACTGAAGCATTCTGGTTTGTCATTTGCCATGGTCCTTAATACCTTACATTTTAGCTTTTCCCCTCCCCAGGTTGTCCCAAATGATTGCGGTTGAATTTTGACTAACAATTTGTTAAAAAATAGAAATGATCAAATAGTCAAAAAGTTAAAAAAAATACTACGATTCAACAAAATGGATGTGTCTACTTGGTGTAGGCTTGGGATCTAGGTAGACTGACAGTCTCGTGGAGAGTATTCTGCCTTCCTCCGATGGCTAATGTGGGGATGTCTGTAGCCCATGGAATCTACATAAAGATGGAAGGGGAGAACCAGATATGTCAAGTTCTGACCTCCATGTCCACACACCTGCTGCGGGAGCACATTCTGCTCCTTCAGCCAATAGCCGTTAAGATACCAGCCCACTGGGACATGGTCTCTTATACTTTAAAAAGCAGTAGGAACCGTGTGCTCGGTCTCTTGCTTCCGGCTCCCGTTCTGGCTGCTAGACTCTCTGTTTCCTGTTTGCGAAGAGAGGACTGTTGATTGGGATGATGATCTGTAAGTTTTTCCCCTTAAATAAATAACCCGTTTTATCATCCATAATTCTTAACTGGTGTGGGATTGTTCTGCAGCTTCACACACCCACAATCATATACACATAATGACGGTAAGTAAAACCTAGAAAACTGTCATAAATTGTTACTGGCTTCAACTCAACCTGCTTCTTTTTCTCTTTATTTCAGGAGCTCACTTAAAGTGTATCTCTCTAGGCAACCTTATATACCAAACTTGTTTTATTTTTTATGCTTTATTTTATTTTTATTTTTGTGTATGGTTTGTGTGTGTGTGTGTGTGTGTGTGTGTGTGCGTGTGTCCTTAGAGGCCAGAAAATGGTATTGGAGCTCCTGGAGCTGGAGTTTGGGTAGTTGTGAGCTTCCCAATGTGGGTGCTAGGAACCAAACTCCAATCCAATGTAAGGGTGGTAAGTGTTCCTAACCACTGAGCAGTCTCTCCAGCATCTAAGCTTGCTTGATTGCTGTGTCCAACCCAAGCATTCTCATAATGTTTTCTTATGATTAGCAAGTTCTAGCCACAGTAATTGTTATGATCACTCAGGTGGAGGAAATGAGCAGTCTGGTTGATTATAACCTGACATGGCTGGGCTGTCCATACTATAGAGCTAAATAGGGAAGGTTATGACAGTTCTGGCAGAGTTAGGCCAGCTAATACTACAGGACTAGTAAATCCACAGCTCTTAATGGCTATCAGGACGTGAAATAGTCAAACCATGTCTAAGAGCACAAAACATCAGATAACTCTGTCTTACAAACATGGTTCCAGACTTGAGCATGATTTAGACAAGAAAGAATGTTCTACAATGGCATATTAGAAATAAATAAGAGCTTGTTGGCAGGAAGAATTGTTGTTAAGGAACCAGAGCAGGTGCTGCAGATTCTTATTTCCTGGAGATCTCAAATGGAGGCAGACAACTGTCGTCGAATGACTAGCTGATCGAATGACTAGCTGAGTGCTACTGTCTGGATAAACACAAGGTGGCTTCTTTTGGTCTTAGAATGATGAAATTCTTGAATTTCTGCTGGTGCTCCTCCTCCTCCATTTCTTTCTCTTTTCCCCTAGAGACAAGAACTCTCTACGTAATAACAGCCTGGCCTGAAATAAATTTTGGAAAACTCAAATTAGTTTTTACTATAAGTAGAATGTAGCGGGCATCAAGTACATTTAACTATCTTTGAATTGCATATGTTTTTTCAATGTTTTTCTTTTATGATAAGGTCATTTTCTAAGTATGAAAATCATATAACTCTATTGTAGAAAGTTTGAAAAGTATAAAAAAGCAAAATTAATATCGCCCATAAACCTCTTTCAGAAAATCTATTGTTTTTGTTCTTTATGAATTTCCATCTTTATTTATTACTACCTATAAAAATGTTCTGAATTTGCAGTATGTTATACATAGAGTACTTTTTAAAATCATATTTTAAGTAATTCTTCAAATGTCTGATTCAAATGGTTCCATTATTTTTCTACTGTGTAATTATATAAGTTTGTTTAATCATTTTGTTTCTTAGCATTTAGGTTGTTTTCAAAAATCATATTATGAAATTACTATTAACCTCTTAATAAATCAATCAATCTTGGGCCTTGCCTTAGGATAGCTATTGGGCTACTGAAGTACTATGTCACAGACCAGAAATGAACCATTTCCTGCAGTTCAATGTGATTCAAAGTAACTGTTAGGATTACTGAGTCAAGAGGTTTGAAATTAATTTAAAAATAGCTTTATTGAGATACAATGCTACATAATTCATTCACCTACAATTTAATAGCCATTAGTATAGTTACACTGGTTTGTAACTATTAACACACATTTTCAAGACATTTCACACCCCCATACCCTGTACCCATTAGCATCACTTCCCATTTTCTCCCAGGCTTCCTAGTATTATATCCAATCACTGTCCTTCTCTCTCTATGGATTTGCATATTTTGGGGTAGCTCCTACGAACAGCTCCATATAATATAGAATCCTCGGCAGCTCACTTCTTTTACTTACACGACGTTTCAAGAGCCATCCGAGATGTAGTATATATTAGTGCTTTATTCCTTTCTATGGCGGATCATATTTTATTATATGGATATAGTACATTTATTTACTCTTTCATCAGTTAGTGAACATTTAGATTATTTTCTTTTTATTATTATGAATTATGTTATAATAAACATGCAAGTTTTTTCTGAAGATGATTTTATTTCTCTTCGATATATTCCTAGAATTGGAATTGCTGGGGTTTGTGCTAAAATTCTGTTTAGTGGTTTGAGAAACTAGTGAGTTGTTCCTTCAAAGTAGCCACACGTTTTACAAGTTCACCAGCACGGTGTGCTGATTCTGGTCCTCCCTCGCACTCACTGACACTCCCTGTTGTCTCCTTTGGCGCTCACTAACACTCCCTGTCTTCTCCATTGCAGATGCCCCGGTGGGTAGGCAGGAGCATTTCAGAGTGGTTTTATCTTACCTGGATGGCTGACGGTGTGGAACAATTTCTCGTGTGCTTAGTGTGGAAACACTTATTTTTTGTCCTTGATAAGTTTCTTTATACTATCTTCAGAAAACTGCATTAATTTATAAAGCCTATAGCTGCATATAACTCACTTAGCTCTTCAATACTGCAACTTTTAAGAGTTACAATTTCGTGAGTTTCTGTTTCCTCCTTCCCTGCCTCCCTTGCTGCCTCCCTTCCTTCCTTCTGACAGTGTCTCATGTAGCTTACACTGGTCTTGAACTTTACTTCCATTCCTTTGATTTGTTCCATATATGCATGGATTCTACAAGAAATTAACCACCCTTTGCTTGGAAAACAAGTCTACCATGATGCACATGGGCCTACAACCTCCTACAACCCTGTGTGGGTTAGCTAGCTTCTAGGTACAGCAAAATGTTTGAGAAGAAATTTGAACTAAGTTAAAATGGGCTTTTTTTTAAATGCTTGCTGTTTTATTTTAATGAAATCAGATTGTAGATGAAGATACTTGTTTAAAGAAAAGTTTGCTTTCAAGTTAGGTCAAATAGTTCACCCACTCCACAAAGTACCTGGAAGTCCCATCTCCTTGTTTATTTGATCTAAGCATCAATCACGGTATTTCAGAAGGGGGATCTGGTTCTGGTTGTGGGCATCAGGCAGATGTGTCCTTTAATCTGAGACAGGATTGGGTGACCTCAAGTTTGGAACTTGTTACAGCTTTACAACTTTTAGTATGGAGGAGTATTTTCTAAGCCACACATGATCTTGAATTCACTGATGGTAATTATCAGAGCAGTTAATACCTTATATTTATTGTGCTTTTTTGATATGCTACTAAACTTACTGAGAAAATGCACCTCTATAAGCAATAAAGCCTCATGCTTTTGAAGGCAGACAGAGACCTCTGGGCCACCATCATAGCCACTTTTGTAGCATGTCTTTCTAAAGACTTCTGGAATATAAATTTGTTTTTTAATAAAAGTTCAAAACTTTATAATTTATGTACACACACCACATGCCTACTTTGTGCCTGTGGAAGGCAGAGGAGTGGATCAGGTTACAGACAGATGCCCACTACTATGTGAGTGCTTGGAATTGAACCCAGATCCTTTGGAAGAACAGTCAGTGCTCTTAACGGCTGAGTGGTCCTCCTCTCCTCCTGGAGCATCCACTGTTGCTAGGGCATTTATCTGCTCCTGGATAACTTACGAAGCCTAGGTCCCTCAATACACAAACATAGCACTGCACATTGTCTTCGCCAAGAACTGAATGCAGATTGTAAGCATCCCAGCAGTGTGAGGTCTTCCTCGGCTTTTGTTTTGGTTGAATGAGAAGATAATGGAAGGACTTATAAAGTATCTCTTCTGTGGTTGGTGCTTTGCACCCGTGACCTCACTTGTCTTCTTGCAGCCCCATATGTGTTTGCTACTACGCCAACTTGATGAATGTAAAAACTGAATGTGATTGGGTTTGAGTGTGTGGAGGGTTAGCTCACCTCTCACCTATATTACAGAGCCAGGGCAAGTGTCACCTGCTGGAGCATGATTGATAAAAAGACAGAGATTGGTGTTCAGAACAGCAAAGCAGCCAATCACTGGCTCTTACCTCTACTTTAGTTCAAAATGGCGAGCCTGCCTCCAGGAATCTCAGATGAGACTGAGTACTGTCTGCTCCCATCTTATATTCCTCTCTAGTGCTGGGATTAAAGGCATGCACCACTACCGCCTGGTTTCTATGGCAACCAGTGTGACTACTGGGATTAAAGGTGTGTGTCACTACCGCCTGGTCTGTAAGGCTGACCAGAGTGGCTGTTTTACTCTCTGACCTTCAGGCAAGCTTTCTTTATTAAAATACAATTGAAATGCCACTACAACCTGCCTGTCTTAGTGTGGGACATAGGGACACTTATTGCATTTTCATTAATTTCTTGTTGTTTCACCTTTAGGGACTTGGAAACAGAGAGATTTATAGGAGAGAGCCACTTGTTGGTTCCTTGCCACTTAGCCCCAAAATAATCACACAGAAACTGTATTAATTAACTCATTGCTGGCCCATTAGCTCTAGCTTCTTATTGGCTAACTCGTACATATTAATTTAACCAATTTCTAATAATCTGTGTGTCACTACATGGCTGTGGCTTACCGGCAAAAGTTCCCAGCATCTGTCTCCCAAGGCTCCATGGCTTCCCTCTGACTCCGCCTTCCTTCTACCTTTCTGTAGGCCAAGCCAGTTTCTTTATTCATTAACCACTAAAAGTAACACATAGACAGAAGGACCTCCCACACCAAAGATTTCCCTGCACCTGATGCATATGTTTAAGTTGCTAACTGAAATGGGAGTGTGTGTGTGTTTAATAACTATGGGGTGGAGAGAGACTAAGGAAAATATCATTTCTAAAAGGTTTTGGCGTCATTTCAGCCTCTCATAAATACCTATGCCTGAGCTTGAGCTTTGTGTGTGCAGGGAAAATTGTAAAGCTCATGAGTGGGGAAATGGCTCTATCAGGCCCCCCTCCACTGTGCAAGCATGAGAGCCTGAGCTAGGATTCCCATACCGCACCTAAAGGCAGTGCTGGAGACGGAGGGGTGTGGAGACAGGTCAGTCTGCCCAGTCAAATTGATGCACTCCGGGTTCAGTCAGAGACCTGACCCACACACACATACATGCACCTGCACACATCCATGCTAATATTCCCTTAACACACACACACACACAATCAGACTGGAGTTGGGACTCATTAACACATAATGACTTCATGCATATATAACCTTGAGGTAGGTAACTTAGTCTCATTTTGTTCCAATTTCTTGTTTTCAATGGCAAAACATTTTCTAATGTATGTTTTCCCCTCCCAACATACCTCTGACTTTCCTTTGTAAAAAAAAAAAATCTCTACTTAAAAATCAGAATTTGCATAGTGCTCAATTGTAGCCAGCAGTGGAGTGAGGTGTTTCATGTTTATCATCCTGCAGCCAATTAGGGATTCCCCCACCCCATGTTTAGTTAAATTATGGAGTGCACTATTTAAACGAGACCACGTTATATTTCTTATTGGAGAATTTAAGATGGAGTATGAGCTAAATGTATGACTGACATAGTTGTAATTTTCATTTCTAATAATCTATCCATTTAAAATCCATACTTGGATTGTTTTTTCCTTTCCTTCTTTTTGGTATTTGAGGTAGAAATGAAGCCACTGCTTTTTTTTTTAATCATTTCCAATTATTTCTTTTTATGTCTCCCTGATCTGCCTTGGGTAATATCCTGGCTAGATATGATTGTAGGCTACTTGATGGGCAGAGTCTGATCTGTTTGTCAATTAACAAAGGAGCATTTTTTTCTCTCCTCAGATTGGGCACACTCCATTAAGAAAGGAGAAGTGTCACATGCAAGTACCCTATGCTACCAAACAGGCAGCGAGGTCCCCCAGGGGAGGCCCATGCAGGAGTGGGGAAATGTTAAGAGAGGGCGAAAGTAATGAACAGCTTTGAAAAATGAGGTTATGTAAGTTAGAGCTGCCCAGAGACGCTTTGAAGGTCTATTACACACAGTTCTTGAAAGGGGGCGCGCATAAAACTGGAAGGCGGTAAGGAAGCTCTCCCGCTGGAGAGAGTTTGAAAGGATGCCCTATGAGAAAGAGCAGACACCATAGGTTGGCTGGACCTTGACTTCCTTCATCCGTAGGGCATATGTAGTGTTTTGGAAGAACTTTGTGTAGACGATACAGAAAGCAACAGCAGGAACTCAATACCTTCTTATTGTGGATGTCGCCCAGCAGTCGACAGTGCGTGCAGCATCCTGCAAGATCTAGCTCCATGGTCGGGACTTTATTACTTGAATTATTTGGTTTTCAAAGATTCTCTTCCTCTCTTTCCTCTTCCTCTTGCTCTCTTTATCCACCTCCTATTACATCAACATCAGGTTTGCAAACAGTTTTCTACTGACTTGGATTTGTCATTCTTTTTCAGGGGTCCTGGTAGAGTATAACGGACATTTGCTTTACGTTTTCTGTTCCACTTTCTAATTCTAAAACAGAATGAGGGATCCAGATAAAACGGGCAGTTATTCTCCATAATAATCTCGAGGGCAGACAGCCCAGTCCTCAGACGATCCCGCAAGTGTCTGTTGCTTCTTATCAGAAGTTGATTCTAAATCTATGCCAACTCTTCACTTAGCAAAGCTGGGGAGATGAATTAGTGTATAAAGGGCTTGCACGTTGCAAGCCCGAGGACCTGAGGTTTGAGCCCCAGCAATCAGTTAAAAACTTGGCATAACCTGTGAGTTGAGTTCCTGGACTCGGGGTTGGGAGACAAGCAGATCCTGGGCCTCATTGGCCAGCAAAACGGCAAGTTCCAGGTTCTGTGAGAACCACTTTCACAAAAAGTAAGTGGAGAGTAAAGAGGAAGATATTTGCCGTAGACTTCTGGCCTCCACATAAGCATGAGTGAATGAACCTCCACACTCGCTCCCCTCCTCCTTCTCTCTCCACCTAGCATTTGGCATGATGTCACTGGAACTTTATAGAACACATGGGGGAGTCTAGTACTTTTTTTTCTGGCCAGTATTTCTCCTCCAGATCTAGAATGCCATGGCATGAAGCTTTGGTGCTGGTGCTGTGGCACACTGTCATGCTGGCTTTCCCAGTTTGGATCTTTGAAGAGCCACCTGTCTGAAAACAGATGACAAACTTTTGGTCTACAACACAGATGTCTTACGTAGAACCCAAATGCTTCTTCCTTCCTTATTCTCTCGCCTTCAAACTGCTGCTGAGGGCAGATTACACACAGAATAATGGGGGAAGGAAGTGTTAATCTTCTTGGTCGTGCACAGAGAGGAGGTCACCCTGCTTGAAGCTCCATCAAGACTAGCATGTAAAACACTGTTCTATCAGTGCTAGAAATATCAGGTTCCAACCACCTCCGAGAGGAAGATTATTTGAGTAAAAACTCTTTGGGAAAAGACTCTCTGACCCTCATTGCCTCAGTGATGCACAGCATTTATGAGAAGCTGGACATGATGCCAAAGGCAGGGAGCTCGTTCTACTGACAAGACCAGCCGGGCAGGTGATAGTGGAGGTGACAGATGATGGCATGCTGAGGATACAGCTGGCTACACAACTCTCTGAGAACATCTGGGTTTGCGTTTGGGAAACTTCATGCCTAACTTAATTTACATCATCTTCAGTATTCTTATGAGGAAGGCAGCTCTCCGGTTTTCTTGCAGATGAGATGATGCTGTCTCTCCTGCCAGAAGAGAGCATTGGATACCCCTGAGCTGGAGCTACAGACAGATGTGAGTCACCTCTTAAGAGTGCAGGGACCCAGACTCAGGTCCTCTGGAAGAGCAGCAAGCACTTCTAACCACGAAACTGTCTTCCTAGCGCCCCCCCTCTGTATTCTTAGGTCTCATGAATTGAATATGTGACAGTTATCCAGAAATCCATTTCCATCTTGGAGGCAGAAGCTTTGTAGGTGCCAGTGTCCTTAAGGATTCGGGAAACCCTGGCTAACACTCTCAGAAGGACAGCACTAACACTTAGGGGAGAGAGATATAGGAGGGGGCTTCCCCCAAGTTTCTCTTGCTTCTTCACAGAGCAGAGTGGAGGAATAAGCAAAGCTCTTGGCTTGAAAATGATCAGAAGCCATGGGTTTATTAAAATAATTTTCACCAACTGTGTAATTAGTTTTGCAAATGATGTGATGATCATACATTTATTTCATTCCTCCAAAAATTATTCTGCTTTACTGAAGTATTTCACAAATAAATATAAGAAAAGACTTCCTGTCCCCTATTTAAGTCTGTAAAGCCCTCTCCTGGGCAGCCAGGAAGCCTGCGAGACATTCATGGACTTAATATGAACTCCCTATGTGCATCTGCACGGCCCGTGTAGAATGTATCTTATATATGTCTCAGACTATCTGATGTGGGATTCCCCTCTGTATGCTGTGAATACCATTGGTTAATAAAGAAACTCGCTTGGCCTGATAGGGTAGAAGAGAGCTAGGCTGGGAAAACTAAACCGAATGCTGGGAGAAAGGAGGTGGAATCAGGAAGAAGCCATGGAGCTGCAGCTAGAGACAGACGCGCCAAAACTTTGCTAGTAGGCCACAACCTCGTGGGGATGCACAGATTAATGGAGATGGCTTAAATTAAGAAGTAAGAGTTGGCCAGTAAGAAACTAGAGCTAATGGGCCAAGCAGGGATTTAAATAATATGGTTTCTGTGTGATTATTTTGGGTCAGAGCTGCCAGGCGGCTGGGAAACAAACAAGCAGCCTCCGTACTACAATCATCCTCATCAGGAATGTGTAGCTCTGAAGACTATTTTTCTTTCCTTTCTAGCTGGAGAAAGTAGGTCATGGGGCATAGCCTTGAAGGACATGTATTTTGTCTCCTAGTGTTCTCCCTCTCTCTCCTTCATTCCCTCTCTCTTTCATGGTCCTGAGGATTGAATGCAAGACCTTTCATGTACTAAGGAGATTATCTACCACTGAATACATCCTTAACCCCACTGCTCTACATTTGGAAGTAAAAAATTCAACTTATTATTCTGATTTAAAAGGCAAAAATAGATGAATGTGCTATTCTGACCTTAAAGGAGAAATCACAGAGTCTGAGATGCCGAAAAATCCAAGACACAAATACGTTCTAACAGACAAAGCGGTGTTCTGATTGAAATGATTCATGTTTCTTTCTGAGAAGGGCATCTTCCTGCGAGTTACATGACGAGCCTTTGTGCCACTGTCACTATGGCTATGATGAGGCTTGCAGTTGACAAGGTTTGTTTTATGCTAAAATCATGGGGTGGTGTGTTTTTAGGTTTGATGAAGGCTCATGTAGTCAGGTCTCTTTCCTATTCCCTCCCTCCATCATGCTTCTTAAAGGGATCTGGTGGGGGAATACTCAGATACCAATTAGAGTTCATAGCCAGATCGTGTGTCCATGGCACCTACCCCAGAGGTAGGATGTGCTGGTAAGGCCTGGCTCCACTCAGACTGGGCCTCACAGATCCACCCTGTCTTTCTGGCAGGAATGGGGGGTGGAAAATTCAAAAGGACACCAGTGTTGAAAAGTACTTCTGTCCCTCAGGTGGAAGACAATTCTGGTGAGGGGCAGTGACTTCCTGAGAACACACAGTACCAACAAACAGTCTACCTCAGGGAGTCGGCACAGTATCCCCCTGTCAATCAGAAACACTATTCTTCCTGGAAGCGGGGGGGGGGATTAATTAACTACAATGAAGAACCTTGCCAATGCATAACTACCCCTGCTGGATCCCAGCAGATCAGTTAGTAGATCCATTTCCCCACTGCAGAAACGGCATAAATCCCTAGTTTGCACATAAAGGAATTCACAGGCAAACACTTCCGTCTTCTGGGGGCAATGAGCTTTCATTTCCTTGGTTGTTTGTCTCTCTCCTCTGAATATGACAAGGAAGATTTAGCCCTGGGCTGGGGACTCTGGACTTCATTAATTCCGCACGACCACTAATAGCTTTTCTTCATAACCACATCAAGAACTGAAATTGCCTCAGGAAATACATTCCCCATCTCCAGCGAACGAACTGCTTATCTCTCCTGAAGCCGACCACATTGCTTGTGCTGTCGTATTTATGTGTTTTCTGATGTAATAGATGCACTAAGGCTATCAGTTGTTCTAGAATAGAGAATGAAAATCGGGCCCCTTTGAGAAGAATGCTATGGAAAACAACCCAATCAGACTCCGGTCGCCAAAAGTAGAATCTATTGGGCTTTAGATGCAGCTAGTAGGCAATCCCATTGCGCATTCCTCTCTGAGAAATCACAAAGAGACTTTCCAAGTCACAGCAATAGTTTTATGAAAATAATATATGAGACTTGGGACTGCTGGGAACTCTGGTTAGTTTCAAGGAAAATCTCAGGAAAGTCCATCACTGGGGAAGTCAAGGCAGGAACTTAAGCAGGAACCTGGAGGCAGGAACGGAAGCAGAGGCCTCAGAGGAATGAGGTTTACTGGTTTACTCCATGGCTTGCTCAGCTCATTTTCTTGTGTCCTCCAGGACCACCTGCCAAGGCATGGTACTGTTCACGGTGGGCTGGGTGCTCCCAAATCAATTACCAATCAAGAAATTCCCCCCAGACTCGCACACAGACCGATCTGATAAAGGCAATTCTTCAGCTGAGGTGCTGTCTTCCTAGATGGCTCCAGCTTGTACCATCTGAACGCAACAAAACTAAAGGCTCAACAGCACACTTCCCAAATACTGACTGGAACCATGAACTTGCCATGATGGCTTGCTGTGGTCTTCACCATGGCCTTCTCTCAGTGTTGATTCACGGCTAGAGGAGTGAAGAAACAATGGGCTTTGTATGTGAATAGGTTAGACCAACCAGAGCCTTTGGCAGGGTCAATAGCTTAGAAACAGTCTGTGCAGTGGAAAGCATAATAGTCAGGAACCTGGAGCTTGAGATTGCAGTGCTTTGGATCAAGAACAGCTCCCCCCCACCAGGCACGTTGCATAGAGCAACAGTACGGGGCACACACCTGTGCAGCCTAAGCCTGCACAAGTCAGAAACAGTCTTACAGTGGGTGGATCGATTCTGTTTATAGCATCTTAGAATTGGAGTGACTGAGTTAACACCATCTGGTCCCCATCTTTCCTGGATTCCATTCTGTCTCCCCAGGTGCTTTTCAATCTCCATCCCCCTGAGCAGTCACATCTGACCTGGCAACACATTGGGAAATTTCTGTGACTGTGACCATGGCCCAGACAAATAACCAAAGTATTTGATGACTGTACAAGCAAACAAATGTCACCAGGTTCTCCCAACCTACACCTGACAAGATGCCATTGTGACTTTTGAGTTTATAAACACTGTATCCTGGAGCTTTGGCACTGAGAGTTCTTTGGGGCAAGAGCTTGCTCTTGGTCCCCAGCTAATAAAGGACTCTAATTTGGCCTTATATGCATGGTGATCTGTAACTTTCCCACCTGGGCTAGAACAAGATGATTTAAGCCTTAAGTAACATTTATTTTGCTCAAATAACTGTAGTTCAATACCTGGTATCTTGGAAAGTAAGATGTTTACTTTGAAGATCTAAGACCTAACATAATATTTTCTGGGCATCATCTCCCCCTCTCCCATCACACACACAGATAACACACACACACACACACACACACACAACCCCCCCACACACATGAGATGCATTTGTTCAGTGATGCCTGCATGCACAATCAGATTTCAGGTTCCATGAGAATACTGTGTCCTCCCAACATTCAAGGTGGACGGCTATGTCTGCTTTTGTGACCATGACAAAATGCCCGAGAGCATCTTCCAGGAGGAAAGGCCTGCCCTGACTCGTTGTTCCAGAGGTTTCTGTCTGCAGTTGGCTGATTCCATCACTTTGGGCTTCCGTAGGCAAATGATCACAGTCTTGAGAGCATGTAATAGAGGAGACAGCCCACGTCGTGGTGCCTAAGAAACAGGGTGGAGCGTTAGAAGTGGTCATAGGACAAGATGTCTCCTTCAAGGACTTTGAGGACTCTGTCTGATCCTCCCACCTTCTAAGAGCCCAATTTTCTAGGAATACATCGAGTGGCTGATCCATTGTCGAGGTTAGAGTTCTTGTGATCCCCAAGGTCCCACCTCTGAACACCGTTGTGTCAAGGACACAGTCTAATACACAAGTCTTTGGGTGACATTTCATGTCTAAACTCAACAGTGATGGCAGCGTCTACTCTTTGATGACAGAGCAACAACAACCCTCTTTATTGCAGGTTTCACACAGGATAGATCTATGGGCTTCTCCTTTGAGGCAGGTACAAATTTTGAACCAGAAAACATCAAAATCATGTTGCTTCAGTCTGGACGTGGATGACATTGTTGTGTTTATTGAGCCATGGTATGTTATTTATCTTATAAGTTCAGCGTGAAGATTTTCATAAAACTTAGAAGGCGTGAGAAAACACTATAGCATGGTGGTATCTGGGGACTTACGGAATTTTATTAATTGGAGACTCCCCAAGATGGTTAGTTTACGTCAGATCAAAAAGAAATTCCCTCTCCCCAAATTCTGATGGTTGGACAAAAGCCAGCACTCCTCAGGAAATTAGGAAGCGGATTCCTCTCCACCAAAGGAGCCATTCACTTACCATTGACCAGAGGGACAAATGGCTACCTGCGGTGCCTATTAGCACACCAAAGCACATGCTGGCTCTAGGCTCTCTCAGCAACACAGAACTGTTAAACATTTCAGAGGCCATGCTAGCATGTAAGTTCTTTTTCTCACCTCCATCCTACCCTAAATTTCCCTAGCTCACAGGCTTCCTTACCCCCAAATTCTCATTTTTCCTTACAACCCGATTTCAACTCTGCTTTCTTCTTATAACCCTGTTATCTCATCTATGCTTTCTCTAGTCTGCTGGTCAAGTCCTACCGCTTTCTCTCTAGACTCTTTCAGATGCCTCTGGCTGTTCTCTCTCTCTCAAACCTACAATAAACCCTTCCCTTTGATCATACCACAGGGTGGTGCAGTCATGTGGCCAGTTTATACCTTCAACACAGCTTGTAACAGATGAACCACAGCCCTAGAGAATGGCTGGACTGTGGCAGAGACCTCTCCGGGGGGAATGTTCTAGAGACATTGAAAGTCTAGTGATAGAACAGTGTCCAGCCGTCCGTGCCGTAGCACAGAATAAAAAGCAAAAGTATAATAGGCAAAAATGAAAGTACAACAGAAAACATTTCTTCAGTCTCTTGAGTTCTATATTAGGAGAGTAGCTCTCATCTTAGATGTAATTGCCGCCCACCAAATATTTATTTCGAAACAGAATCGATCTAGAAGCAACGGCCTTTCCCCAATTTGTGCAACAGCTCATTTCTGAAGAGAAGTAATAACCCCTGCGTGGATGTGCAACTAGCATTGACGGAGTGACTCAGTGCATCAGACACCTTCATTTAAATCTTCTTTATTATACATAACTACCCAGTTTGGTGTGCGTTATTCTCACGTCCAGAGAAGAAACACGTGATCCAAGCACCAAGCATTTCATGGAGGACATTCCGCAGGATGGTGATTTTGTAAGGTTTTGGCTGATAGTCGCCCAGTGATAATTAAGTGCTTAGGAGAATTCTTGGTTGGGGAAGAGTAGGAGGCTGGAGTGAATAGCTGACGTCGTGGAGTTCCTTGTCCTTTCTACTTTCTCTGGAAGTTTGCAAAGCCCTCTAAAAGCTGTCCCCAGAAAGCAACCAAGAACTGGAGAAGTAGCCACAGATCTGCTCTACCAGGCCTGGCAGGGCTTGCGTTTTTATGATGGTTTTATCTTACTCTCTGATTTTTTCAATCTTGTCTCCCCTTGGGGGCAAGGACAACATCAGTATCTGAAATTACAATGGCAAGCCCAATTGACAAGGTTGGGGACAAATAAAACTGGCATTTGCAATGAACACACTTGACTGCTGGGGGCAGGTGGACGCAGCTGTGTTTGCTTCCTTGCTGTCCCCTCTCAGCACAGATATGTGGGTGTCAGTAAGTGGGCAGGTTGGTTAAATAGAAGTCATTAAGAGAGAGTTTGCTAAAATCTGAGACTATGGCGTCTTCAGCGCCATCAGGCCACACACTAATATCTGGGAAGTCCTGGGTGGGTAGCATGCTCATACGTAAGTCCTTTAATTTTCCTTGAATGTTCTGGGATAAGGGCAGAATTCCTTAGGTGGCAACTACCTGGGACCCCTCCTGCAGGACTCTTTACCATGACTGGAAACCTCTAGTGTCAAGAGAGGGAAGAAAGAACTTTTTGTCCTAAATATCAACTGCCATCTTCAGATTTCACTTACTCCCTCCCTCCTTCCCTCCCCCTTTCTTCTTTCTACCCCCTTCCCTCTCTTCCTTTCCTTTCTCCTCTCCCTTCCTTCCTCCCTCCCTTCCTTCTTTTTAGAATAAAACATAAACATGGAAACCCAGGCAGCCATATTATCCACGTTAACCAATTAACCAATAGGCTATATTCACTATTAGTGACTCAGTTCCCTCTGACAATGGGCAACCGTCACAAGGGTGGATTTTAGGAGTCTCTCTTCCCTTGGGAGGAATTATTTCCCAAGAGACTACTTAGCATCTTGGCATGTGGACCCCAGATAGGTCCAGCCTACCAATGTACCAGATAATGGGCACACCATTCTCAAATCGCCATAAGGTGACACACCTCTATATTTTCTTCATTATTGGTGGCATTCACTGTGTGTGCTAAACACCGTCCTATACAGTCCCCATGCACTGTCTTATTTCATCTTTAGACTCTAGTGACATATATACCATTAATAGCCACATTTCCAAGAAGACCAAAGCATGGCAAAATGCACAACTATGGAGTAGTGGAAGTGGGCTCAGAATCGATGGCCCACACCATATCCAAGAGAAAAACCCGGAACACTCATGAAACATTGTCGTGAAAAAATTGGAAACTCAAAACCCCTAGGGCTGTGAGAGGGCAATGGCCCTGCTGCTAGAGGTGCTTCTGATGCTCTCTGCTCTGCCCATCTTCTTGGCTTTTCGGGATTGATGCATGGCGAAAAGGTAGAAGCAGCTGAGAAGATTTTGGGGTTGAGTAGCCCGATGGTCACAGCAGGACTTCATTATCCTGAATGCCAATGCGGACGATGAAGACAGGGGCGTGCTGTGCTATTCGGTGATGCTATAATGACATTGCATTTATTTAATTGATTTGCTTTTTGCGAGGCAGAGACTGGGTCTCCCACAACCAAAGGGGCCTTGATCTCCTGGTCCTCTTGCCTCCATTTCCTGAAGACTGGGGTTATAGATATGAGCCACTGTTCCCAGTTTCTTCTTGCTTCTTTTCTGTTTCTGTAGTCACAGGCAGAGTAGGCCTTCTGATCTTTACTAGTTTGGGACCAGAATGAACAGTGAAAGTGATGGTCTGTTTACTCCTTGTAGTTTTCTTGCTGCTTGAAGACTTTATATTTGTAAATATTCATTCTAGATTTAAAAAAAAAGGTTGCTCTAACCTCCTTCAGTGTGACCTGTAAATCAGCGTGAAGCATGGTCAAGCATGTGGATGTGTAGTGATGAGGTGAGCAGGCCTGCTTTTCATCCCGCACAGCTATCTTAACACCCGAAATAACAACACATAAATTGTATTCATTTAAACACTGC
>LOEQ01001600.1:197050-212244 GCA_001685075.1 Bramus lutescens
TCTCTCTCTCTCTCTCTCTCTCTCTCTCTCTCTCTCTCTCCTCTCTCTTTCTCCTCTCTCTCTCTCTCAGTGTATGTGTGTGTCACTGGTGTATGTCTCACTGTCTCTCTCCTTTCCTCTCTCTCACTCTTTGATTGTGTGTGTGTGTGTGTGAAAGTCTGGTTTTCCTTATAGGATCACTGAAGATCACAGATCCTTCCAAATGTTCATGTATCATCTGAAACCAACCATCTCCGTCCTGAGTAGAGTTATTATTTTCTTTATGTGCATTGATGTTTTGCCTGCATGTCTGGGTGAGGATGACAGATCCCCTAAAACTGGAGTTACAGACAGTTGTGAGCTGTCATACAGTTGCTGTGAAATGAACCCCGGTCCTCTAGAAGCACAGTCAGTGCTGTTAACGGCTGAGCCATCTCTCCAGCCTGTTATTCTTGACCTTCGCTGGCAACCCCACTTTTCATTTTCAGGGTCATGATAGGGCTCTCAAGCAATTTCTCTGATGAGAAAAGGTTGATAATATTCTCTTGACTCCTCATAATTTGTAATTTATGACCTCTTGGGCCTCTTCCTCCACATCTCTCTCTTTCTTTCTGTCTCTTTCCATCACCCAAATCAATGCAGTTTAATATGTGTAGCAGAGTGAAAAATTTACATGGAGTCAATTTTCTGCTTCAGAAGAATTCCTCTTTAGAAAGCCAACCAATGCTTTTGTAAAAGGATTAAATAAATCTGCAATGAACAGCATAGATCCGGAGATGGTGAAAGTGGAGCTAGAACTTATAATTCAGAATTTTGTCTGCAAGAATAATCCTGCCAGTTCTGAGAACACTGCTTTTTTGGATATCAAAATGGGTGCCTCCGCTTTATAACTAATCATTTCTACTTTACAGTTCAACTCCCTAATCCAAAAAAAAAGCTAAGAGATAAGTCTAATTTATAATAATCCCACAGGTTGATGAAATTAAAAAGGAAATTCCAAGTAGACTAGTATTTATCTAAAAGTGGAGTAATTGGGCATTTAGTGAGGGTATAAAAGTTAAAGATGTTGAGGTAGATTTTGATGACTCCATCCAATAGGGAAGGAGGACTCTCAGGCTGTATTTGGTTGTCAGCCCCCAGATGATTCTTTATCTAGCATTCTTGATCTTCATCATTTTGGATGTCACTTTACACTTGGTGGTCTACCTAAATCACTGGGCTTCGGAGGTCTGTGATCTTACCCCATAGTTGTCAAGTCAGGGCAGGAGATTCCTGAGGCAGGAAGAGTCAGCACTGCCGAGTGCTGGGGAGATGAAGAGCTGTGCCCATCAGGATAAATACCGCAACTGGGGAATTTAGATTGTTTTCCTGCCAGATCCCCTGCCCTGCTGACCAGGGAGTTTTCAACTGCACATGGTGAGGACAGAGGCTGGAAGGATGGACAAAAAGTGTGTCAGGCTCTTCTGAGAGGACAGAGGATGCACGAATTGTAGTGATTTTGAAGAAAGATTGTAAAAGCTTTCAATCATGAGTATGGTTGGAAAAGAGAGTTAGTTCTGAAAATAGCTCTGAATTGAGCAAGCAGGATCCACCAGCTTAGCCACCAATGTGATTTGGATATAAAATGCTCCCCAAAGGCTCATGAATTAGACCTGTTCTCCAAGGCAGCATTTAGAGGTAAGACTTTGGAGAAGTGATCAGATCACAAAGGTCCTGACCTAATAAATGGATTAATCCATTGTGGTGTCATGGGATCAATCCTTAACGGAGTCACCCATTAATGGCAAGTGATAAACACTGTGGGAGGTAGGGTCTGATGGGAGGAACTGAGTCTCGTCTTTGAAATGTTAATTCTGCTCTCAGCCTCTTTGTACTGTTTCCTGGACTTCAGGAGGTTAGCAGTCTCCTCTGTCCCATGCGTTCATCAATCATGGTGTTCGGCCTCATCTCAAACCCAAGGCAATGGAGTCATCTGACCTTGGATTTAAGCCTCTGAAACAATGCAACAAAATGAGTCCTTCTTCCTTATATTGTTAGCTCAGATATTTTGTTATAAGGAAAAAGGTAGACTAATACAGTCCATATATGGGGTTGTGCTTTAGAACACCGCATGGTAGCTCTAATGTAGTATATTAGTGACTTTCTGTGCAAATGAGAGAAAGAAGCGTTGTTTTGGCTCACAGTTCAGAAGGAACACAGTCCATTATGGTAAGGAAGACATTCAGCAGAAGTGTAAGGCCAGCATGGCCGTCAGGAATCTATACATAGGAAGCAGAGAGAAGGAGAAATAAGTGGGGCCAGTCCATAAAACCTTCATGCCTGTCTGCAATGATGTACTTCCTCTGGAAAGGTTGTACATTTGGTAAAGGTTCCATAGCCTTCCCAGAGAGTGCCATCAGCTGGGGGACCAAGTCTTCAAATAGATGATTACATAAGAGACATTTACCATTCAAACCACTATAGGCAGTTGGTTTTTGTAAATTGGTTCATTGCCTACAGGTTGGGAAATGAAATCAACTGAGTTTTGAGCAGTGTATTGTCATAGGTGAAAGAAGGAACAGGTTGTTTCTTCATTGTTGTGTTTTGCTTTTTTGCTCGTTTTTTAGTCAACTGCATCTTGGAAAGGTAAGCTCTGTGTCGACTTGGATGACGTAAGTAAATGTGTGCTAAAGCTATCTCTGCTTGACATTCTTCAGCTCAGGGTAGAGCTGTATTTTGGTTTGTTAAATATTCAGTTTCATCATCGAGGGTAGCAGGGTGAAGCCTGTGGCAGAGAGAGGAGCAGAAGAAGAAGGAGCTGAGTACTTTCTTTGGGACTTACTTTCATTTTAAAGGTAGCCCAGGGAAGAGCACCTGGGAGGCTGAACCATGGCTTAGACTGGTAAAGGGGTGGACATGCTCCTTCATCAGCCTGAGATCGTCTTTTAATAGTCGGAAAATTATTTGATTTTTTTCATGTTTAAGGAATCGTGGTGGAGGACTTTGAAGTTCTACACCTTCTATGCACGCTGTCTGTGTGGGCTTGTCTTTGTGTTTTATATACATATGGATAGGTATGGGAAAGGCATGTTTCTTGGGTCAGCTCTGGCGGGCTGCTTCTGACTTGTGGGTTTCCAAAGTCCATATATACAGGAACCTTATAAACACAGGCCAAGATGTTTCTAATCAGAAACAAGAGACTTACCTTTATCATTTTTTCCTATCTTATGAACAATTAGATAATGCAGATATAAAAAGCTAGGGAATGCTGACTTTTGTGTGTTTTTCCTACATGGGCATGGTAAGCTTGAGTAATTCCCATCATTTCCATTCCTTGTTTGCCCTGCCTTTAGCATTCTTGTATGCAACTTTCTCTTTTGAAAATGAAAATTCTAACCTTTGGGAAGGAATGTATCGGAAACGATTCTTTTAAGCATTTGAATAAATTAACTGCATTTCCAATTCAAACCTTAAAATTTCTGCAATATTTTTCTTTGTCTTCTCTGCTTTATTCAAGTTGTGTTCATTATTGTAAGGAACCCCCGAGCTTATCTCGTATGTTTGCTCCTAGAGTAGAAATCAAAGTATATTTAAAAGGCTGTTAGGATTTGTTGTTTAAATGGTTTCTTTTAAATTTGTTTATCAATGTAACTTATGTGGCCGTAAATTATCACCGAATACTTGGAATTTATTCTATTAGGTTTCTCCAAAGCAAGGCACACCAACTAATCATCATATGATTTCTTTTTATAACGCTCATAAAATCTAGATCTATCATTTTCAAGTTTTAAAACCTAAGATTTTATGTGGATAGCAATGTTAGTACCAACAGCAATGCAAAGTCTTTCTTCCTCTACAATATATTTTATATCCAAAATAATATAGTCTATATATAAATTCAGTAAATAATTAAATGACCTCATTAAGTTTAACAGAAGGATTGAGTATCTTTATTTCACCCACTGTATATCTACAAGTTGTGACTAGGGATACTGATATGTTTGCGGATGACATGTATTCACTGAAAAAATATTTATGCAAAGCCTACTATGTGCTAGACACCAAGAAAGCTAAAGCACAATATACAACCTCCTTTCTGAACTTACAGTTTATTAGGATAAATGGGCGTAGATAGATAGGTAGATGTTACATGATGTAAGACAAAATTACTAAATGAGACGAGACTATAAAGTAACATTTCCCAAATGACAGTATGTGTGATAATTTTAAGCAGTTGACATAGACAACACTTTATGTTTTTATTGTGTATGATTTTTACCTCAATTTATGAGGAATAGTACCGGCTTTCCAATGTGGCAATGATGACCTACAATTTCCCATAAAATTAAACGTACTTAAGTAAAAATACGAGAATTCATTTCAAGAAATCATTAAAGATAGAACCAGAGCAGTAGTGTGTGAATGTGGAAAACCAGGGAAGGATACGAAATAAAAACCGAGATGTGAAAGACACGATTCGGCTGCATCAATGTGGTTCAGGAAAGGTTCTGGTAGGATAAGGAGTGGGCAGGGTCTGTGGAGAGTGAAGAGAAAGATAAGGCTGTCCCCAGTGCATTCCTTACCAGGACCAGTGACCCTGGAAGTCAGAAATGACATCATATTATGTGTGGTCCAAGAGAGGAGTTGAGACAGGAATCGTGTCAAGGATGCTGGGGGAGGAGATACAGGCTTAAGGAGAGCAAGACTGTCTAGAGCACCAGTGATACGCTGAGGGATTTGGGTCCTTGCTGTCTTGGGTCAGCATTACTGAACAATGAGCAAGGAAGGTTCCAAAAAGTCTGCTGGGTCACACATGTGCCTCCAGGCATGAGAGTCAACACAGTCACTCATGAAGATTTGCTATCTGGGGTGGATGTCCTCTCTACCACTGACTGTGGTCTACGCCAGCTCGTGACTGTGGTCCACAACAGCCCAGGACCTGAAAAACCAATGGCCAGGAGGCAACATTGGGTACAGATACTGTTAGGTGTGAGTGTGGGGTCATGTCTGTTGCAAGGCTAAAATGGCATCAAAATATAGGATACCAAGCAACTTCATTAACTTTCTGCCAGCAATTTGCTTACGGTTGGGTTCTTTACTCTGAGTACCTTAGTTGAACATGTAAAAGAAATACAGTAATCTGTTGTTATTAGATGTGTGGTAATGCGTCTAGGCTTTGTCTTCTTAATATAGCAGCTGTGCACTTGTGTGTGTGTGTGTGTGTGTGTATGCATGTGTTCAGGTATATGTGTTTTATATGTGTGCATATGTATATTTGGTGTCTTCCAGTATATATTTGCATATGTATTTGGCTGTCTTCCTTTTTTGTTACTTTTTTTGGGGGGGGGACAGGGTTTCTCATTGTAACAGCCCTGTTACAGCCCTGGCTGTACTGGAACTCACTTTGTAGACCACCAACCGGAGCTTGAGTGTCTCTAGGTGGACGGAGACGGAGGCGAGTGCTGGGAATTAAAGGTGTGTGCCGCCACCACCCGGCTTTATGTTACTTTTTGAGACAGGGTCTCACTAAGCCTAGAGCTCTCCAATTTGGCTAGACTGACTGACCAGCCAGCTCAGAGCATCTGCCTATCTTCACCCCCACCCACTGACTTTGGGGTTAGAGATACACGTTTATGTGCTAAGATTTTAATGGATGTTATGGGAGCACTAGAGGGCTGAACTCGGGTCCTCATGCTTGTTCAGTGAGCCCTTTACCCACCGAGCCACCTTCCTAGGCCTCCGGGAGCTGCTCTGTTCAGACAATTGTCTGTGACTGGGGCAAGTCTCAAGTTCTCTGTCCCATAGATTGTCCTAACTTTCTCATGTGGTTGGCTGGAAGGGAGCCTAGGCCTGTTCATCGGTCTTGCAGTACATCTCAGTTTTTTTTTTTTAATGAGGTATGCCTAAATACATTGTAGGCATTTAAAACATGAGCATGGAATGTCTTGTAACATAACAAAATTCAGTTTGGAGAAAAATATTCATAAATAATAAAGAATCAATTTTGCTACTTAGCTGGAATTTCTTGATTCAGTATGAGTTTCAGAATGGTACTGTTTGCTTCTTAGTGACTCCGTGACATCAAAGTGTCTTCAAATTGTCATCTGTCCTCTAGGGCAGGCGGGGACAATGACTGGATCCCCTCGCTCCTTCAAGTAGAACGTCTGATTTAATTTATCTTTTACATCTGTCCTCTGGTGACACTCTTATCTTTAAAATAAAGATGAAAAGGGTAATAAAAACTCCAAGCAACAGGATACTTCCTTAGGTGACCCAGCGTTCCAAACAATAATGACAGTGCTTGCTCATCACACCTGCTGGGGCTGCCAGGGTGGTAGTAACCCCTTGGTGACAGACATATTAATAAGTAAGGTTATCTCTGTCTAGGCTGGAGTTAAAGCTTACAAACATAGAAAAAAAAGAACATGGGTAATGGGCATTCCTCAATTACTCTATTAAAGGTATAATATCATTCTCCATACCTAAAATTTTGAAGGTATTAAAATTTAAAGAAATAAAATGCATATCTAATTTTCTCACTAATAGTTGATAAACATATAAACTCTGCCAAATTTTATCCTGCCCCTTTGCATCATATTCTCCCCTAATTGTCTCTGTTTCAAAGAGAACTCAACTGTCCCCCAACTTGTTAAAATGTAATCCTTTTCTCATTGATCAAATTAATCACATCTATCAGCAAATTGATTTGGGCTTAACATACAGAGTCAGCAGCCCTTTCCGATAAAACTCGTTCAGTTCATGGTAGAGAACTCCCTCAGTGTCACTAGGGACTGGCGCTGGAGTTCCGTAGACAGCAAACCTTCAGGTGTTCAATACCAATGCGCAAAGACATGATATTGGCATATAACCCTCTTCTCTGCTTTCTGTTCCACTCTAAGGCTACTGTACTAGTCATGATCCAACCCACTGCCACGTCTAGACCACTGGCATAGTCCCCTATGCAGTCCTGCCTATTGAAGGAATCCCCTGTAGCTAGTACTCTCCATAGGGTAACCAAAAAAAATGATTAAAAAAAAATGAAAATCAGGTTGTTTCACCTTCTATGTTTCAAACTGTTCCCTAGCTCTCATTGCATTTAAATTCTCGGTCCTGGTTTCCAAGGCCCTCCAGGGTGGGGCCTGTCTGGCTTTGTGAGTTCTTTCTTGTTTCTTTCATTGAATGCATACCTTCGGAGATTATTCTCTCCCAACATGCCAAGCCTATCTCTTTTCTCGGAACTCCTGGTCCTTGGACGGACAAGCTTTTGTGCTTGGATGGAGAAATGGGTTTCTCTGTGGCATCTTTATTCGTGTGAACCATCATATCTTGTTCTCACTAATTATCCCCCCCCCTCCCTGGCAGCTGCATAAGCTTCTGCTTGCCATTTGGCACCTCTTCCTTCCACCAGGACATTTCCCCAAGCTAGTCTCAGTCTGTCACGTCAATATTTCCCTAGCAGAGAGTCGCTCCATTTGTTACTGGCTTGTTTGTCCTTCTCTACCTCCTGACTTTGCATAAGGGACCTGAGGACAGCAGTCACCTCTTTACAGGGAAAGGTGGGAAAACAGGTCACGTGACTCTATTCAGTTCAGCTCCAGTGGCTGCTCAGCTGGAGGCTGTGCCTTTTCCCAAAGGCTTGATTCCCACAGAACTCACCGAAGACCTTACAGCTTCCCTTGATTTTCACTTTCTTTGTGGCGCAGAAGAAACCGAAGGAGGAGGTTATTCCCAGTCTGAGCTTGGATGATGCTGCGAGACCACTTCTGTACCCTTCCAAGGTGATACCTAACCCCTCTTGACTTTACCTTATTTTCATCTGTTGAGATAGATTAGTTAATCTGAATTTTATTTCTGAATCCTGAACAAAATATGCTCATTGATCAGTTCAACAGACTAAAGGAGAGACGGATGGAGCCAGCTGATGGGGTTTGAGTTGGTCTTGGGATGATTTCATGATGCCCACTTCTAGCCTCCATCAAGACAATTTACCAAACACTGTTGTGTCTTTGCAACTAAGGAAGGTTAAAAATCATGTCATGGTTAATTACATACTGTGGGAGAGTTTTAAGATGCATTGGGAAAAGACTCAGAGAAGGGGAAGATAGCAATATATGGGTTTTGAAATGGTATTTTGTTTTCTTTTGACGTTTTACAAATTTCTAGTTTTGACAATCAACACAAGGGTTGAGATGGTAGCTCAACTGGTGAAGTACTTGTTTCTCAAGCAGGAGGACCTGAATTCAATCCACAGAACCTACATTAAAACAAAAGAAAAAGTCAGAGAGAAAAATAAAATGTATTGCCTTTTTTAAATTTGGGTTTGACTTGGGTAATAAGAAAAATGAATGCTCTTTAAAGAAGAGAAATACTAGAATGAGAACCCAAGGTGGGCTGTGGACACCTGAGCCTTCCCTTTGTATGGCTTTGCTGACGCCATCTCTTACCTTTAATAGCCTGGAGAGTCACATAATTCAATGGACTCTATTTTATTTTCTGGTTCAGAAAAGCTGGTTTCAGGATCACAACTTGGTTTGAGGTCTAATTCTTTTCTAGACAAATGGTTTAAAAATTACATTGCGCACATAATAGAATCCCATTTCTCCATGAGCAGCACTACCCATGATTTTTGCGGCATTTGTTTCGCTGTTGTTTATAGGGTCCAACAATTGCTTCTACGGAATTGATACTGTTTGGTTCCAGGAAAAGAAACACCGTTGAGTTGAAAAGTTCTAACATGTGGCAGTCAGAGACCATGGAAAATAAATTAAGTTTGTCTTCCTCCTTGCTCCCTCAATTCATTGGAAGAAATATTGTATGCTAGATACAGTATTGGGTTCTCAAGTAAGGTAGAAATATTCCTACATTTGTGTCCTCAAGTACTGGGAAAAGTACTTGGAAAATCCTCAAGTACTTGGGAAAAAAATGATGAAGACACAGTATCAAGCACCTTAGAATGCTAAAACAGGATGAGCAGGTAGCTAGAAATGCAGACAGAATCTTAGGCCCATTGTGGACCCGCTAAATCAGAACCCACAGATCAACAAGTGAATTCTAGACACATTGAGTACCCTCTTAGCAGACTTTAGAAATGTCTAGGTTCTAGTAATTATATTGTTTATTGTCTCCTTTCCTTCTCTCTTATCCATGACCAGGAACTTGTGAGTCTACAGAGTAGGAACTCTTAATCTGGGCCTATGACTTCCTAGGTACTTGAAGGTAGTTTGTGAATCCATTGGAAATCCACATAGTTGGGCATGATGATATATACTTAGCATTTCTTAGCCATTCTAGGCTGTGGAATCATAGATGTCATATTCCATGGAGTCCTGTTATATCAAGGAATTATCATGCCTACCTGAGAAAACTAGGAGGAAAAAGTAATAAATCCTTTTCCTTTTTAAAAACGAAGAGCCAATTGACCAGTGGCTAGATCAAGGGCTGGGGATTTGAGGGAAGTGTTTAGTGATCCTCCACATTGAATTTCGCTCCCCAGGTCCTGGTGTGTTTAGGTCAGAAAAAATCACCTGCTTTCCATGGGTCTTGTGTGTTTTACAATAATTTTAAAAGATAAATTCTCCACAATGGGAACCTTATACCTTAACTTTATCTTTTTGATGGCTCTCACTCCCTAGGACAGAATTCTTCAGCCCTGGCAGAATCATTCTACCACAGGTGAATTAAATCTGGTTCTTGGAACTTGGGAGTAGGGATCTGGCCTACTGCTTTTTGTTTTGATTTCTGATGACTTTAGAGTATAGCCAGGCTGACAACCACCTATATCAAACAATGTGTTCAATAAATTTCAGAGCGGCCTTCTTGGAGAAAGCATGTGTCTGCCATTATCTAGGGGCCAGTTGAGTCCACGTCCTCTGGGTGAGGAAGCCCCTTCTTGTGTTGGGATATCACTAGATGCATGCCCTGCCACGCTGCCTTCTTTCATTGTCAGAGACAGAGGCTGAAGCACAGAGACATTGTTCTAATCCCGGACTGACTCCAGGAACTGTCGAATCTCCCCGCCTCACTCTCTCCGCTCTTTTAATAACCAGTCTACCTCTGAGATGCTTCCCAAGCTTTGTATCATGTGCGACTTTTGAAATAAAAAAAATCAGAAAGGAACAGTCTCTTGGGCTCCTTTCTGGAGACACTTGATGCAGACGAGTAATTGTTCTATAAATAAAGAAGATAATTGTAAGTAACTTTTCTTTTACTCATTAGGAGTGCTTGGCAGCTAGTGTAGTCATAAAACGAACCCTGAAATAGTCTACAAGCCTAAGAACACATGGGAATCTGTAGGATTCATGATTTCAAAAAGAATGTGAAAGAGCGCTGTACATTCACAATAATTCACTGTCGCCGGTAATGCCTTTCAGCAAAGAGAGAGACTCTCTCTCTCTCTCTCTCTCTCTCTCTCCGAGCGCCTGGGATGCAGTTCCCATTTAGAAAGCTTCCACACAAGCACGTTGCAGGCTGATGTCCAATTACATGTGTGCATTTCCCCATTTTGTACTTCAAATGTTCCTGGCACTATTAGATCGTACAGCCAGTTCTCTGAAAAACTAACCCGAGAGTTTACTTGTGAATTACGCTTCTCTTTAAGAGACTTCTGATGCCCCCCAGCTCATTGTCTCTCTGTTTGGGCTACTTCCCTGGGAACTGGCGGGACTTGTGCTCACTCCATGTTCACCCTGGAAAGGTCTTGGTTCATTATCATTTCCTTCAAGATGATGAGATCGCATTCTTGAGAATGAGAGGTTGGGATAGGGAAAGGAAAGTGGGGACTGGCATCACAGAATAATTTAAATGTAATGAAGATATGTTTGAAACAGCAGCTTGTGTTCAACATTAATGAAAATATCAACTTTTAATTTTCCTAGTATTAGTGCTTTAATTTTCTCAGCTTGGAGACAAAACTAATCAAAAGATTATGTTACTTATGTGATAAACCCCTTACCTCTTTCTGGCTAAAAGGGCTTTGTTACTCCCAATGGATTTCTCTCTCTCTCTCTCTCTCTCTCTCTCTCTCTCTCTGTAGCGCTGGCTGGCTTCTAACCCACACAGATCTGCCTGCCTCTGCCTCCTGAGTGCTGGGATTTAAGGCGTGAGCCACCACTGACCGGCTACAGAGATGGCTTAGCAGTTAATGGCTAGGCTCATTATCAAAATATCTATCTCCTTGTAAACAGTTGCTCTCAGGTAATCATCACAAGGAGAGAGGAAAAACTAGCACATTATGCCTTCATAAAAAGTCAAGAAACACAGCAGTCTAATAAAACTTTATTGATTGTCTTGGTGTTTGCCAGCAAAGCCTGTGAAACATCTAGATGTGTATCAGACGCTGAGCCTAGAAAGGGAGGTCACACAAATGGGAATTTGCAGTGGGCTGTCCACTGCAAAACAAAAAGAAGGACAGCTTCACCTATGGTCTCTCAACAATCTGGCTGCCTAAACAAGACCTGAACAAGTATAACAGCAATAGACCTGCTAACACAAAAGGGGGGAATTTCACGGAGTCGCACCCCTAGACAAAGAACTGCAGGCAACCCAAGAAAGTGGAGAGAAGGAGAAATAGGTCTTCCTTGGGGATGAGTCCCCCAGGTGGTTATCCATTACCAAGTGGGCAGCCCTGAAATCCATACATACAAGTAACACTGCATGGACAGAGCAGGATGTATTTATATATTTATGCATTTATGTACATATAATGTGTATATAAATGCTATTGTTATATATATGTATACATACATATATCTAACATATATACATATATTTTCTTTAAATGCTATTCTTGCATATATATGTGTATATACAGTTACATATACACATATATGTAACTATAACATATGTGCATATATATAGTCACACACACGCACACACACACACACACACACACACACATATAAGTAACAATAGCATTTAAAGAAAAAGAGGCCACAAATTAGAGAGGGACCAAAGTGAGGTACATAAAATGGGTTAGAGAGGGGAAAGGGAAGGTAGAAAGAGATGTAATTTTGTTTCGTTTTCAAAAAAGTAAACATTTCAGAATTGTACGAAGGATTTGGACCATCTCTGCAAAAATGGCGTACACATGTCCAACAACAATCTGAAAGACGCTTGTCATAGATAGAGAAATTACTACAGGAAACACAAATAAGAGCCACAGAAATATCACTTCGGGGCATAAAATTAACAAACTTTTTGCTAACTCAAATTGAAGATCTTTAAAAACAAAACACCTGAAAACCTAACAAGTCCCAAGTTCTTGCCAGGAAAAATTGTAATCCTCGCGTGCTGTTGGCAGTGTGGTCACATGGCCCAACTGCACCAGAAAGCAGTGTGACTGTTCCTTTGAAAACGACACAGAACTTTCATGAGATTCAGCAGTGTGAGCACAGAGAAGAGCTGAAGGCAAGGCCTTAGAGTCACTGTTCACAGCAGCAAGTGATAAAAGCAAACAGCATATTCACCGGTGGAGGCAAGCAAAACATGCTGCCTACCTAGGATGGAATACTTCTCAGCCTTAAGGGACCAGGAGATCCAATCACAGCCTTGAGGATGCTATGCTAGAACAAGCCCGCTGTAAAAAGATAAACACTCCTTAGAATCCATCTGTGCCTAAAATGGACTGTGGGTAGGTAGCAACAGTGAGAAATGTCTGGAAGGTCGAGATAAAGAACTCCCTGAGAAGTCCTCATGAAGGCACACACCTGTAATCCCAGTCCTCATGAGGCTGAGGCAGGAGGATTGCAAATTTGAAGCTCTCCTGAACTACATAGAAAATTCCAGGCCAGCCTGGACCATGTAATATGAACTTGCCTCCAACAACAGCAAGAAAACCCACAGCAGCTGTGAGAGGGGAACTGCACAGTGTCATCAAGTCACAGTAACTCCAGTCCGATTTGGCTGAACCAGCAAAGCAGTCTTCAATCCAGACCATTTTACAGGGACAATGAGATGTGTGGTGGGGGATTGTTTTAATGACCGCGTTCAGCTTGGGCAGCCATAGTGATTCGGAGAATTCGGTATTTGGGGGGCAGCAGGCCAGATCTCGGTGCTTGAGGGATTCAAGCTGAATGCCACCATGCTGCTATACAAGCCTTTCCTCAGGAAATGGTGGGAGATAGGAGAGGAGGAGGAGGGGAAAGCACCAAGGGTTGGGAGGTAGAACTTTCAACGGCAGGAGCATCCTTGGTAAAGTTGGAGCGAAGTGTGGGCACGCACCTGGTGGGATCTAACTCGCTTCTTCCTGGTAGGAACTTTAGGGGAGGCCGCTTGTCGTCTTCAAAGCACAGATTCCTAGGCCGTCAAAACCAGCTCATGATAACAGCTAAGTCAGAAGATAGTCCTTAGGGTTAAATGAGAGGATTCGAAACACCTGGCGTTGGTTTGTCTTGGATAAATTCCAGGTAGGAAGGTGTGGCAGGAGCTCTCAGACTTGGAGTGTAAGTGGGAGCTGCAGGGAAGATCATAAGTTCAGCCTTCTCCCTGACTGATGTTAATTTTTGCTCTATCAATATTTTGGATGGATTGACTCCCCCCAAATAGGGACACTTAAAACAAATCTTAGATTTGATTTAACTAAGAAATACATAAACCTGAAGCAAGTTGTGTTTCCTAGTATGTTCCTTGTGGAACACCAGGCTGTTTAGAATCCTCCAAATGCTGATTAAAAACTCTGCCCTTCTTAGATACCCACAGCGCAGATTCATCTGAGCAGGTGATGTAACCGCTTCCAAAGTGATTCCCAAACTTATTTGATGGAACTCTTGTCCCATGATGGCTATAATACCGCACAGAACATACTTAGGGGTAAACTTCCTTGATAACCATTATTTGCCAAGAGAACCGCTCACATTAAAAAAAAAAAATGAGTCTTTAAATGCTGTACCAACACATTTGTTTTCAGCTGGAATTGATAATGGCACTAGCTGTGGGCACAGTGGGCTCGTAGGAAGGCTAATGATTACAAAGAGGACTTGTGTTCTTCGTTCAAGCAGCCACTGCAAGCTCACTTTCATTACTAGACTTTCCTGGGCTAAATAAAGCAGCATAACTTCCCAGGACCCCATTTTGTCCTGATTACATTTTTGTTTACATTCCCAACAGAACTCTAGCATAATCAGAGTTGCCATTTGGCCCAGATGTCTGAAAAAAAAAAACATAGATCAACAACAAATAGGTGATTAGACTTAATTCAGATACTTAGTGTCCTAAGAAAACATCAAATTTGAGAACATACCCCTTTAAAAAAAAAAAGCTAAACTTAAAAAAAAAGCTAAACTTATTATTGTGTAGCTATGCACACAGGTGGAGGTCAAAGGACAATGTCATGGAGTTGGTTCTCTCCTATCTTTGTGTGGGTTGTTGGGATCAAACTCAGGCCAACAGGCTTGCATGGCAAGGGCATCTACCCACCAAGCCACCTCCACAGTCTTACTATACTATTAATAGAAAAATATGGAGACGTTAATGATACTTTGTTTCATGAATTAAAAATTTTCAAAGATTTGCTTATTTTATGGGTATGAACTTATGTGTACATATTGTCTGTGTACCACTTGCAAGCCCAGTACCCAGGGAAGTCAGAAAAGGGTGTCAGATCCTCTGGAACTGGAGCTACAAATGCTTATGGGACAACACCATGTGGGTGCTCAGGACTGAACCCCAGCCTTCTACAACTATAACAAATGCTCTTAACCACTGAGTCAACTCTCTAACCCTTTTCATAAAACTTTTTAATAGTCAATTTTAGGGGAGGACTCAGAATAAGACCCACATGTTATAATGGCTGATATACCTAAAAAATTTTAAAGTATGGGTTCTTTCCTCTTTTGTCTTTCACAAATGTTTTGTTGCAGGAGATCAGACTAAGCAACCAGTTTGCCATGGTTTGCCCAGGTTAACCCTTCTGTTAACACAGAAAGGCCCAATTCCCTAGGAAGTACCTCAATCCCAGGGGGTTTCCCTGTAGAGTTTCCTACAGTATGTGTTGACAGAGGTTTCTGTCCTGCTCCAAAGAAACACACAGAGATCTACATTAATTCTAAACTGGTTGACCCATTAGCTCAGGCTTCTTATTGACTCTTATAACTTACATTAACCCATAATTCTTGTCTGTGTTAGCCACGTGGCTTGGTGCCTTTTACAGTGAGGCATTCTCATCTTGCTTCCTCTGTGTCTGGCTAATGACTGCAGACTGAGCCTTTCCTCTTCCCAGAATTCTCCTGTTCTGGTTGCCC
>LOEQ01001600.1:235905-254759 GCA_001685075.1 Bramus lutescens
AATGTTTTCTAGCTCCATCCATTTTCCTGCAAAATTCAAGGTGTCAGTTTTTTCCGCTGTGTAGTACTCCATTGTGTAAATGTACCACATTTTCCTTATCCATTCTTCAGTCAAGGGGCGTTTAGGTTGATTCCAGGTTCTGGCTGTGACAAACAAAGCTGCCATGAACATAGTTGAACACATGTCTTTGTGGCACGATTGGATGCTTTTCAGTCTTACACTTCCTAAATACGGGCCTCTCTTCGTCTTCAGGCTTTGCTGGAGGTAGTCAATGACCTCTTCGAAGAACAGACTGACCTGGAGAAGATCGTCAAGAAAATAATGCACCGGGCCCAAACTCTGTTGAAATGTGAACGCTGTTCGGTTTTACTTCTAGAAGACATTGAATCGCCAGTAAGTAACCCTCAGCGGTCCATGGGCAGAAGGAAGTTAAGTTTATAAGCAATTAAACTGTGAGCAGAGCGGCTGCGTTCACGCCTTCACCCCAAGAGGGAACGTTTTCATAAATAAGGCTTTCTTTTAGATGTGTTTCCCTTTAAAGTGGATGCGGATCTTAACTCTGTGTATCCAATAGAAGACGGTGCTCAGGTGTGCAACGATTCCCCAGCATCACACAGCTAAATCAGCAGCGAAGGCCAAGCGCAGTCCCCACCACCACCCCGACACGCCCGGGTCTTATTTACCCAGCGCAGGGCAGACCCCCCTCGTGTGTGCTCAGACCGCAGTAAGGGCAATGCCACTCCCCTCAGAGGGCGCAGGGAACGAGCAAAGGATCAGAGAGGAGTCCCCTCGAATCTGGGCAGACTGTTTTGAACCAGTTTAGCTGGGCTGTGCTCTGCGGTAGGTTGTCTGGGCTGGTACAAACCAATCCAGAACAGTCCATGCAGAGAAGAAAAATGCCTCAACTCACCTCGGAGTCTCTTTGTGCTCCAAAATGGAGAAATATAGAGGCTCTGGCCTGGCACACTTTTATGATTTGTGGCCAGCGTTTGGGTTTGGTGCAGCCCTTTGGGCAGTTTGGGAGAAGTCAATCAAAAAGCAAAACAAAATAAAAATACATTGAAAATAATGGTTATCATCTATCTAAGCAAGCTCTTCAAAGTTAAATGCCTAAACTCCCAGCAGCTACTTAATATCTTTGCTGAGAACTCACGTCAAAGACTTAGAATTGTCTAGCATGTAAGAGCTATTTTAATATCTCAGAGAGAGGTATTTTACTATACCGAGCTTAGAGAAGGTGTTGTCTTTTTGCTTCAAGGTTGTTTTCCTCAAAGAATGAAAATCTGAGGTTAGAATTGTAATGAGCATTGTAGACTTTGCATAGATTGTTTGGAATGTGTAGGTACATGATATGTGAAACCTGACATTTTAGTTCTGAATGTTCATGTAGAAATATAAATATGTATGAGTTAACCATAAAACTTATTAAAAGGGCAACAAAGAGGGACAGTGAGTGAAATTCTGCCTGAAAAGCTATATAAACGCACTTGAAACATACTAACTCCTTATTTAAAACAAAACAAAACAAAAACCTAGTTAAACAAGAGGCAAATCAAAAGCAGGAAAGCTTTATTTAAGGTGTTTGATGAAGTCCCCTCTCACCCCCCTACCTAACACAGATCCCCTGTCAAAAAGTCTCAGGGAGAAATTATTTCAAACTCAGGAAGAAATGACTAAATTCTGGGCTTTTCAGCTCCCAAATGGAGCTTAGAGTTTTGTAGTCATTGTTCTAAAACATTAAAACTGGGGAAGGGGAAAACACTTGCTCAGTAAAGTTCTTTTCTCGAAAGAACGAAAGCCAGAGGTTGATCTGCAGAACACCAGTTTGTGATTCTTCCCGCAACCAGGTATGGCTTCAGGGTAAACTACTGAGACTCAGGTCTCCATTAACTTTACCATGGCTGAGTCCTCCTCTAGTAGGTGATAATGGTTGGAAATAAAAAACCTCCTTTGGGTCATCTGTTCATATTTAGCTTATCATGGCTGGCTCCTACATTTCCCCCTCACATTGGTCCGATGACAGGACCCAATCTTGGGTCCTGCTTGCCCCTGGTTTTAAGGATGTATGGAACTATTTAAATTAATAAAGCCATTAATTGACAACTCTGGACCTATTTGTCTAGTATATCAACAGGCACTATAGGTAGTGTATCTTGTCCCCCATGCCAGGGAGTTCCCCCTTGTCTCAGCCTTTCAACCTATTTTGGGCAGGGAGCATGGGACGATGTGTTCCTTTCTGCAACTACTTCAAGCTGACATTGGGGCATTGTTATCCGGGCTCAAGCAGGTTGAAAGGCCAAAGGTAGGGAGGAAATGTAGGCAGTGGGGCATTCATCAAATTCCATTGAAGGGACAGGGAGCATTCATAACAGCTGGACTGGTCCACATCAGCTTTCAGGAAGTCCAGGGCTCGTCACCATTCAGAACAAGTTGTAGTCAGCAGCTGATGCTGAGATGTGTCTGTCAGCCAAGTGGAATCCAACTGAGATAAGTTTAAACTAGGAACAGAAGTTAAACTTTAGAAAATGAGCAGATAACAGGTATCTGTAAACAGAAGGAATAGACTCATATCTTTGAGTCCTAGCTAGCAAGTTGGCTGTAGCTTTGTGGAAGAATCTGGATACCTTTTGCTATTAAACTGACATTATAACTGCCCTAGCCATCAATACTATCAGAGATCTCAGAAGGATAAATAAAGTATATCTGAGTACAGACCAAATAGTGTTTGAATCTATTAAAAATGACAGGGACAGAGTCCATATATAATTAGTCATACCCAGGTCTCTATAGCACTGGAGGCAGAAATATTCAGAACAGCAGTCTTACTGTCTAAGTCAGGCCCATAAGATGAATTTTTTCTTTTTTTTTGTGGAAGAGGGACATGGGAAAGACTGACCTTGTTTTGTCTAGGCAAAACTAGTGCAATCAATTCTCCAAAGTCCTGCTGTTTGTCCACAGTCTGGACCGGGTCCTGGCAGCAGGTGTTGCACTGGGGGTCATTTCGCCCAGTGGTCAGCATCGTCATAATCCAGGCAGAGACAACATGGTGTCTCATAATCTTTTTTGGAGACCTTGGGTTACTGTTAGGATCTCAGAGTCTCTGTCTAATATCATAAGCTTTTTAATCATTATTTTAAATGCCATATTCTGCAGATCTCTGAAGTATGAGGGCTGCCTNAGCAAGTTGGCTGTAGCTTTGTGGAAGAATCTGGATACCTTTTGCTATTAAACTTACATTATAACTGCCCTAGCCATTAATCTTTTAGAGATCTCAGAAGGATAAATAAAGTATATCTGAGTACAGACCAAATAGTGTTTGAATCTATTAAAAATGACAGGGACAGAGTCCATATATAATTAGTCATACCCAGGTCTCTATAGCACTGGAGGCAGAAATATTCAGAACAGCAGTCTTACTGTCTAAGTCAGGCCCATAAGATGAATTTTTTCTTTTTTTTTGTGGAAGAGGGACATGGGAAAGACTGACCTTGTTTTGTCTAGGCAAAACTAGTGCAATCAATTCTCCAAAGTCCTGCTGTTTGTCCACAGTCTGGACCGGGTCCTGGCAGCAGGTGTTGCACTGGGGGTCATTTCGCCCAGTGGTCAGCATCGTCATAATCCAGGCAGAGACAACATGGTGTCTCATAATCTTTTTTGGAGACCTTGGGTTACTGTTAGGATCTCAGAGTCTCTGTCTAATATCATAAGCTTTTTAATCATTATTTTAAATGCCATATTCTGCAGATCTCTGAAGTATGAGGGCTGCCTNTGCAGGCATACACACAGACAGAATATTGTATATATAATAAGTAAATAAATATTTTTTAAAAAGCTAATAAAGAAACTGAATTAGTCATTCTGAGGGTAAACATATGACAAGTTTATATCTAGCTGTCAATGCTGTCTCCTGCAAAGTCAAGGACCAGGTCCCAGGGTGGAATGGGAACAGGAGGGAAGTCTAAGAACTGGCATTGCCCTAGGGCAAACTGAGACTCAGGTCTACCTTCCTGCTGATCTATAGGATCCATCTTGGCAGGTGTGTACCAAGTTGACCTGGGAAAGCTGCCCTGAGCCCCACATTTTTCCCCCTTCACAAGTACAGGTGACAGGACTCAGTCCTGGGTCCTGTCTGTCCAGGGGCTCAAGGGGGTGATACTGGAACCTCAATACCATCAGTCGAACAGTATTGACCTGTTCTCGAACAAAAGCGATCAAGTCTGTTGATAAGAAGATCGTTAGGGGCCTGTTAGGGCTGAAAGGAGACCAGTTGAACAAATTTTCATCCAGCTT
Source organism: Bramus lutescens (assembly GCA_001685075.1). NCBI lineage: Eukaryota > Metazoa > Chordata > Mammalia > Rodentia > Cricetidae > Bramus > Bramus lutescens. The sequence goes on from LOEQ01001600.1 coordinate 240,196, forward strand.
CCCTGTGAGTGTTCTGTTCTCTTTCATTAACAAGGCCTTTNTTGCAACTGCACATTCTTTGGGACTCTAGTCCTGCCATACATTTGTAAACCTCAATTGTTTCCTATGATCCCTTTATGTCTTCTAACCATTATCACCTGGGTGACTCTTAAGTCAACAAAGTCTACCTGACAGAGCAAGATACATTTGAGTATAAAAACATGGAGGCATGGTTTTAATACTTTAAATCATATATATATATATATGCAAATACATATATTTTTTGTCATCATGCAAAAATATATCCCAATCCAAACTATCTTGGAGATTTGTTAGGCCCACTCCACATGATCACCTTTAGTTAAGATGGCAGTGAAATCGTGTGGCATTTATTTATTTTTAACTCTAACAAAATGGCAATCCAAAATTTAAAATGGAATTATGCCTTATGGTTTCCTTAAAATTACCCATGCATTGATTTTAAGTAAATAAAACATGGGTCTAACAAAGGAAGAGCCATAATCCAATTCTAGAGCCAGGCTTTCAATAAGAATAAGAATAAAAACATATAGTAGTTTTAACATCATCTATATCAAAAAGTCATCTGAATTTCTGCTAACTCAAATTTGGTAATCAGAGCTCAGTGATAAATTTCTGAAGTCAGGCCYGTAAATGTGGCCACAGCAGTGATGGGTGGTGGAGACAGCAGAAATAGATCATTTCTGTCTCAGCTCCATGCTTGCAAGAAAACTTACATAGACAACTTTTTAATAAAACAAGCATATTCAGTATTTGCATGTATGAGAAACCAGAGCAAACATAGTTCACATCCCCTTTTGACCTTCTATAACTTTTTTTTATATACCTTTAATCCATTTTTTTCTCTCTTATTTGTTTGGTCTCCTGCTTTTTCCCTCGCTTCCCAGATGACATACCAAAATCTCTCTTTCTTTTTAGACAACATACCAAAATTTCTCTCACTTTTTGACAGCATAAAAACTTTTACCAAAGTCCTGTTGTTTCCCTCAGTGGTGTATTTGTATGGCTACAAAATTTTAAACAAGAACAGAAACATGCATATACTATAACAACAAAAAACTTCTAAATTTACATCACATAAAATCCTGTACCAACATGAAACATTTGAGACCAACAGTAGTTTTTTTATATACATTAACCAATAATAACTTGTAACCAGTCCCTATAAATGATGACAGATATTTATAACCCATTGGATCTGAATGATGAAAGCAGCTCTGGTGGAGGAAAATCTGGCTATAGTGTCACAGCATGGCCATTGCAGAAATACCTATAGCCAGAGACCTTGACCTGTGGAGTCAAACTTTGGTCAGGTTTGACCAGAAGTTGAGGCACACAGCCCTCAGGGCAGGCAGAGGGAACTCAGCCACCAGCATGGGCAGGGGGGCAGGTGTGCAGCATGGGGAGGGAGAGATTGTTAACATCTCCAGTCATAGCAATTAACCCCAGATTCGCTGCTCAGTGCCTGAAATCCTACTGGGGTACATCTGCCCTCTACAACTGTGGCTGGCAGCCTTGCTACACTGCAACACAAGGCTGCATAGCCCAGCCACCCATCCACACAAGCATACTGCCCCTCAGCCTTGTGCTTGGGGCCAAGGTTGACTCCTTTTCATGAAATGTTTAAGGTGGCCAGTAGAGGTTATTTGTCTTATCCCTTTTAGGAAAATATAGCCCTATGCTTATGGCCCTATCTCTAAAATCCTGTAAGTGATCGTAATATCAAAGTCAAAGAAGTCATGATTTGAGTCTGTCCCATATTGTCAGCATCAGTCTAAGTCAGGACAAAAACACAACAACACACAGACACACAGGACAATGGCTCCAAACCAAACCAAAGACAACAGCTTAAAGCTGTTTTATGGGTGTGACCCACCCCTCTATTGAACTGAGACGACTGTTATCAGAGTGTCTCTGAGACCGCTACCTGTGTGTCTCACCAGAGGGAACCACCCTCTACAGAAGGGCCCTGAGGGACATCTCCTCCAAGCAACCTGCCTGTGATCTTTTCATGCATCCGCTGAGATCATCTACAGGCTCTTACTCGATCACAGAATGATATGAGACATGAGACAGAGACATGAGACATGAAACAAAACACAGAAAACTTACTGACCGGTTGAAGGCTCTATGGGTGAGTTCCAGTTGGCTTGGGGGATCCTGGACGAGCCCCCAAATGTTATGCCCAAATCCATGAAGTCCCCAAAGCCAACAAGGAGACCGAGAACCACATGTAAAAGCAAAGAGCCTTTATTTTATGCAAGTTTGCAAACTCGGTCTCTCCGCATGCCCAATGTATTAGAATAAACAGAGAGCTCCGAGCTCAGTTAGAATTGGGTTTTATATATATATATTTTCTTAGACGAGCCTCTCAGCTGATGCAAATAATTGCAATCAGACTGAATTAAACAAAATTAAAAGATGCCCATGTTTAGTAGATGGCCTTACTCCTGGGTGGCCCCGGGGAAACATGTATAGGGAGACTACAGGTAACCTGGAGACCACGTGTTCATTCTTGGGGGAGGGCAATTTAAATAGCCTGTGGGAGTGGACCTTCCCTGGGGACGGGTCACTGTTTGGCAGGCTTTCTCAGAGGTGGAGTTTGGACTGAGGCAACTCCCAGGGGAAGGAGCTTATGCCAGGAGCTGAGGTTAAGCCCCCAGCCAAATAATAAGTGATAATTCAGACTTGACTTGAACATGCTCTATTTCTGTCTTAGATAGTCTCTCCCCATAATTAATAAAAAAAATCATAAAATAAAGAGTATAGGATGTCTGTACAGACGCCATATAAAGACTGTTAAATCCAACGGCTAGATAACAGCGCACGTTCCAGAAACATGGAAAGAGCTTTTCATGAAATGGGATTCAAAATAGCATAATCTCTCTGGAAGAAAAGTAAGCAATAGATGAGAAGGAAGAGGAGAGCAAGAGAGGGAGAGGAGGAAGAGGGGAAGAGGGGGAGGAGGAGGAGGCAAAGGAGAGAGAGAGGAGGAAGTAAGGGAGGAGGACAGAGAGGAGAAGACAGGCCATGCCGTTGGTAGAGCTTGGAAGAAGCAAATGCGAAATTGTACAGAAATGGATATTACATTTCTAGAAAGCAAGAAAGAAAATAAAAGACAGCCCTAAATGTTTTAAGGAGCACAAAGACCAAAAYTGAAAATGAAATGGAAGAAAGTAAATTATAAAAAAGAGAGAATGACAAGAATGGGGTCATAATGAAAGTTCAGAACACGGATAATTCGGTGTCTCTGGGAAGAACACGGCATACGGAACAAAAAAAGGCTTTCAGAATCATAACTCGAGGGCATTTTACTTAAGTAAAATCAAAGTTGGATTTAGAGATTGAAAGAGCACACTATTCAGGAGAAGTCAGCCCTCACTGCTCAGCGCTGAATACATTTGATGCTAATGGAATTTAACGATAGAAAAAAGTCAGACCTGTAGGCATCTAGGCAAAACTTCATGACCTTTGGAAAAAACTTTATTCCCATGTTAGACTTAGTTATATTCCCCCCGTGATAGAAGGCAGTGGAACAATAGCTAACCAATCCTCAGGGGGAAAATATTGCCCTACAACTTAAAATCTAGGCAAATTCATATTCAATTATTTAATCACAGGTGGTAGATGCTTTTACATATACAAGGAGGAATATAGGAAGTATAGTTCCAAGGGCCTGGGAAATGTAGGCAATTGAAATCTGGTCATGCAATGGATGAAAGGTGGCAGGATAAGCAAGTCCAGCATTTAGCGCTGTGTGCTTTGAATATGCAGCTAAGGCTAAACACTAAGACCTATATTGTGGGAACAAATGTAAGCCTCGTGTTGGCAACTGTAGCACGGTGCTGGTTCCTGTGCTTGGGAGACATGGCACCAGGCAGTGGACTGGCTGATATGTAGAAGCAGACTGTGCCAGGGGAACGCGTCTCTTTTGTGCTTTGACTGTGAAATGTCTGAACACTTGAACACTCAGTCCTCTCCTAGTGGCACTGTTTGGGAAGGCTGAGGAACTTTCAGGAAGCGCAGCCTTCCTGGAGGAAGTTGGTACCTAGAAGCAGGTCTTTATAGTTCTGCCCCACTCCCTGTTCACCCTCCGCTTCCCAACTGTGAATGCAATGTGACCTGCTGGCTTCTCTCTGTCCTGCCAGCATGCCTTCCTTGCCACTGCCACATCTTCTCCACCATGATGGACGATGTCCCCCACAAACTTAAAGCTAAAATGAGCTCTTTTTCCTTCACGTTGTTGCTTCTTGTCAGGATTTTGCTGGTACAGTCCTTTTTCTACTAAATGATCTTAAGCCAGCATTCGTCTGGGAAGAGATGCTACTATCATCTCTCAAATGTGTTTCCTACAAATCAATTCTGAGAAGTGTTCTGGGTCAAGAGAGGCCAGTGCCCCACAGTCTGGATATATCCAAGACTGTACACCCCAGGCTCGTACACAGAGAGCTTCTCCACAGATACCTTTGGTTTTGTGTAATCTTAATGTGTCATGTAAATCAGTATCTCTTTTTGATTTGTGCTTTAAGGTTTTGTTAAAGAATCTTTGCTTTCAGTTACAGTGGTCTCTCTCTGTCTGTCTCTCTCTCTCTCACACACACACAATTATTTATGATTTTTTATATATCTGGTATTGATTCATTTTGAGACTGAATCTTATTAGGTAGCTCAGGTTGGCCTCACGTTTATGATTCTCCTGTCTTAACCACTTCATAGAATGGATTTTTTTTTTTGCTGGTAAGTTAGAGTTCTCTCTCTCTCTCTCTCTCTCTCTCTCTCTGTATAAAACCTTGTCTTGGAACTATTTTCCCCTTCTTTATTGGTACATCTGTATTACAATAAGTACTTTAAATGTCTGGCTCTGTCTGAGCTCGCTGCATTGTTGCTTGAGACTGCTTGTCTTTCTCTACAGCAAAAGCACACAATCTGATTTCTACGGTTTTATAATACTTTGGTACTGAATAGGGCAAGACTTCTATATTGTTCAAGTTTAAAATTATCATCTTACTATATCCCAGGAGAGGAAGAGGAAACTCCTCTTTACATACATACCCTTTGCCATGGAGGAAAGTCTCTCCTGAAAGGGGTTTGAGGGTCTGTATAAATTAGCTCTATTCGGGAAACAACCAGGCTAGCTAGAAGATAGAACAATTATATTTTTATCTATTATAAGGGGCAAACTCACAAAAACAGGAAAGAGAAGTCCAAGCTCAGCTGTGCTGCGAGGGAACCACACAGAGAGTGCACCTGGGCCGTGCACCTGTTTTCCTCAGGGTCCCAGCAAGCCACACCCTAACTTGGCCCCACCTCTTAAAGTTAATTAGTTGATCAAGCTTCCCAATCACCTCCCCCTTTTGTCTAAACAAGAGCAATCCAAACCCAATACAAAACTATATACAAAAGGAACAGATATCAAGTATATAATTACAACCAACATAAACAATAGTAAGCAAGGAACACATGATAAATGTTTTAATAAACATTCTATTTCAAAAAGTCTAAGCCTTGCATCAGAAATAAGCTTGGCTAAATCATAAGAGGAAGGTGTCTACGACTATCTATTCAACCCCATGGAAGGCCTGAGAAAGGAGATAATATTACCTGAGTTGAGCAGGAAGTGTAATCAAACAGCTTTCAAAGCAAGCAGTATATGATGGAGATAATTGGCTACCTGAGCAGTCACCCAAAATCTCATTTGCAACATTGAAGCAATCAACTTTGGTTAAGGCCTAGTGTAACTGACAGACCATTTTCATATGCAGGGAATTTTTCAGAACCGTCTTACCCTGTCTTGGCAAGGTTTGGCAGGCCTTTTCCTTGGTCCTCCTTATCCAGTCCGGATACCATGTACTTTGTCAGTGGTTGAGGCATGGGCAGTTCCTTGCCCAAAGGCCAATTGTGCCAAGAGGAAAACAAACTCTGAGNTACAGATCCTTGAAGTGGTTGAAGATTACCTATCTAGGCAGAATACAATCTCTACATTTCTAAAGAGCCTAATTAATCTGACTATATGTATAACAAACATGAACAACTATTGACCTATAATGTTTAAAACCTGTATAACTTAAGGACTAGGACTTCATGTCAGAATATTAAATAATCTGTAAACAAATGTGCAGCAAATGAGGACAYTGACCTRAAAATGTAAACAATGTATAAGTATCTTGATCAGAGGTAAGAATAATATATAATGCAATATGAAAATATATCCTAAGAGTTGTATCAATATACAAAATGTCCTAAACAGAGATAGAAAAATTCATGTATACAATCTGACAGAATAACTTTGCATAGGTGTACAAATATTGTAAACAGAAATAACAAATATAATTTGAACTTGTATCAATATACAAAAAAACTATACCAATGGAAACGTCAAAGATTATTGCAGGAAAAGGATCTGTAGGAAACTCTATTGTTCATCGTGGAAAACTTAAACATTATTCATATAGACATGCATTCAATAAAGAATACAGTATAAACAAAATAGGCATGGAGAAAGTAAAATTTTTTCTTAAAGTCTCCCTTCTGTCCCATACCAGATGGTTCCTGATATGAGACAGAAACTCTGAATGTTTCTTTTAGCAACATGCTTGAATTTAGAGAAGTACAGAGCCATTGTCCAACTCCAAAACCAGCCTATATATTCACATATATATAGTGTGTATATATTGATATGTATATGTATATGTATTGATCACCTGTCCTCATAAGCATATTCCTTTTTCTCGATGACCCTTTTGGATAGTTATTTTTCCTTCTGTCAGCATCCAAACATCCAGGTCTCTTGAATTTTTGAAGATGTGTATTTTCTTGTAAATACAAGATCAGAACCCTGCCCCAACCCTATATGGTTTCCTTACCACCTATATGGTTGTCACCATTGTGGGTAATCTGTCATTTCTCTTTCTCAAGAGGTTTCTCTTTTTCAAAGTGACTCTTTATTAATTTTGATGGTATCCATAGTTTTTCTTTTTCTGTGGAAACAAAAGTGAAACATTTCCCTAATGTAGCACATCTCCTCACATTTCCATTGTGAGGTCAACACATCTTTGAAATACAGTGGTTAATTCAATTCAGAAGTTTTTTCCATTATCCAATGTCTCTCTACTGCCATTATTCCTTCCTCATTAGCACTAAGAAAATTCAAGGTTAATAAAGCATTATGCAATCTATTTCTGGGAGCATTTTCCACCCCTTTCTGTTTGTTTAAAATATCCTTTATAGCTCGATTTGATCTTTCTACCAACTGCCTGACCTGTAGGATTGTGTGGTATACCTATAATATGCACAATATTATAATAAACAAAAACTTGTTTCATTTCTTAGACATATTTGCTGGAACATTGTCTGTCTTTATTTGTGCAGGAATATTCATGATGGCCATAACTTCTAACAAATGCATGATTACTGAGTCAGCCTTTTCTGAGCTCATGCAGTTGCCCATTGAAAACTTGAATCTGTGTCTATGGTGTGGTGCACATATTTTAATTTTTCAAATTCTGTAAAGTGGAACACAGCCATCTGCCAGATCTCATTCCTTTGAGTACCCTTTGGGTTATTCCATGCAGGCAATGGTGTTTATTAATAGAAAGAGCAAGTAGGACATCCCTTTATAATCTCCTTAACTTGTTGCCATGTAATAGGAAACTCTTTCTAGAAACCTTTGCTATTGACAAGATTTTTTATGAAATTATGAGGCCTGAAACACACTTCCAATCAATAATTGATTAATTTCTGCATTACCTTGTGCTACAGGACCTGACAGACCCATATGGGATTGGATTGTGTTATGTATATAGGATAAAGTCTATTCCTGATTATGTCTTGCACCTGAATGAATAATGAAGTCAATTCAGCATTATCTGGTATAAATTCAGTAGTTTCAATATGCAAGACAACTCTTTCTCCATATGGTGAATCAGTAACTATATTGAAAGGTTCTTTAAAATCCTTTAGCACCATAAGAATAGCATATAATTCTGCCTTCTGGATAGAATTATAAGGGCTTTGTTTCACTTTACTTAATTCTTCTGATTTGTAACCTGCCTTCCCTGATTTATTTGCATCAGTATAAAATATACAGGCTCCAGTTATCGGAGCATCACGTACAATTTGGGGAAGAATCCAAGAAGTTCTCTTTATAAGATTAAGCCTGATTGTGGCTGGCTAGAGCCGCTGGAGACTCTAGCCCCGCATTGGGTGCCAACTGTAGAAATTAGCTCGATTCGGGAAATAACCAGGCTAGCTAGAAGATAAAACAATTATATTTTATTTATTGTAAGGGGAAAACTCATGAGAACAGAAATTAGAAGTCCAAGCTCAGCTGTGCTGCAAGGGAACCACACAGAGAGCACACCTGAGTGTGCACCCATTTTTCTCCAGGTCCCAGCAAGCCACACCCTAACTTGGTCCCACCTCTTAAAGATAATTGGTTGACCAAGCTTCCCCATCAAGGGTTTGCAGTCATGGTCTTTGTGCATTCAGGTGTAAACTGTGAGTACCAAAAATGCAAATGATAAATGTCTTTCCAGATCGTCTCATGCCAGAATTAATATCTCACTGTCTTTTGCTTCTCTTAAGTGTTTTGGTTGGTTGATTTTATGTGTGACTCTGTCAATGGCTTTTTCTACTAGAAAACAAAACAAAGCCCTTGGCTAGACACTGCTGTCAACATCAGGAAATGTTTGTCTTTCGACGTGAACAGTGGGTTAATGATATTCCATTCTGGGAACTGTCTAAGTGATTCCAGTCACTTTTCTTAGCTCCTTCCAGCGCATGCACTTACTATCATCTCTGTGTTCTTTAGAGTCTGGACAAGGAAATGGAGTGTAGACATTGTAGTCTGAGGTCCTCAGGCACCATTGCAGCTTTGCTACTCCCCATTCTCTCTGTCTGATCGTCTTGATGCCTGGCAGCTAGTTCCTCTCCAGCATGCTAACAGGTACTTCTTGGCTAAGCCTCTGACTTCAGGGCTGCTTTCTGGGACTTGCTTACTAAATGAAGCAGAGCAGCCAGGCATGCTGGATTTCTAACATGAGTCCTAACTTGGCCTTTGTGTGCATAAACCCTCAGTGAAGCCAAAGGCTGGGTGACTTCCCCATGTCCTATATCCGAGGGGAAGTAGTGGGTGATGAGTGTCATCCAATTGTTCTGAACCTGCATGTGATCCCCCTCCTTCCTAAGTGCATTAGAATAACTTCTTGTGGCTTCCTTTCCCATCACCTTCTTTCCATTTCCTACTTCTTTCCTTAATAATTTTCCTTCTGTGAGGAAGCCAATTTAAATTCTGTTCTAGTTTTTCTTCCAAGTATTTTTTTAGAATACAAGATGGAAGATTTATTTCTTTTAATTTTCTGATAATCACCTAAATGACCCCTTTCCCATATTCATGCTCAGGTATTCAATCTCTGCTGTTAATATATCACATTATATATTCATATATTAACTTTTTATTAGGAATCAAATGTACATTCTTTTGAGTTAAAAACCACCTATTTTTGTGAAGAAGTATCTATTAATATATTAGCTCAACTCACACTTTGGTCACTATTGAACTTAAGTCTCTGCTGACTATCTCGGCCACATCCTGTCCCAAGTTTCTTCTACCTCTGGATTTCTTTATAACACGTAGCAAAATCATCATAGCTCATGTTGCAAACCACAGAGCAGTTGCTCTCACCTGGGATTATCTCCTGTTTCCTACCTTTGCTGTAAGCAAGGGATTCTCTTCAACCAATTGTTAATATGGCTCCTACTTATCTTTTTAATCGTGCACCTGCTTTTCCTAAACGTCATTTAATTTTTGTAACTGTCTGTTGCCTCGACAATAGTGTTCATCCACCCAATAGTCAAGGCTTACCACTTCTGTTACTAGGTTAACTATTGGATTTCCTCTCTGGTGCCAGCCTTGTTCTAGCCTTTTCTTTCCTATCTACTCCCCTTCCTGTGATCTGTCAGCCTGTGTCTATGTGCACATAAGGTCTCTGTGTGGGGAAAGAGCCCTGGGCAGTGAAGGAGGTGACTGCTCAGGCTATGGCAGTGAGGATGCTCAGCAGTGAGTAACACAGCAAAGAGAAGGAAATGTTCTAGAGCCTTAGAGACCTGTAGGGACGAGGGGACTGTTTGTACTATGTAAGAAGAGCCATGAGGTTGGAGACCAGTGTTATTTCCAAGCACCAAAGGCAGGAAGGGCTTCTGAGCATAGCCACTTCTGCACCATTGACGAGAATGTCTTTATCAGTGTCACTTGGGGCTTAGGACTTGGGTAATCTTTAACACTGTCCACACTGATTGTCCTCTACAGCCCCTCTTCCACAGTCCTCTATTGTTGGTTTGCTTTCTGGCTTGGTAGCCTTGAAGACTGATCTCTACACAGCGTAGTAATTGGGCTGTTTTTTCCTCTGGCTTCCGGCTAAGTCTCACAAACGGGAAGATCAGCACGAAACTTAAGAGACAGGGGTGTTACTGCCCCCTTGCCGCCCTCAGTTAGAGAGGTGGCTGAGTTCTTCTCAGTCCTTCCCAGCCATTTCATCTCCTCGAGGAAACCAACAATGTCACTTCCTTCTCTTTTCCATTCTCTCTGTGGTGTCTCAGATTAAGCAGAATTGACTCATTTCAGAGTTGCTATTCACTGGGTGCTTTCCCATTCCTTACGGTCTATTTTTGCAGGACACACACTCCCAGCCAGAATTAGTCTCTTTGTTGAAGTATGATCCATTAAACTCCTTTGACTTATTCACCATTTCCTTACTTCCAGAACACAGTGGTCTAGTGCCTCAGCTGGAGAACTTCCTCTCTGTCCCGCTTAGAGCAGTCCTCTCCCTTGCTGGGACTTAGTTCACCAATGCTGTCACTGTCCTACATGCTTGGGTGGCTTTTGAGCACCTATAAAGATAGAATTATGCGTCTGTAAATTGCTTCCTGATCTGTACCGTGCTACATTGTGAGTTACTCAAAGACAGAGCATTTCCACTCCTTCATATTTTCAGAGCCCATCACAGTGCCTGGAGCACAGAATTTTTGATAAATGCTGATTAAGTAAACACATAAAATGACAATTAATATAAGGGAAGGCTTTGCGCAGAGGGAGGGTAGATCATTTGAAGCAGTCTTTGGCCTTTTTGAGTAGTCCTTTCATATAAAATAAAGAATAAGAAAAATCTAAATTGATTACTTAGTAGTCATTTTCTTTTCTGTGGCAGGAATATCTGCTTGAGTATAGTTTTGTTGTTCAGAGTTGTTTTAAGTGAAAAGAATGGAGAGGTACCAGACTAACTACTCCTTGACAAATATCCAAATTAAAAAGACTTCTCTCCGTGGAGCTTTTCCAAAGAACAAGCAGGGAATGGCTTGTTTTCTTCACTTGGCATCTCTAGCTTTCCCCAGGGTGGAGTCACCGGGCTGATGAACAGCAAGAGGCCCTGGAAACCATTTGTTCATGTTCACTGGTCTGGGAGCTACTTCTGCTACTTCCCTTAGAAAACTCTTTATTCAAGTGCATCTGTGTCCGTCCTGAATCTGTGTTCCTGTTGTACTGATACAATAAAATCAGAATTGAGTTCGTGCAGCCAATTTTAGGAAATAAATAAACCTAAGATTCAGAATTGGCTCAAATCATGAATACAATGTAAATTCTGTTCTCTTTAATTTATAATTTTATCTGTTTCTTTTTGATTATGATTTATGCAGTTATGGGTGTTTGATCACAGACAATTGTCTCTTCAAATGGATCTCCATCTTTCTCTCCTATGCTCTGTCTCTCTCCACTTCTCCCCTTTCCTCTCCCCCTCCCTTCCTCTCTCCCTCTACCTCCCTTCTCCCAATTCGGTGTCTAGGATTCCCCTTTCTGAATTATAGATCAATCACATCTATTTATCATTAATAATTTATCACTAGCCCTTAACAATTCAGCAGGTGATAACCTGGCCCACAGAAGCTCTAGACCAAAGACTGGTAAACTTATCTTCTGTAAAGGTTTACCTAGTAAATATGTGGGGCTTCATGACCAAAATAGTATCATTTGTAACTATTCAGCTCTATTTTAATAGTAGAAAATGAACACAATTCTGTTTTAATAAAAGTTTATTTATAAAACCAGATGGTGATAAGGATTTGACCTATAGGCTATCTTCTACCTACACCTGCTCTAAGTAGCAAAAGACAAAGAGAAGAGGTTACCTCTCAGAATTATGCTGCTTCTCAATTAATTGTTCATCTTGAAAGTGCAAGGGCCCACATATAAATAATGTTTCCCAACAATTTGCCGAGGTACATTTAGCTGTGATTTTTAACTTCAGGCTGTCCATAAATGACAGACTGCATAAGGTGATCCTACTAATAGTCCTGGGTTTCTGAATATGTGGCCTTTACTTAGATTTGTGATGGTAGCAGAGTTTAGAATGCACCAGAATGTCAAAGTCACACAGCCTGATTCCAAAACAATTCCAAATCAGTCACACAGCCTGATTCCAGGCTGATGCCACAATGCCTCCCTAACCTGTCTGGCAACAGACTCACTACTGTACTTATCTTATTTAATTAGTCTCTTGATGGGACTTGGGCCTGCTGCTCTTTCATTCTTAAATTGTTTGTCACTAGCTGTAGGCTATTAAGTGTCCCTCTTTCTTACCATTCCAGGTCTCTAACCCTACCCCTAAGCAATACTCTTCTGTATAACCTAGTGGCCCATACAAGGCTTTCATCAAGTATTTCATTTATGAAAAGATTTTATCCACATTTGTATATTTTTTTTCAAGTTTAAATACCTCATGTTCTTTCTAATCCTGCTCAATTCAGTACCAAAAGAACTTAGAGCTTTTGAGAGCTGTGGATGGCACCACGTGCTTATAGGCTTATAGCCTCGGCTTAGGGAGCTGACGCAGGTGGATTGGGAGATTGAGGAGGACAGAGTGGACTACAGGGTGAAACCCTTTCTCAAATCAACAGGGATAACAAACAAAAGCATCTATGATAGAAAATGTGAAAAAGTAAGTGAACAGATATCGCAAGTGTTTACAACGTGTTCTATCTGTGTAATGGCATGAGAGACTTTCCAAGGAAAGGGGGAAAGAAAGCAAAAATAAATCAACAAATTCAAACCTGAAGTATGCTACATTCAAGTAAAACTTAGAACCCAGAGCTTTGCTCTGAGTTTCTAAAGAACCTAAGTAAAGAGAAAAATTTATAAATTTTATAATTCCCTCCATCTAGGGGAAGGAATCACATTTGGGCATCAAGAAAAACTTTCTGATCCTCTGCTCTAAAGTTTAAAGTATTTTACTGAGAGAGAAAGAGAGAGAAAGAAGGAGGGAGGCGGGGAGAATGTGGTGAGAGAGGAACATGAGTGTGAGGATTGGCCCATGAGATCACACACCTTCTGCACCCATCATAATGTGTGCATTTTACATTACACACTTATGCGTGTAGAGCCCAGGGACAAAGTCAACTTTCATAGCTCAGAAGTTACCTGCTTTGTTCTTAGAGACGGGGCCAGGGTCTCTCATTGACCTGGCACTCGACAAGTAGGCTAAGCTGGCTGGCCAGTGAGCTGTAGGGAAATCTGCCTGCCTCTAGCTCCACAGCACTGGAATTATTAGTGTGTGTCCCTTCGTACAATATTTTTATTGTATTTGCTGCCAAATCAAACATGGATCTTTGTGTTTGTGTGGCAAGCACTTTGCTTCCTGAACTATCACACCAGCCCTAAATTCTTTATTTATGAACCTTACATTTTTTTTAAAGACAAGTTCTCTCTAGTATGCTACTCTAGCTGTCCTAGAACGCACTGTGTAGACCAGGCTGGCCTTGAACTCACTGAGATCCTCTTGCCTCTGCCTTCCAAGTGCTGGGATTAAAGGCATGTGCTCCCATGTATCGCCCATTATATTTGATTTTTAACCATGGCTTCATGACCTAGTTTACTGTAGGGTACATGAACTTGGAAGACGTGTATCCTTGAATTTCTCTTTATTCATGTATTTATAATAGTAAACAACTGAGATAAAGCAAAGTATTTTGAACTTTCATTTTGTTTTAGTTTTTAGAGTTCATGAAGCTCAGGCTGGTCTCGGACTCCCTAAATGACCTCAGACTCTCTAGGACAAGCTTGAATTTCTCATCCCCCTCCTCCACTCCCAAGTGCTGGGATTACAGGCATGTGTTACCATGTCTAGAGTATGTAAAGCTAGAGACTCAATCTAGGATTTCGCGCTAGGCAAACTGTCTGCCAGCCAAAATAAATCTCCATACCTTATATTTGGTCTTATTTCTTTCCCAGGAAGGTGTTTGTTTGTTTGTTTGGGAGGTTGTCTGCTTGTTTTGATTTTAGGAGTTTTAAATGTTCATCATCTAGATTGGAAGAATCAAACACTCTGAAGTTCTATCAAGAGGTGTTTGTATGTCTTGTATTCTTTGTGATTCCAGACCTATGCGTCTATAGCTTAAAATCTTTCCTTCTAACTTATGAGATTCTTTCAGGGGGGAAAAACACTTTTAATAGGTCGCGTGCGTGCACACACACACACACACACACACACACACACACA
>LOEQ01001601.1:18700-38324 GCA_001685075.1 Bramus lutescens
AGAGCTAGTTCCAGGACAGGCTCCAAAGCCACAGAGAAATCCTGTCTCGAAAAACTAAAACAAAACAAAACACACACACACACACACAAAAAAAAACACCAAAAACAATGTACTAATGTAAGAGTAAGAATTCTTGATATATAGCTTTAGAATTAATATATACATAAATAAATAATAACATTTTGAGTAGTCACTTTGTTGTCAAGAATGGGGAGCAAGGTATGGTGGCAGACTTGGGAGACAGAAGCAAGATTTCCAACAAGTTCAAAGCCAGCCTAATTTCTAGAGTGAATTCCACACCAGCCAGAACTTCATAAGGAAACACATCTCAAAAAAAGAAAGAAGGGGAAAGAGTTTGAAAAAGATCTGGAATTCCTCTATGCATGTGTATATGTGCACACTGTGGTGGGAGTGCACCTGGACATATATATGTTGAGGTAGAAGTAGAAGGTAAAATCTTCTTCAATTGCTTTCCACCTTATTTTTCAGACAGTTTCTAAGCCTAAGCTCAGTGATTTCACGAGACTGGCAAGCCACTAAGCCCCAGGGATTCTCCTTCCTAGCACCTGGCCTAGGTGTTGGGGAATCTGAACTCATACAGGTCCTCATACTTGGGAAGCAAGCAGTTTGACAACCAAGCCCTGACTCAAGCCCTTGATTCCTTTTGTTGCTGTTTTTAGTTTTTCAAGACAGGGTTGCTCTGTGTAGCGCTGTCTGTCCTGGAACTCACTCTGTAGACCAGGTTGGCTTTGAACTCACAGAGATCTGCCTGCCTCTGCCTCTCAAGTGTGGAGATTAAAGGTGTGCGCCACCACACCTGGCTTAGTCCTTGATTCTTAATGGAATTCTTAATGGAAAAATAACTGAAACGGGGGGAAAAAAGTACCAAGTCATCTACAGAATCCTTTGTTTCTGTGGTGCTGATGAGCTCAGCAGTGTGAACCTCAGTCTCTCATGTAATGACTCAATCTCCTTTTTATTGAGATTTATATCCTAGATGGAAAATGTCTTAGTTTACTTGGGAGGCAGAGGCAGGTGGATCTCTGTGAGTTCGAGGCCAGCCTGGTCTACAAGAGCAAGTTCCAGGACAGGCTCCAAAACTACAGAGAAACCTTGTCTCAACCCTCCCCTCAAATAATTTGCAGCTATATATTTTATAGTTAGTGATTTACTTACCAAATTTTCCATATTTCAAAATTTACTTAAAAAAACTAAAGATCACTGGGTGTGGTAGTGCATGTCACTTGTAATGCCAGTACAGGAGAAGCAAAACCAAGACTATAATTTTAAGGCCAACAATGGCAACTTAACAAAATCTTGTCTAAAAAACCAAAACCTTCAGCACCTAAGGGCAGGTGTGGGTACACACCTGTAATCCCAGTGCACAACAGCCAGAAACAGGAAGGTCCTAAGTTCAAAGATAGCCTTGGCTTCATATTCAGACTATCTTAAAAAACAAAAGCAAACTAAAAATACTTTAATATATATACACACATCTCAGCAGCTACCAATTTAGGGACTAAACTACTAGGGAGAAATTTTCTAATTTGTTATCAAATATAAAACTATATTGTTATAAGAGGGTTAAGGATATAGCTCAGTAGTAAAGCATGTGCATGGCAGACTCAGGTCAATTGTCACCAACATTATTCCTTTAAGATACATGTTTTCTATTACATAAGCATAAATACATTGCCTTTCAGACTAATAGAAACTGTGAGCCTCAACCAACTGTAGCCTTTCTTAAGAGCTAGAAAAATAAAGTACTATTCAAAAGAATTCCTAGTAGAAATTTGGAACAGGAATAAATAAAGACTGTTGGGGAAAGGAACAGAATAAATAGTTAATCAATGGATTAGATGTTAACCTTTAAAACAAGCTACAATCAGAATTAAACAATGAAGGAAGAACCTAGCCTTTATGAACGTAATAGATGATCTATCCCATAGTTCCTTATACCTTCTTAGCTCCTGCTAAAATCTCCACTTTTGTTAAAGATTGTGCTGAGGAAAACAATAATAGCAAAAACCTATTACAAAATATAAACAAAGAAAGCTTTTGGTGTGGTAGAATTGTCTGTATTCTGTCAGTCATGTTTTAAATAAACGCTGATTGGCCAGGCAGGAAGTATGGGTGGGTCAACCAGACAGGAAGTAGAGGCGCGGTGATGAGAACAGGAGAATGCTAGGAAGGAGGAAACCCATTGCTCCACTCCTGTCCAGACACCGAAAAAGCAGGATGTGACCTGCCCCGCTGGAAAGGGTAGTGAGCCATGTGGTTAACATAGGTAAGAATTATGGGTCAATATAAGCTGCAAGAGCTAATAAGTAGACAGAGCTAATGGGCCAATCAGTTTTATAACTTATGGAGATCTCTGTGTGATTTTTCTTTGGGGGCTTGCCAGCTATGGGGTACTGGGCGGGACAGGAACCCAAACGAGCAGGCCCCGTTTACATTACAAGCCTTGGCTCTGGTATCGTGTCTTATCCCACCATGAGATAAGATGTTTCTGAATAAGGAAGATGCAAGTAGCTACATAATCTCTCATCTAGTAAATAAAAATCCCTGTTATTGTAGTTAATAAGAGGCTCTAGAAACAGAAAACCTACAGATGATATTAAAGAAATGAACTAACAAATTTTCAGGTAAGAAGTGAAAAAAATACACATGGCTGTCCCTCTTGGCCCTTCCCTGTCCATCTTTCTCACCTCATTATTCATGTAATGTAAATCAAGAGGCTGCCCAAATACTGTTGTCACCTTGTGCTCCACATCTTCATATCTCACAGGCCGGCCGAATGCTATAATTCTAAAAGAGAGAAAGAATGTTGGTTAGCCATATATTCAAAAATTAGAAAGTGTCTTAATTACTTTTCTATTGCTGTGAAGAGACACTACAACCAAACAACTTACAAAAGAAAGCATTTAACTGGGGGCTTGCTTACAGGTTCAGAAAGTCAGTCAATGACCACCACGGTGATGGGACAGGCAGGTAGGCATGGTGACAGAACAGTAGCTGAAAGCTTTTATCTCATCCACAGCATCAGAGACTGGTCCTAGGTTGGCTTTTGAAACCTCAAAGCCCACTCCCAGTGGCACACCTCCTCCAACCCACATCTCCTAATTCTTCCTCAACAGTCCAACCAGAAATAAAACATTCAAATACATAAGTCTATGGGGTGCATTCACACTGAAATAACCACAGAAAATAATTTTGCTGTCAAATCTGTCTTCTTGGACTGGGGATAAAGCTAAGTGATACAGCACTTGCCCAAACAACAAAAATTTAAACTCCTGCCCAAAGTGGTGGTACATACCAGCACTTGGAAGACAATAGCAAGCAGGTCTCTGTAAATTAGAGGGCCTTATCTACAAAGAGAATTAGAGCCCAGCCAGGACTGAATGGTGGTGAGACCCTGTCTCAAACAAACAACCCAAAAACCAAAAAACAAAAAAAACCCCCACAACAACCCACAAACCTCTAATGGCAAAATAGACCATCAATGAAATTCAACAACAACAACAAAAAAAATCAATAAAAGCTGGGATTGGTTTTTTTTAAATTAAAGAAAATTTAGAAGGTATGGAGCTAGAGAGATGGCTCTGTAGTAAAGAGAACTAATTTATTCTTCTAAAAGAAGCAGGTTTGATTTCTAATACCTACTCATACAATGGCTCACAAAGGTCTATAACTTCAGTTCTAGAGGATCTGACACTGTCTTCTGACCTCTACGGGCACCAAGAATACAAGTGGTATACAGACACACACGCAAGCAAAACACCCATAAAATTAAATAAAATAAAATAAAATTTAATTAAAAAAAATTAAAGCTAGGATTGGTGGCATATGCCTATCAGCATTTAAGAGGTTGAGGCAGCAGATGGAGAGGGATCAGCAGTTAAGAGCACTGGCTGCTCTTCCAGAGGACTCAGGTTCAATTCTCAGCACCCACATGGCAGCTCAAAACTGTCTCTAACTCCAGGTCCAGGGGTTTTGACACCCTCATACAGACACATGCAGGCAAAACACTAATGCACATGAAATAAAAGTAAATAAATAAATTTTTAAAAGGAGGCTGAGGCAGGAGGATCTCAAGTCCTAGGCTGGCCTGGGATACACAGTTAAGTCAATGATTGCTTGAGTTATACATTGAAATCTTGTGTCAACTCCCACTCCCTTGAGAAAAGAAAGGAAGAAAAAGAAAGAGAGAGAGAGAGAAATTGTTATTTAATATGGAAGCCACTAGCCACATATGACCACTAAAATTTAAAATTAAAATATGTTCAAAATTGGTTCCTTGCTGGGCATATTGTGGTGTATGCCTTTAATCTCAGTACTTCAGAGGCAGGGGCAGGTGGATTTATCTAAGTTTGAGGCCAGCCTGGTCTCCAGGATAGCTAGAGAGACCCTGTCTCAACAAACAAACCAACTCAACAACAAAAATACATCAAAACAAATGGTTCCTCAGTCTCATCAGACACATAATCACATGTAGGTGTAGGCACTGTAATTGATGATGCAGATACAGGCTACTTTCATGACAAGCTACAACTCTGATAGAATATTAATGTAATCATAATCTGTCCTCTGGAAATTACAATGACATTTCAATTGTCTCCACTAGGAAATCTATCTATGCTATAATAATCCTTGGTGGGTTTTTTTGCTCTCAAATCAATCCTCCCAAGCAGTAGTACTGCTAGATGCTATATAACTGGGCTATCTATATGGAAATACTATCTCTAACTTTTGGAGAGAAATTCTCCATTAATACCCAAGGGCAAATCACATTCCTTTTATTAATGCCTTAGCAAAAGCCAAAAAGGGGCAACATTTCCATAAAACACCTTTGTGTATCAATGTGTATCAGCACCCACCCACATAGTAGCTAACATCCCAGCTCCACAGGGGATCCTGAGCCCTCTTCTGGCCTCCTCAGGCACCAGGTACAAAGATACAGAGACATACATGTAGGCAAAACACTGACACACATAAGTGATGTGGGAGAATGGTCTGTATTCTGTCAATTATATTTTAAATAAATGCTGACTGGTCGGTAGCCAGGCAGGAAGTATAGGCAGGACAACCAGACAGAAAGTAGAGGCGGGTCAATAAGAACAGGAGAATTCTGGGAAGGAGGAAGTTCATGCCTCTGCAGTCCTGACCCGACCACAGAAGCAGCAAGATGTGACTACCCTGCTGAATAAGGTACTGAGCCACAGTACCTTATTCAGAATAATGGGCTATATAAGTTATGAGTTAATTAGAAACCTGAGCTAATGGGTCGATCAGTTTATAGTTAATGTAGACCTCTGTGTGATTTCTTTGGGACTTAACGATTGCAGGAACCGGGCAGGACAAAAACCCCGAAAACACATAAGATTAAAAGACAGGGAAGGACATCAAGGAACTTTCAGAAAGATGGTGCCCTTAGCATGGAGACAAGTTGACTGGTGTTAACTTTGACTACAAGCCCTAGATTCCAAGGCCCTCTTATACTTCTGAGCTCTGCTCTCAGATGTCTGACCACCCAGAATACACCATGGGGCGCCCCAGGACCAAAAGCTGGTAGGTCTGATGACCCCAGGGCTCCCCTCCTTCCTCAGGATTCATTGTCCTGGTGCTCGCCTTTACTCCAGATCTAGTATTCAGGGCGAACCAAAGGAGGGGACCACAGCAGCTGCTGACCCTCTACAACCCCATGGGAACTGCACTTTGCTTCCGAGTTCTGTGTATAGCACCTGCCAAATACACAGTATTTGAGGCAGAAGGATATGTGAAGCCTCAGTCTTGCATTGACATTGTAATTTGGCATGTGGCCACCATCTCCAGCCATTATGAATCCAGGACCGATTCCGAATTTAGCTACCTGAGGAGGGGGCTGAGGGACATGTGGTTGGCCAAAAAGACATCACCTCTGCTCTTTGAGCCCCAGCATACCCTCTGGAGCTTCAGGGACATTCTGAGCCAACACCCAGCCCAGGGCCTCCTGTGTGGACCAACCCTAGCCAGACACCTTCAGGAGAATGCCCCCCAGCAGCTGGCCACCAGTTCCTTCCTGCTTCTTGATGGCAGGCATCATTTCTGTGGCCTTCCTACAACCACCACTGCAGGACGAGCTTGGCAGCCAGCTGTCTCAAGTTCTGTACATGTCTCTGGGACAGGAGCTGGTGGCAGCTTACATCTTAGGCCTCCTCACCATGGTGTTCCTCTGGACCTGAGTTCTCAGCTGAACCCACCCCACTCACTCTCTCCTTTGCAGGTAGGGATTTGAGGCAGTCACTGTGATGTGTGCACCTTGCCCCTTCTCCCTCTTTTCTACCCATCCATCAGATTTCATCTTGCTCCTCACCAAACACCCAGGGATTTATACTCATTTTCCAAGTTGAATAAAAAAGTTTTAAAAAAAATAAATAAATAAATAAAAGGAAAGATACTACTTTGCTGTAAAACTAAAGAAAGTCCACAATGATCCTCTTCACAAAAGTGTAAGAGATGAAATACATGAAACTAGAGGTCCCTGGCACAGCTTAAGCTTGACTCTTTGGTAGTAACTCTTAAGTCCTCAGCTGTACACATAGTACATAAACAGTGAAATGCCATGGTTCCTGAAAACAACACCATTTTAAAAATGTAGATTTTGAAAACCCTGATAGCAACATTTTGTGGCTTGGGGCTTCAGAAGGCCATTCTGTCTGACTACCTTAAATACTTGTGGTTTCCATCTGGCGGCTCCTCTGAAATCAAACACATACACTTTCACAGTTTAAGTCTACTCACAGAAACTGCACACCACTTTGGGAACAGGGAATTCAGAGGCCATAACTGCATAATTAAGCTCTAACACAATTGAGCTTTTGATTCCGTATCTACTTCTGAAAAGTCTCTGGTGCTCAAGTTTGGTTATTCCTCAAAAACATTAGGTCAGAAAATAAAATGTATCAACCATGAAATGGCAACTTAACTTCCTTGCTTCTGACATGACAGATGATGTACAATTGGGGGACAGGCTCCCTCCTCCAGGCTAGAACAGCCCTAGAGCTCAGAGTAGCAGCAGGTCCCTGGCTCTGCAGACTATCGTTTCCATAGTATTTTCACCAGGAAGCTCTTTCAACCTTGGACGCTTCTCTGAGGATGGGTCTTTTCGGCGGTCAACACCAATTATCCATCTCCTTTGGAGCTGGCTTCAAAGTGGTCTGCAATGCATCAGCTGCAGAAAAGGAGTAAGGTAATGTAGGTACCTGTAGCGGGGCTCTGTAACCTTCTTATGGAAATGCCGTTTACTCCTCTGTGGTAGTTTGAATGAGAATATTCCTATAGGCTTATGTTTGAATACTGGATCCCCACTGGTGAAATTGTACAGGAAGGATTAGGGAGTGTGGCCTTCTTGGACGAGCTGTGTCACGAGGGGTGGACTCTGAAGTTTCAAGACTCCCACCATTTCTAGTCACCTCTCAGTTGTTGCTATTGCCACGCCTTTACTTCCCTATCATGGACTCTAACCTTCTGAAACTGTAAGTCCAATTAGACGTTCTTTTATAAATTGCTTCCTTCCATCATGGTGTTTTATCACAGCAATAGAAAAGTAACTAAGGAAATACACAAAGGAAAGGAGAAAGGAAGACAAGTGTGGGAGAGAGCAGCAAAAGGGGTGTGTGTGACCACACTGAGATGCACATTTGGGTGCAAAGAGGCCACATCCACAACACAGGGTCCTAAATTCTCCATGATGGGAAGAGAAATTAAGTGAAATTACATTTTTCTCCACGGAGAATTTCCACCTTGACTTTTCACAAAAGTAATTATAATTAAAATATTAACAAGAAAAGTTAATTAAAAAGAAGTCTTATTACTAGAGGTAGTTTTCTTAGCTCAGTTGCTTTCTCAGGATTTCAGCATACATTAACACAACTACTGTAACAGAAGGTAACTTACCGTCTCTCCCCATTGTGTTCAAACTTGATTCTGACGTCACTCTGCCAAAGGGAGTAACAGATAGGTTAGAGAGTTCTCTGAAGTTTCCAGTAAGCCACGGATAATCCTTTAGGCACTGGGCAAGCATTACCATTAATTAAACACCTAGTGGCTCCTGTTCCAGTTTCTTTACTCACAGACCATTCTTTTCTTTTCTTTGAACTTAAAAATTCTGCTTTAATCTCCACCCCCTTTTTCTCCTTCAAAAAAATTTAATACAATTTATTTTTATCATGTTTTCCCCTTCCCCAACTCCTCCCAGAACCTCCCCCCCCCACCAACTTTGTGTTCTTTCTCATTCTTTCAAAAGCAGACAGACAGAACCACTATGGGAATTTAAACCACAATAGCCCCCACAGACTCTTATGTTTGAATGCTGAGTCCTTAGTAACTATCTGGGGAGGACTGGAAGGGATGGCCTTGTTAGAAGAGATGTGTCACTGGAGGTGAGCTTTGAGGTTTTAAAAAGCCATGTCTAGACAGGCCTAGTCTGTCTGTCTGATGATCTCTCTCGCTCTTTGCTTGCTGTCTAAAGATAAGGATGTAGCTCTCAGTTACTGCTCCAGCACCATGCCTATCTGCTTCCAGCCATGATGACCATAGACTAACCTTCTGAAACTGTAAGCAATATCTCAATTAAATGTTTTCTCCTCCTTTTTTTTTGACAGGGTTTCTCTGTGCTGCCCTTGCTGTCCTGGACTCACTCTGTAGCCCAGGCTAGCCTTGTACTCAGAGATCCACCTGCCTCTGTCTCCCAAGTACTGGAACTACAGGTGTGCATCACCACTGCCCAGCAATGCTTTCTCTATAAGAGTTGCCTTGGTCTCTTCACAACAATAGAACACTAAGACACTGGCAAAAACACAAAATGAAAATCAAAACAAACAAAAAAACCTAGTAAAACAAAAATACCAAAATGAAACAAAAGCCCACATACACACAAAAAGTTCATTTTGTGGTGGCCAACCACTCCTGGCATGAGGCCTGCCCTGGAGTGTGTAGTGATGTTTTATCTGTATTTTAAAAAATAAAGTTTGCAGGGGGCTGGAGAGATGGCTCAGAGGTTAAGAGCATTGCTTGCTCTTCCAAAGGTCCTGAGTTCAACTCCCAGTAACCACATGGTTGCTCACAACCATCTGTAATGGGGTCTGGTGCCCTCTTCTGGCCTGCAGGCATACACATAGACAGAACACTGTATACATAATAAATAAATAAATACTAAAAAAATAATAAAGTTTGCCTGAAGATCAGAGTACAAAGCTAAGTCACTAGAGACCAAGGAGTGGTGGCTCACACCTTTAATCCCAGGACTAAGGAGACAGAGGCAAATGGATTTCTGTGAGTTCAAGGCTACACTGGGCTATCCAGAAACAAATCCAAGTGGTGGGTGGCTCACATCTTTAATCACACAGTACTAGGGAGGTGGAGACAGGAGTGATATGGTTGGGCGGAGAGAGAAATAGAAAGGGAAGAGACAGGAACTCATTGGAATGTGGAGTCTTGAGGTTTGGTGGAGACACAGCGCAGTCTAAGCAGTCTGAGGATCACCCCATTTTGGTAGAAGCAGAAAGTTGCCGGCTAGTGGTGGTGCATGCCTTTAATCCCAGCACTTGGGAGGCAGAGGCAGGTGGATCTCTGTGAGTTTCAACTCAGCCTGGTCTACAGTGCAAGTTCCAGGACAGGCTCCAAAGCTACAGAGAGAAACCCTGTCTTGGAATTTAAAAAACAACAACAACAACAACAACAAATCATGGCTCTCTAGTGGCTTATTGCTCTGCTTCTCTGAATTTCAGCTTTAACCACTATATCTTTCTCTGGGTTTTTATTATTCATGCTACAGGAGTATGGCTGATATACCCAGTGATATTCCATTAGGAAAAACCCTGATCTTTACTTTGCCAACAGGTATCAATTGCAAACAACTTGGTTAGTGGTGGGATCCATGGCCACTTCCCCCCTCAATGCTAAAAACACATTATTTTCTAATGTGTTACAACTTTCAATTCTACCACAGAGAAAACAAACCCATTCTTTAAGATTTATTTTCTTATTTTTAACTATGACTTTGTATGTATATCTGTATGTGATATGTGCATATGTGTGTAGGTGTGTTTGGAGGCCAAGGGCATTAGATCCTCCTGGAGCTGGAGTTACATATGGCTGTCAGCTGCCTGATGCAGGTGCTGAGAATCCAAGTCAGGTCCTCTGAAAGAACAGCAAACACTCTTAATTGCTGAGCCATCAATCCAGCTCCCAACAAACACTTGGAAAAAAATTCCTAAGTGGCCACTCCTGGTTGGTTGCTATGCCCTGACATAGTAGCTTTCTAGTTTTATACATCCTCTATTTCTATAATCTGCTCTGAATTTCTCTACGTATTGCCTTCTGGCCAAGATACATTCACTTCTTGGGGCTGGAGAGACAGCTCAGTGGTTAGGGACATGTATTGTTCTTACAGAGGATTCAAGTTTGATTCTCAGCACCCACATCAGACAACTCAACTACTTGTAACTCCAGTTCCAGGATATGCCTTTAATCTCAGGTACATGCACATATACAGGCATATACACAAAAATAAATAATAAAAATAGCAATCCTGTTGCTCTTTCTAGTTACAAATAATGTCAGGTTACCTATTATCTCTGTATTTGTGTTTACATCTGCAGAATGGGGATGAACACCTTGCAGACTTGCTATGAGAACTAAATGAGGTATCAGAAAAATATCTGACATGAAGCAGCCATGCAATGAATGTTTTTTTGCTTTATAGCTGCTGCTATTGTTACATCTATCACTGATTTCCCACAATCCTCCCAAAGTTACCCCAACTGGACAAATAACCTTATTTATTGTTCCTACTTGATTCAAAGTAATCATTCCAGGTAGCCTACAAATTCTGGAAGGACACGAATTATTTTTTACCTAGTTTCTGTATCCCCATGTCAAGCAAAGGAATGGCATATTATATGTGGTTAGCAACATTTGTTAAATGGATGAACAAATTTCAGAACAAAACTTTAAAGTAAATGTCAGAAATAAGACGTAAGCTGGGTGCAGTAGTGTAGGCCTAGAGTCCCAGCAAGTTACCAACACCTTGCGGGAGTTTGAAAATGACAGGAAAAGAAAAGAGATGTCAAAGACGAAAAGACCACATATAGGGTTTTTAAAAGAAATATTGTCAGGAAATCAGTAAGTAACAGATGTAGGAGAGAAATAGTTCACAATTAATGGAAGTTATACTGAGAAAGACAAACGAATAGACTTAGAAGTGGCTTAGAAGAAAGAGGGTTTTAGGCATCTAAAGATGAGGATGAAACAACACAACAGAAAAGGGAGGGAGTTTATAAGGAAGGAAGTGTACATAAAGGACTTCCTTTTCCCAGGGGATTATGAGGCTAGAATTCCTTTCCAACCCTTGAAATGGAATATTGGTTCTAATATGCATCCTAAAAATTGATACTCCCAAACAGAACTCATATATACTTTGTTTAATAATAGTAATTAAGATCAATATGTGTTTGGACTTTGAAGGAAAATATTAGTATTTCAAAAAGTAGTAACTTTCAATGCAAATCTCTTTAATTGATGGCCTAAGATAGTAGGATTTTCAAACCTGTTTCTGCTTTCAATCTACTGTAATAATCTATATCATGAAGTCCCTGGAAAATTCCACTATATAGCCTTATAAGGACAAGGTGAAAATGGCATAACATCACAGATTTATGAAAAGTTTTAACTCCATATACTCCTAGTGTCTTTCAAAGGGCCGAAGGAGTGTCCTACAGGGTCTTCAAACCCCATACTGCAAGAATAACTAAATTAGAATAAAAGAGTATCAGAGCCAAAGAGATGATTCAAGGACCAGTAAAATAGCTCAGCTGGTAAAGGTGCCTGCTACCAAACCTGAGAACAATCCCAGGACCCACATGGTGGAAGGAAAAGAACCAACTCTCAGAAGTTGCCCTCTGACCTCAACATACATAACTTACCACACACATAGACACAGTAAAAAACTAAAACATAATTAAAATTTCTTAAAATTATGGCTTAAGCATAGTAAAAGTACTCACTCTTCAACTAGGACAACACCATATTTAAAGACACACCTAATAAGAACCTTTCTCAGACCTTTTTCTTAAAAAAAATTATTTATTTATTATGTATACAATATTCTGTCTGTGTGTATGCCTGCAGGCCGGAAGAGGGCACCAGATCCCATTACAGATGGTCGTGAGCCACCATGTGGTTGCTGGGAATTGAACTCAGGACCTTTGGAAGAGCAGGCAATGCTCTTAACCTCTGAGCCATCTCTCCAGTCCCCTTTCTCAGACCTTTACAGAACTGCAGGAACGAATACATTACAGGGTGGGCCATAACTCAAAACAATGCTCTATGTTAAAGTAGTATGGAAGAGAATTGAACTTTTTTTTAAAAAGATTTATTTATTATGTATACAACATTCTGCCTCATGTATGCCTGCATGCCAGCAGAGGGCACCAGATCTCACTATAGATGGCTGGGAATTGAACTCAGGACCTCTGGAAGAGCAGCCAGTGCTCTTAATCACTGAGCTATCTCTCCAGCCCCGGGAATTGAACTTTTACTCCATACCCCAAATCACTCCTACTAGTACAGCTAAGCCCATGACTTGTAAAACAGTATATAAAAACATGACTTTTTCTGATGCCATGATAGCCATTCTAGAGCAGGATGCAGGCTCCAATGTACACCATTGTATGCCTAGATCAGCCAAGCTCCCAAATCTGAATTTCTTCTGTCAGGCTGGTCATAATGAGCCACAAATAAGGAAAGTTCAAATAAAGATAACGATGTTCAACTCCTTTGACATCCTCTGAAGCATTTCAATTCGTGGCCCAGTCTCCTCTGACTTCTATGACTTGGGTTCTAACCTAAGGAACCTGAGAGCACTTTAACCACTTCTGCTTCACTGATGGTTCCTCTTTCATCGCCTCTTTTTATTTGCTTGTTTGTTTGTTTGGTTGGTTGGTTTTTCAAGACAGGGTATCTCTGTGTGTCAGCCCTTGCTCTCCTGGAACTTACTCTGTAGACCAGGCTGGCCTCGAACTCACAAAGATCCACCTGCCTCTGTCTCCTGAGTGCTGGAACTAAACTTGCACCACCACTGGAATGCACATTAGGACTTAGAAAGATAGGATGGTGTGTACCCTGTACATCACATGATGTTTCCCTCTTACTGGGGGGTAGTAGCTAGAGAAGCAACCTACAGCCAAGGCAAAATATGTACCAGTTATTTCCTAAAGTTGACTGCGAGTAGTTCTGATCAACAGCTGGGGACAGAATGTTTGTTTGAAATGTGCCTGACCCCTCAACATGGTTACAGAGATTATAGAAAAGCTATCTTCACCCTCATAAGACCACTACCTGCTCTTCCAGAAGATCTGGGTTTAATTCCCAGCACCCACATGATGACTCACAGCCATCAGTAACTCCAGCTATATCGGGCACCAGTCATACACATGGTACCCAGATATGCTGGCAAAACACCCATACACAAAAAAATAAATAAAATTTAAACACTCTAAAAAATCTTTTAGTTTTCCGTTAATTTTTAGGCTCTTCAAAACTGCAGATGGGGAAGTGGAAACCTGCAAAAATCAACACATGCACACACACACACCTGCCCGTTCTCAGCCCCCCACTGTAATTTCCTCACCTAGCCTAAGGTATATGCCTATATAAACCACCCTCTTAAACTAGTCTCCCTTCTCGATGTCCGCATTTCTTTTTGTTTCTCTCCTGGGGTCAACCCCGAGGCTTCACACATACTGCTGCTTGCTGGACAGCCCTTCTGTGTCATTATACCAAAACAGGGCTAGAGAAAGAGTTTAGAGGTTAAGAACATGTTTTGCTCTTCAAGAAGCCTAGAGTTCTGTTCCAAGCACCCATGTTGGGCAACTCACAACTACAATTAACTCCAATTCCAGGGGATCTGACACCCTCTCCTGCACATAAATAAAAAAAAATAATTAAAAAAGTAACTTTAGGGTCTGAAGAGATGGCTCAGTGGTTAAGAGCACTGCTCCTCCAGAGGACTCAGGTTCAGTTCCCAATATCCATACAGCAGCTCACAATCTTCCTAGCTCCAATTCCAGGAGACTTGATGCCTTCTCCTGGTATCTTCTGACACCAGGCATGCATATGGCACATATACATAGACACAAGCAAAACAAGCACACATATAAAATAGAAATAAATAAACCCGAGAAATAAAAAGTAACTTTGATAGTAATGTCCTCTCATCTACATACACAAAAATCTGAGACCTTGAACATTCCTTTTTCTCCCTTACTCTCCTTAAACACCTTCAGCATGACCCTGCTTCCCACTCTTCCCAGGATCACCATTACTGAGACCATTTACCCTTCGTCCTGGATTCCTTTTTGTTTATTTTGTTTGATGACAAAGGGTCTCTACAGAGCCCTGGCTGTCCTGGAATGCACTATGTAGACCAGACTGGCCTTGAGCTCACAGAAATCCACGTGCCTCTGCTTCCTTAGTGTTGCATTAAACTTATGTGCCACCATACCCTGTTAATTCTAGATTCTTAAAGTAATTTCTGCACTTTTTGGCTCTTCTCTTCCACCCACTCTATTCTTTTATTTCCTATTATTTATCCTATTCACTCTACATTTTCTTTTTTATTGTTTTATAATTTATTTAAATTTATTTTATGTGCATTGGTGTGAAGGTGTCAGATCCCCTGGAACTGGAGTTACCAATGGTTCTGAGCTGCCATGGGGGTGCTGGAAACAACGTGGGTCCTCCCTCTGGAAGAACAGTTAGTGCTCTTAACTGCTAAGCCATCTCTCCAGTCCTATACTCTATATTTTCCAATACCAATTATCCTAATTAACTCTTTCACCATGCCACTTCCCTGTTAAAAAAAATTTATCAGTGATGTCCCTGACCTGTAGTAGAAATACTAAATTTTCTGCTATCATTTGAAGCTCCTTCAGTTTACCTAACTATATTATACTATATATAAAGGCATGTGCCATCATACCAGGCTATTTGCTGTATCTTTCTGGTGGCTCCTTACACATTTGGAACTGGAATCCTTTTGCCAAATATAGTAAATAAATTAAATAAAATGAAAATGGAAACAATAGTAATTTTTTATTTATAAATGACTCAGGGAAATCATTAAGAAATTAATGGAAGGGGCCAGGCAGTGGTGGTGCTCGCCTTTAATCCCAGCACTCGAGAGACAGAGGCAAAGCCAGCCTGGCCTACAAGAGTTAGTTCCAGGACAGGCTCCAAAGCTACAGAAACAACCGTCTCAAGAAAATCAATAATAATAATAATAATAATAATAACAATAATGGAAGGGATGATTATAAACTAACCTTAAAAAGCAGTTCTGGGTTTACGTGTTATCTTATTTTCAAGTAGGCTAGCCCTCCTTTCCTTATCAACAATCTGAAAAGGAAATGGAGTTCTGAAAGTGAAGAGTGGGTCTGTCACAGGAGCAGCATGTTCAATCTCTGGCCTAGTAAGGATAACCTCTCCTAGAACTCTCTGTGTCTGGAACTGATAATCAAGACCTTGCCCAGCTGGTGCCTGATACGAAGAAAGCAGCTTTCCCACGCAGAAGCACCCACTAGGAGACATCTGAAGAATCAGACCCCAGCAGAAGCACCCACTACGAGACCTCTGAAGAATCAGGTAGGTCCTGACCTTGGAATCTATGCAGGCATGGAGAAGATTAGTAAAGAAACAGGAGTTCATGGAAATAAGGATTATTTCTTCCTCCATTGGGATAATCAGAAATTGGGCTAGATTCACAAATTTGCAAAAAGATCATTAATTAGATAGTAATGACAAACCAATAAAAGCATCAAAACCTTAACATTTTTAGTTCTACAACAACATGCATAGTTCTGGTTAGAAGTTGAGTTTCCCCAAAGCTCAAATCCACAAAATTAGAGCATAGAAGAAATGACATAACACTATAACTTTATATTTGTACATTTTTATAATGTGCAAAATACATTCTCTGATCTTGCAAAAATCTTAAGTAGATACAATGAGTATTAAATATGTCTCTATTTCAAATGGAAAAACAGAGGTTCAAAAAAGTTATCTGAATTACACTCAGTACAACTGTTGTGGCTAGAAATCAACAGGTCTGTTTGTTTTCTGGCTCTACTCCAATCTTTGTGTAAGAGCTCTGCAAACTATATTGCTTATATACATGTTTATAGTCATTGACAGTGTTAACTGCTATCATAAAACTCTGTGTCAACAGGAGATTAACAAACAACCCAGTGACTACTGGGCCACTGTACTTTACACTACACTGTCAGCTCCATGAACAACTAGCACCCATTAATAGTGAACTGTGAATTGATGAGCCCTAAAGAGATGCTGTGTAGCATGATGGTAAAGCCAGGCACAGGCCCCAGCTAGGATGTGTCATATATCCAAGATATTCATCCAGCTCTAACTATGTTCTTGGCTTCCAGGGACCTAACATACAGAAGGGAAATTGCAAAAACCACAAACCTAGCTCCTTACAAATAGCTTTAAAGCTAAGATCCCATTGTTCATGAACTCCCATAACTACTTAGAACATTTACTTATACTCGAATGTATTTTCTGTTTCAATTGGTTACCAAGCTGTTTACTTAGGGAAGCAGATGTCTAAAGTTCTGCCAAACAGATATTTAAATTAGGTTTTCTAGTTCTTCCAAGCCTCAGACCCAAACAAATCTGTAAATGAACACAGCTCTTCTGGTTTCTCTTGCTGTGCCAATCTCAGCTTGGTATTGTCATTCTCACACTCATTCCACCCTTGAATGAACCATTTTTCTCACCACCCAAAATACATGGTTACTTTTAGCTTCAACCCTGTGGTTTGGATCTTTATCCTAACTTGACATTTCTTAGACCAATTTGGCAACTCAGCCATTTAAATTAGATTTTTATTTTTTCATCCCCTCTCCTCCTAAACATAGCCCTCTGGTAGAAATAAAAATACGGTTATGAAAAATCTATTTTATGGGCTGGAGAGATGGCTCAGCAATTAAGAGCACCGACTGTTTTATACTTTTTCAAACCTGCTACTATTACAAAAAGAATAATAATAAATGATGCTGCACTCCATAAACTGTA
This sequence comes from Bramus lutescens, assembly GCA_001685075.1. Lineage (NCBI taxonomy): Eukaryota > Metazoa > Chordata > Mammalia > Rodentia > Cricetidae > Bramus > Bramus lutescens. Next base: position 35,831 of record LOEQ01001601.1, read on the forward strand.
AGGATCCGTATAAACAGATTATATTGCCAGGTTTTTTTCATTACCTTAATCTATAAACACTTCTTCCCATGTATCTCCTGTACTCCTATCTTAGCCTGTTTCTTAGAAATACATTCTTTTTGGCTTTAGAATTTTGCTAAAGAATACTTCCCAGAAATTTCTGCATTTCCCAAAAGAAACCCTGATTGACTTCATTAAAAGAAAAAAGTATCAATATTTTTATTGCCATTTTACCCAATATTAACAGACAACCTTGAGCTACCACCACCACACACACACACTCATCCTCTGTGCTGGGAAATAAGTTTCTCTGTAGCTTTGGAGCCTGTCCTGGAACTTGCCCTGTAGACCAGGCTGGCCTCAAACTCACAGAGATCCACCTGCCTCTGCCTCCCGAATGCTGGGATTAAAAGCACGCACCACCACCGCCCGGCTTCAGTTTAAAATTGGTAATATTCTCCATGTTCTTCAACTTCACTTTCCCCCAAGAATACAATCTTAAGGATGATTCAAATTAATAAGCTTATCACAGAGTGTAGAAACTAATGGAATGAATTCACCAATGAATCTGTACATTTCTAAGCATGTGATATCTTGTCTTCCCACCAAGAAAAAAAGCCCTTACATTGTTTATAAAGTTGTTTTGTCCAATACAACAGCCACAAGCCACATATGGCTATTTAATTAAAACTAAACAAAGTAGAAAATCCATTTGCCCAACAGCTGTATGTAGTCAGTGACTACCATACTGGTTAACAAAGATGTGGAGCATCCTGTCCACAGAAACTTCATTGGCAGCACTTGGCAGAGGCTGCTGCTGAATACTGCTATTATGAGAATGGTCCCTACAAGACAGAATTGGGGTCACACTAACCAATGACCTATATAATCCACTAACACGCTTTGTCCAGGAAATGAAGTTCACTCTTCCAGCACAAGCAGCATGTTTAGAAGCACACTTAGGCGTCCACAGGTATCTGGGTCCTTACCAAACTTTTTCTCACGGGCCCCGCACATGAGCTTGTTGTTAATGTGGGGCTGTTCAGAAAGGCTGAGCTACTGCTGCTGTGCATTTTCTTTAAAAATAAAAAAAATGAGGTTAATAATTTGTGCCCTCCATGCAACAGGACAATATTTAATGTTTTTCAAGTAAATTGTGGAGCCTAAGAGCCAACAGCTCTTGTTACTATTACTTTCTAACAAATAATCCATTCCACAATCTTTATAACCACTGAAGCAGCAGCAGGCAGTTTTATTTANAAAAAAAAAAAAAAGCAAGACTCTTTGGTAAGAACTTTGAGCTCTACGCAGGATTCGAAACTCTTCGGGACTCCCCCTACTCCTTTTCCTGGAGTGATTCCCTAGGGCCTTCTTTTCACCCGCTGACTGCTCTCCATGCTAACAGTCCAGCTAGGAAAAGATCAGCTAGCTGCAGCAGTGTTGGCGAGCACACTCCACATAGGAAGACAGGAAGGAAAGTGAGGTCATTAGACTCAAGCCATGGGGGAGGGGGCTCACTTCTGGTAAAAATGTTCCTTCCCAACAAGGCTTTGAATACAAGTAAACTTCAGCAAACGGGAAGCCACACAATGAGACAGATTAATGTACTAAAAGTGTAAGAATGAACCCTAATCTGTTATTTCACCCAGTTCTGATTAATAATCACAACACTAGAGACAGCTTTCTAAACTAATCTATTACAACATGGAGCAAAACACTCCTCCTATCCCCCAGGGAACCTAGAATTCCTAAAGGCAGGAAATAATCTGGGAGGGTATATCTAGCAGACCATAGGCAGAAAAATGTTCTAAAGCCTTATACTTTCTTGTAACTCTCAACAATTGATAGACAAGATTAAATGAGACGAGATTAGCTAATAAGAAGACCCACAGGGAGAATGTCCTGGACAGACTTTCATCAAGCATATATGGTACTTGGGTACTACAATCATCACAAAGAACACTAGATACCCACCAGACCATGTGGGACCCCATCCATATACTCTTCTCTGAAGGCCAACTTAACCAGGAAATGGGATGATAAATAATACCAGACATGAGACGATTTTAACATCACATAAATTTAAATGTTAACAAAAATAGGAAATGTTTTTCTAAAGCAGCACATGACTCCCAATAAAAAGAGACTCTCAAATACCCAAGCCAATAATAGGAAGCAAAAATAATAAAATCGTTCAGCAATGCTCTTAAAATATGGTATATTGACACTTTAATTAATGAATTACCCTTCCTAATTATATTTTACATAACCAAATATGAAATTTATTTTTTCCTGAATATATACTCTAAGGCAGTTGAAGACCTTACAAGTTACCAATCAAAAATTTGATCTGACAAATAATCAATAAAAAGCAAAATAATTACATGAATGTAGACTTCATAAGAAAGAATGCCAGGTGGTGGTGGCAGTGTACACCTTAAATCCCAGCACTCAGGAGGCAGAGGCAGGCAGATTTTTGTGAGTTCAAGGCCAG
>LOEQ01001601.1:69053-84229 GCA_001685075.1 Bramus lutescens
CTCTGGAAGAGCAGCCAGTGCTCTTAACCGCTGAGCCATCTCTCCAGCCCCTGTGAATGATTTCTTTCATTTAGCATATGTCCCAGTGTGGTGGTTTGAATGAGATTGGTCCCCATCGTTTCTTATGTTTGGATTCTTGATTTGATTCATTGATGGAACTGTTGGGAAGGATTAAGTGGTGGCCTTTTGCGGGGGAGGTGTGTCACTAAGGGTGGGCTTTGAGGTTTCAAAAGCCCAGGCCATTCCAGTTGGTTCTCTGCCTCCAACTTGAAAAGCAGGATGGGTGGAAGCTATTAGCTGCCTGCTTGCTGCCGTGCTCCCCATTACGATGATCACAAACTCTAACTGGAACCATGAGCACCAGTAAATATTTTCCTTTCTCAGTTACCTTGGTCACGATGTCTCCTCACGGGAAAAATAACTAGTCAACCTTTGTCAACAGCCTGGAGTCATGAGAGAGGAGGTCCTCAACGGAGGAATTACCAAATGAGATTGGCATGCGGACATGTCTCTCTGTGTGAACCTTATTTAAATAGGACAGTCCAGACCACTGTGAGCAACACCATCCCTGGGCAGATGGCCCAGAGCTACTAAGAAAGCTAGTAGCTAAGTGCTGGAGAGATGGCTCGGTAGTTAAGAGCACTAGCTGGTCATCAGAGCACCTAGGTTTGATTCTCAGCACTCATGGGATGGCTCACAACCATCTATAACTCCAGTCTAGGGGATCTGGTGCCCTCTTCTGGCTTCCACAGGCATGCATAGACAGACTCAGGCAAAACACCCAGACATATATATTTTTTAAATATTTTTACTTTTTATTTTGATTCTATGTGCATTGGTGTTTTGCCTGCATGTTTGTTCAGTGAGGGTGTCAAATCACTTGGAGCTGGATTACAGACAATTGTGAGTTGCCATGTGGGTGCTGGGAAATTGAACCTGGGTCCTCTGGAAGAAAAGCCAGTGCTCTTAACCCCTGAGCTGCCTCTCCAGCCCCGAGACACTGTTTTTGAAAAACAGAAAAAAAAATAAAGGTAGCTAAGCATGAGTCTCTCTCTCTCTTTTTCTCTCTCTCCGCCCTGTGTGTGAAAGAGGAAGAGAGAGAAAGACAGAGAGAGAGAGAGAGAGAGAGAGAGAGAGAGAGAGAAAGGGAGAGAGAGCACGCACACATGCACACTGCTCACTTTTTGAGTGAGACTGTTTTAAGCTCCTGTTGGTTTCTGTCTTGATTTCCTTCAATGATGGGTCATGACCCGGAAGTGTAAACCAAATGAATCTTTTACCATCCTAAGTTATTTTTGCTCATGGCGTTTATCATAACAGAAAGGGAACTAGAACAGAACAGCATGTCTTCAGGGTTCAGTTGACTGTAGCATTTATCAGTATTTCCTTCTATTGCCGAACAACATTCCATTGAATGAATATTTTACTTGTGCAATCCTCAGCTGGCAGGTGTGTGTTTCTCTCTTATATTATGAATAGGGATACCTGAGCTGTTTTTTTTCTCTTTCTTCCTTCCTTCCCTTTTTCTCTCTCCTTCATTCATTTATTTATTTTGAGATAGGGCTGTTTTTCTGTGTAGCCCTGGCTATCCCAGAATGCACTCTGTAGATCAGGCTGGCCTTGAGCTCAAAAATCTGCCTGCCTATGCTTCCTGAGTGCTGGAATTAAAGATGTGTGCCACCATGACCTGGCTAAGAACCCTGTTTTCATTTCTCTTGCATATATACTATGGAGTGGAAATTTTGTGATAATCATGCTTAACCTTCCAAGGGACATCTGGATTTAAAATAGCTGCATCAATTTACATTCTCACCCTCAATGTTATGAGGGTTCAGTTTCTCCACATAGTCACTAAATATTTGTCTATAGCTATAGCCACTCTGGGATTGTGAAGTGTTTCATGGTGGGGTTTAATTTTGTTGTTTTTATTGTTGTCTTGAGACAGGTACTCCCTCTGTAGCTCTGGCTGGCCTGGAACTCACTGTGTAGACCAGGCTGACTTCAAACTCACAGAAATCTGCCTGCCTTTGCCTTCAGAGTACTGGGACTAAAGGTATGTGCCACCATGCCCAGCATCCCATGGTTTTAATTGTACTTCATGACTACTGAAGTTGAGCATCTTCTCTTCTCATGTGCTTTTTATTTATAGCATGACTTTTTTTTTGACACAAGTGTCTCATGTAGCCCCAGGCTGGCCTCAAACTCACCTAGCTGAGACTGATCTTCTTGCTAAGGCCTCCTGGATACTAGCATTACATTTGTGAGCCGTCATGTCTAGCACATTTTAAAATTTATTTTTGTATATTTATTTTGTATATTAGAGTCTTGCTTACATCTATATAAGTGTATTACATTCACATCTTGTGCCTGAAGAAGCCAGAAGAGAGTGTCAGATCCTCTGGAACTGAAGTTACTGGTGGTTGTGAGCTCACGAACCAAACCCAGGTCCTCTGCAAGATTAGCAAGTGCTTTTAATGGGTGAGTCAGCCTCCTCCCCCGTGTGTGTGTGTGTGTTTCTGTATGAGTCTCTGTGTGCAGGCAATCATGAAAAGTCAAAAGACGGCACTGAACTCCCTGGAACTGGAATTGTGGGCAGGTGTAAGCTACTTGATGTGGGTGCTGGGAACTCCGAGTGCTCTTAACTGCTTTTTCTCCAGTGCCACTGGTTTGTATAACTTAAAAATGCAGCTTCTATTTCTCAAGACAGGGATCAGGCTGGCCTCCAACTCCCTAGGCAGGGAAAGATGACCTTGAACTTCTGACCCTCCCAGCTGCTTCCAAGTGCTGGGATTAAAGATGTGCCTCACTACACTCAGTTTCAAGTGGTGCTGAAGACTAAATTTAGGGCTTTGTGCACGAGAAGCGAGCACACTACCAACTGAGCTACACCCACAGTGCAAGCTTATGCTATTCAGTAGCAAAAAAAATGAATCAATACAACAATCACAAGTAAGTAAAGAAACCAAAACAAGGTTTGCAGTTGCCTGGGCAGATGACCAAGTTCTCCATAGTCAGGCTGCTGAGATTCCTAGAGGTCTCGCTCTCCTAGTGTTAGCTTTCAAAATAAAGCAGAATCATGTCTCTCTCATAAATGGGTATGGGGTGTGAGAGCTCACACATGTAATACAAACACTTGGGAGCCAAGGTAGGAAGATTACTACAAGCCTAAGGCTGCTCTGGGCTGCACAGTGAGTTTCAGGTCAGCCTGAGCTAAAAGATCCTGTCTCAAAAGCAAAAACAGCAAAAGCAAACTCATCCACTCAGAGGCTCTTTTGTTTCTGCTTATCTACTGCAAGCTAAGCACAGTGGGACACAAACAGAGCCACAGAGGCTGAGGTAGCTCAAGGTCAGCCTGGGCTACATACTGAGTACCAAACATCAGTACAAGGACCCAGTCTCAAAAAGGGGCACTGGGAAAATAGTTCAGCTGGTAGAGTGCTTGCCTACTCTGATATTTTTTTTTTTCCCCTTGGTTTATTTGAGACAAGGTTTCTCTGTGTAACAGCCCTAGCTGTTCTGGAACTAGCTCTGTAGACCAGGCTGGCCTCAAACTCATAGAGATTTGCCTGCCTCTGCTCCCAAGATTAAAGGCATGCGCCACCACCGCCCGGCATGATGGTTATCTTGATTATCTACTGGATTTGGTCTAGAATCGTCACAGACATGCTTCTGTGAGGGCATTCCTAGGAACAGTTAACCGAGGGAGGAGCCACGCTCTTTGCTGCCCTTCCTTCTTCCCTCCTGGCTGGCAAGTGCACCTACTCTGCTGCTGTTGCTGTCTTGGCTTGACACTGAAGACCAGCAGTTCTCCAGCAATCGTCAAGGCTCTCAGTGCCAGGATGGGACTGCTGAGGCAGGCAGCCTCGTGAACTGAGAGGTGCTGGATTCAGCTTCTCTAGCTAGAAGATGGCTATTGCTGGACTCCCCAGACCCTAGTGTGTGAGCCAGTCTAAACAACCTCTTTTCATCAGATGCATCCTATCAGTTCTTTTTCTCTAGAGAACCCCAACATATCTGCCACGCACAAGTTCCCGGGTGTGATCCCCAGCATTAACTAAACTGGGCATGGTGGTGCACACCTGTTATCTCAGCACCTTGGAGGTAGAGGCAAGAGGACACAGAATTCTAGGTTATCCTTGGCTACACAGTAAGTTCAAGGCTAGCCCCAGTTACAGAGCCCCTGTCTCAAGAAAGTAAATTGAAAAAAAGCAAGTCAGACCCTGATTCACCTGGGTGTTTTCCAAAGTATCACACAAGTTAAGATCCAGAAGGTTTGTGAAGGACGGGACCCCCCTGATCTGGCCGCTGCTTTACTCTTCACTCCTGGCAATCTCCACATACATACACTGACAGCTAATTATCTGAAGATGACCATACTTCCTTATTTATATAAATTTGGATGTGGCTATTCTCTTTGCCTTAAGTGGCATTCCCTATTCCCAGACACCTCCCGCTTAAAGTCTTCAAACCCCAAACAGACATTCTTCATCTGGTGACATTTTCTTGCCCCACTCTGGCTCTCACCCTGACAGGAGTGGTCTCAGGCAGGGTTCCTAAACACAGCCCCGTTACTGCAGAACACTACCAATATGTGCATGTCTCTGAGAAAATATAAACAAGCTGAGGGTCATGGCCCTTGGCATGGAGTAGGCGGCCGGCCATGTTTTCTTAGCTAAGAAGTGAGCCAACAGAGGAGACACAAGGTAGAGCTGGGCCATCAGTGCCGAATGAGGTAGAATCCAATGCCCTTTCAACACCTCTGAAATACGACCATGAGAACAAACTGGGAAACACTGAATTCATCACAAGAATTCAATCTATACATGTTCAAGTTTTATTACAAAGTATGATGGGCAGAAAATACGGTGCTTCTTATACAGGAGGCTGAAACAGAACACAGAGACTTAATGTACGAGGAAGAAGTAAAGTCACAGAAAGAACACTCCACTCTCAGCTGCGTTTCAAGTCGCCTCCGGTGGAGAATCCTAAGCTCGTTTACAGCACAGTGTTAAAATTTTATTACAAGCCCTGTATACAATCAGCCCTGTGAAAATAATATTTCCAGAGGGAAATGGTTACAGTACAGTTCTGCAAAGGGGCAGCTTCCTCTCCACCTCAACAAGGGATGCCACAAAAGCTGTACAACGGAAGGGAAGTTTAAATATGTAAGAAAATACGTTCACACACGAGGCCAAAGGGCACAGAAGAGATCAGTTAGAGCTTAACACTTTGTAGAACAAGAAATCTCCATTGTCTACACAGAGCTTTATACAATCATGCTATAATTCACACTCAGGGTGGAGCAAGGAAAGGTCACTGACGGAGGAGGACCAAAGCAAGTGATTCATTTGACTAAAGCAATTCAAAGCTTCAGGTCAACAGTTTTCATAACACATTGTCTATCACAATCAGCCCAGTGGGAGAACATTTCTTTCAAATAGTAGACCACACAGTTCAGCTTCACTGAGTTCCCAAAGGTGGGTGCTCGTACATTTTCCAGCTGTCACACAGATGTCAACATCTTTCTTCTGGAGTTCAAACTTCCCTTAGCTTATTGTTTATGGTTGACACATTAGTTCAAGCCTCCTGGAGAAGGCAGCTGCATGTTTCCATATTTAAAAAGTGACATCCATATAGCAGCCCAAGAAGCTTTCTCATCCAATAATGCCTCATGCTTGACTCTGGCCATTAGAGCAATGACATTATGGGAGGAAGAGAGATCGCAGTTGGGTGAGGAGAACAAGCTCTGAGACATGAGACACATAGCTGCAGCCTCACCAGAGCAGAGAGGACAATTCTGGGAAAGCCTGGCTCAGGGTTTATGGTGACATTGCTCAGGTCAGCTCTCCTCTCAGAAAATCAACCTAAATGCCAAGCAGGCCCCACCTACCCCATGCTGAGCACAGGCTCTAAAGCAAACACGTGCTTTGAGGTCTCTATTGCAATGGTAGTGTCTATCCTAAGTCAGGTGATTAAATGAACTGCCATATTTTCAAAATGGGGAAATTAGGCAGTTCTGGACTGCTCAGCCATGTCTGGTAAACTCCAGAGTCCTACATGTCCTTACAGTCTAGGAATCTAGGGCCCAGGATACATCAGGAAGAAGGGAGAACATTCTACAGAGGAAAGGGAATAGGATAGGAAAAGAAAAACAAAAGAGGAAGGGCTAGAGGATAGTTACATGGTAGAACACTTGCCTAGCATGTGTGAGGGCCTGTGTTGGATCCCCATCAACACACACACACACACACACACACACCATGAAAAATTAAAACTAAAGGGAAGATAAGGGAAGAGGGGGATCTACAAGAAGAACCATGGATGCTGGGGATAGTGGCACATGCCTGTGATCCCAGCACTCAGGGAGACTGAAGTAAGATAAAAAGATCCCAAGTTCAAGGGCAGTCTGGACTACAACACAAGGCCCTGTCTCAGACAAAATAAAACAAAACAGAGTCATCATGTACTGTCACAGCACACCCAACACTTCAGCAGCCCTGCTGTGGGAAGGGCTCTCTGCCCCTAACGTCACTCTATTCCTAGCTACCCAGTGGCATAGATGTTTGGTTAGTGGCACTGGAAGGCCAACCTAGGCTGAGCACAGGTCCACTCAATGTCCTACCTGCAGACCTCTGTGTTCCCGAGCCTTTTCCTCCTGTTATCTGAAGAACTCATTTTCTTCTACACCCTAAAATATCAGACTTCAACTGTAACAACCATCAAAACACTGTAGGATCCTGATTTTCTTTCTGTTCTTCCTGAATTGTAGCCAGTTATCAGAGACCCAATTCTGAGTTTGATGGAAATTATCACCCAGTTGTCAGGGGCCATCACTCTTCAAGCCCTAACCTTGCAGACCAGGGGAAAGACACAGTCTCCTGTGGAGAAAAGTTCAAGCCCATGAGTGCCTCAGACCCATGCAGCGGTTCAGCTCTCGGCTAATCTGACTGAGCATCACCCTCACACCAGCAGACACAGAAAGCACAGGCCAGAGCCTCTGGCTCAGCATGCCAAAGCCAAGTGCAAATAGCACAGCAGCCACACCAGAGCCTGGAGCTACCATCCCTGGAGGAAAACGTGTCTGGAGGTCCTGACCTACCTCCCCATCAGTCCAAGAACTAGCAAATTTAAACAGACTGACTTCTGAGACTTTAATAGACCTGTGCTTCTGGGAAGAAGGCAGACTAAGTGACTTTCTGTGTCTCAAGGCTACAGAAGTCTCTTCCTCAGCCACAGACAGGGCCACCTATCCATGCTCTAAAAGGAGGGTGAGAGAGCTGGCAATTCAAAATGCCAGCAATCCTGCAACTGCGGGTGTGTGCATATTTGAAGATGGAGACAGTGAGAGTCTTACCTGGACCAGATGGAGGGCAGAGAAGGCAGGCTAAAAATGACCAACATCCACAGAGCGAGGGAAAGATGGTCACAGGTGGCTGGTTTCCAAAGCACATAGTTACCTCATACAATCTATTCTAATAACTACTAACTTTTAAAAACTTTGCCTTCAGATTCCAGCCGACAAATCCCATGGTTTAGCTCAAGTTAAAGCCCACCCAGAACACAGAGGCCCTTCCCAGCAGGCCCACTACCACTGTCCACTGTAGACTCAGCCCAGGAAGAAACTGGGGGCTCCTACAGGAGCAACCTAAATCAGCAAGCCTGTTGCCCTCAATGACCTTGTACTAGCTAGCAAACACCACTAAAAGCAGAGGTAACCACAAATTGGGCTCTCTATCTGCAAATGATACAGATACATGATAGTGCAGGAACATTAATATCAAGCAGATAGCCAGCCAGAGACCAGGAATCAGAATGACAAACCAGGAAGGCCAAGGGGGAATACCCTGAATGAAAATGCCTTTCCTTTGGGACGAGCCCCTATGTAGCGAAGTGATCTAAGACTTTTGGCATACAGCTGCAGCAGCTGTAGGAGGCGGGCAGACTCGGCCAGAGAGCCCATGCGCCCAGAACAATGAGTCAGTGTTTACTTCTCCAGCAACGACAGCGAAGTGGGCAAAAGCATCAGATTTCTGGCCTGCTACTCTCCTCATGTCAGGGAATCTAAGAAACCTTCGGGTAGCTCAGCAGAAAATAAGTCAGGAAAACTCTCCAGAGTATGTCTCAAACTGCCAGGGACTCATCTAAAGCCAGAACCACACAAGTCCCCTCCATGGAACCCATTCATGTAACGGAAACAGACACCAGAGGCCTATAAGTCAGTATAGCCAGCTGTAGCCTACAAAGTCCAATACTGCTCAGAACCTAAACTCAGGTGAGGGCAAGTATCACAGGTGCAGAGAAGCCTAGATGGCGGACCCTGGGCCCTATGGTTCTTTTGTAGCCATTTACTTGGTGGCCTGGAATCACCACAACTCATTAGCCCATTCTTTATGAGAACTGCCCATTTATCTCAATCTAAAGATCCTGTTCAGGGTCAGGCCAGATGGCACCTCTCTGGAGTCTCTCATTCAGAGCACTCAATCCAGAGACGGGCCAGTATCCCAACAGGTAGAGGAAATACAACAAACAAATCCCGAAGCTTAGCTTAGAGATCCTTCTTGCCTATCATTCTAAAATGGAAAAATAGATTCTGAAACCAAGAACTGGAGACTGGTTCAGCTTTCCTGAAATGATTCTCCCTCAGCCCGGCCCCTACTCAACGGCTTCTCAGCTTCACTGGCAGTCATTACGAAGCCAGAGAGGAACGTGAGGGTGGAACAAAAAGCTTCCTATGTCTGTCCTATGCCTGACAGGCCTTCAGGAGACCCAGACTGAGAAAGGTGGGAGTCAGAAGCCCTTAGAGCACCAGTGCAGTTCTGAACTCGGGGTGTGCCATGCAGGCAGTGACTCGGGAAGGCAAACTGGTCTTGCGGTCTAGGGTCCCGGGACCCACTGCAGGCACCAAGGGAGGAGAGGAAGGTACAAAGAGGGAAAACAAAAAACCAGGAAGATTAAAATCTTTTCATAAAAAAATTAGCCTGATAGATAAAAAATATACAAAGTTGAGGTGTGTTAAAAGACACTGATACAGGAGGAAAGACAACTTGAAGTTGGCATTTGTTCCCACTTAAGTGCTAGCATGGACACGGAAAGGGACAAGACATGGACTACTGCCTCAGGCACAAACAGAGACACGGGGCAAATGGACACAGACTGAGCCAGTGCTCGTACTGTTCATGAACACAACAGATGACAAACAGATATACAGAAATGTTTAATTGAAGAAGCAAAGAGGAAAGGAGAGAAATCGTAAAACCCAGCCCTGGGCTGCAGTGTGCCACACAGCACAGTCCTGCACAATAGCGAGGGGCAACTGGCCTGGACTCCTACAGCAGCTTCTGGACACAGTGGGTGTAAAGCAACAACAGACATACTGGCCACTGGAAACATGTTCTTCTTACGTGGGGAGGGAAGGGGCAGAAGCTGAAATATACAAGCCCCGGTCTGGTAGGTGAAGCGCCAGCAAGACTACACACGGAGTATCTCCAGGCAGTTGTTATAGCAGATGGCGATCCAGTCCGGCTGAGTTGAGGCCCACTGCACATTGTTGATCTCTCCTTCGGCTGTGTAGGCCAGGATAGGGTCCTCGATGGCCCGAGGCATCTGTTGGATGTCCCAGATGAGAGCCTGATGGTCATCCGCTAAGAAAAAGCAAGAAAGAACGTCATGACTCAGATAATGGAGTAACGATCTTGCATTTGGAGAGTCAGTCACAATTTGCAAAACATTTGCTCACCAAAACTTTGTGAGGGAGGTTTTATTTTAGAGATGAGGAAAACAAGATTTAGCAGTGTTACCATTTGCCCCATGATGCCATGTGGGCAGTGAGTGGCGGGGTCAGGACTCACATCTTAGCTCCTGACTCCGCATTCTAGGTCCTTAAGCTCCATCCACTGCACCAGGTTAGAGAATTAGATTAGGACATCAGAGAGGACACAGGATGGAATGATCCCAAAATACAATGTCACTTTCATCCACTAAAAATACTTATGTGAATAAAGATGCTTCTCTGATGACTGCTTCCCATTTTATGCACATTTACACTTCAACAAGATGTACAGATGATTGACATAAAGTGCTACATAGACATGCACCATTAAAAGAAATTCCAGTCGGGTGGTGGTGGTGCACACCTTTAATCCCAGCCTCAGGAGGCAGAGGCAGGCAAATCTCTGTGAGTTCAGGGCCAGCCTGGTCTACAAAGCAAGTTCCTCTACAACCAGGACTGTTTCACAGAAACTCCGTCTCAAAACACCAAACCAACCAAAGAACCAAACAGATAAGGAAATTCCATCTTGTGATGGAATCCCAACAATAGGGAACTGGGGACATAGCTCAGTGGTAGAGTACCTGCGTATATGGTCAATATCCTTGGTACAATCCCAAGCACCATCAGAAAATAAACAAAAAACCTAATGAACCATTGTAAATTTTTGTGTTTTGCTAGGTACGGTGGCACATGATTATATCCTAGCACTTGAGGCAGAGGCAAGTGGACCACTGCAAGCTGGAGCTCAGCCTGATCAATACAGCAAGTTCCAGCCAGATAACACTACACAGTGAGAGCCCGCCTCACCAAAATAAATAAATAAAAATAAAACAAAACCTTAAAACAAACAGCGGCAAAATAATAAAAAAAAAATTCCCCCAAGCAGTGTTCTCTCTTAAAGCCCACAAAGATCAGGCACTACTGTCCTCACTGTTTTCTAATGGCCTCGATTAAATCTTTATTAAAGCTTGTATTTAAACTGGGTGGTGGTGGCGCATGCCTTTAATCCCAGCACTTGGGAGGCAGAGGTAGGGGGATCTCTGTGAGTGAGTCCAGCGCCTGGTTTACAGAGCTAGTTCCAGGGCAGGCTCCAAAGCTACAGAAAAACCCTGTCTTGAAGGGAAGGAAAAAAAAAAGGAAAAGAAAAAGAAATAGCAAACTTATCACAGCTTTGTACTGTTTTCATTTTAATAACAGACTTTCATTATTTCTAGAACAAAAACACTTAATAAGCAATATATTTTTGAGAGGTACCTGCTTTGAGAAAAATAGTGAAGTGAGAACTCTAAAGTCAAACTACTGACTAGGTATGGCTATGTGAAGGAGAAAGACCCAAGGGAGATGATTCCTGGTAGTGCCAAAGACCCTGTTAAAGCCAGGTGGGGTGTTTCTTTGTAAGAACACAGATTGGTTGGGGACCAGTACATATTCTCCTGCAGGAGTATACACACAGGTCTGTATCTGATACACAGTCATTAGTTAATGAAAGATGCTCTGAGACCAGCTGAATATACAAGATCATCTGGAATGTGGACTGATTTAATCTCACAAAACCATCCTTGGAAACGGCAGGGAATATACTTCTAGAGAGCCAAGAATGGGGTCCTCACTGCTCGGATACTTCCTCCCATCACGGTTACCTGCAGTGCAGATGTGGCAGGATGAATGTGGGGCCCAAGCAATGCCATTGACACATGCTCGGTGGTTGTTTAGCCTGGCGACAGGTGTGCAGGGAACTCGAACATCCAGAATTACTACCTGCAGAAATACAAGAAAAAGAACCAATAACTGCAGAGTGTGGCAGTAAAAACAAACAACGAACAACACTATCACATACACAAAATTTTAAGCATAATCTTCATTTTGGGTTTGAAGAATAGTAAAGACAGGATTTCCTGAGGATGGAGGAAGAAAGAAAACAGTGAACACACATATGTAGTGAGAGACACACTGGGCCTTTAGATTAATGGAGAAGGGAAAGCTGGAATAGGCATCATGAGTTTGCACGGTCCATAAACACCCTGGTTAAGTGCCTGTAAGAAAATATAGTGGTAGCACACGCCTTTAATCCCAGCACTCAAGAGGCAGAGGCAGGAGATCTCTGTGATTTCGAGAACAGCCTGGTCTACAAAGAGACTTCCAGGACAGCCAGGACTATCACACAGAGAAACTCTGTCTCAAAAAAACCAAAACCAAAAAATTAAAATAAATCAAAAATCGTGTATCTTAGCTAGGTAGAATGGGCACCAAAGCAAAACCTGGAATGTAAGAAGTATGAGGCACAAGCTTCATCCAAACCAAGGTTAACCACCATGTCCTCTTGGCCAACAATCCACCCCCCAGCAGACCACAGAGCTTCCGTTTATGCCTACTTGCAACAGCTGGAGAGTCTGCCTAGAACACCAGGGGGGATGGCCTACTTCCTTACTCAGTCCCTGTGACTTGGTTTAAATTTTAGTCATTTATATATAACTTGTCTTATCTATTTTTTAAAATTATGAAATGAATGTTTATTTGAATGTTTTGAATCATTTGTATAACTAATTCATGACAAATTACCAGATGGATTATTTTATATTATTTATTCAGGACTAGAGTTTTTCAATGACTTCATATTTGGAATTTTCAACTTTGAAGTTAGGAAACATATTCATACATTTTAGCTTACAAGGCTCTTGCTGACACTCTGGGCCAGTAACAGCAAGTCCTCCAGATGCCTGTCATTTTGACCTGTATTCTTATCTTGTCCATGAAGTTTCTGTACAGGATTAGTTTCCTTATTAACCACTACTGTTTGTCCGCAAACAGACGTCTGACCAAGGGACAAGAGGAAGCCTGCAGACTCAGTGGCTCTGTGCCCCTGCACTGAGTCCCTGCTGCAGCCATCATCACTGTTCTATTCATCTTAGTTTTACTCTACCAGAAACTCTTTTTATTTTATTTATTTATTTATTTTTTGGCTTTTCAAGACAGGGTTTCTCTGTGTAACAGTTCTGGCACTCACTCTGTAGACCAAGCTGGCCTAAAACTCACAGAGATCCATCCGCCTGTCTCTGCCTTCTGAGTGTGGGATTAAAGGCGTATGCCACCACCACCTGGCATGTAGCTCTTGTTGTTGGAACTTTATGTAGATCAGGCTAGCCTTGAACTCACAGAGATCCACCTGTCTCTGCCTCCCAAGTGCTAAAGTAGTGCCCAGTGAAAGTTTATTAGTTGTGTGTGTGATTTTTGTTTTGGTACTGGGGATCAGGACCTTGAACATGCTAGACAAGCACTCTGTCTGCCACTGTGCTACATCCCCACTGCATCAGAAATCCTTAACACAAAAGCAGTGCAATTGCAGTGAGTTTTTGGTTAGCCTCAGATACACAGTAAGTTCTAAGCTAGTTTGAGCTACAGAAACTGTTTTATCAAAGAAGGAGGGAGAAACTGAACACAGTTCTTTTTGTTGGCTGGGTTCCCCAGTCTCGGCCCTTTTGGGATTTTGAGTAGACTGCACTGCAGGATGATTAGTAGCTTCCCTGATCGTTATACACTTGATGCCAGGAACACTCTATGCTTCCTCCTTAATGTTTGACAACCAAAAACATCTCCAGGTATTTCCAAAGATCTACTGAGTACAAAACTGTCACCACTTGACGGCTACTCTTGTAAATACACTAAGCAGACCAGAGCCAATGGACAGGGCCTATAGGGCTTACCTCCATTCCATCCATGGCCATGGTGGCAAGGTAGTTAGGGTCCTGCTTATTCCAGCAGAGGCGGAGCAGTGGGTGATGCTGTGGATCTTCGTAAATGATGGTGCTGTGTTCCAGATGGCGGAGGTCAAACATCCTCACAGAGCCATCCGCACCCACAGAGGCAAACATGTCCCTGCCACCTCCGGCTCGGCTGAATGCAATATCATAGACCTGTTTGTTGGTAAGAAGCGTCAGGTTTACATCGGCCATTTTCCCACACAATGGAAACCTGTCACTTTCAGTACATCGGACCCCAACTCATGATATAAAGTAGGTAAGTTAGTGACTTCTCAGAGAATAAAGATCGTTTGACCACAGGTCCTGGTAGACTTCTTCCCATGCCTGGCTTCTATTCTTCCTCTCAAAACACTGTGATAAACAAAAACTACAAACTTACTGACTGGTAAAGAATACCCAAGTCTGAACAAGGACTCTGTGTTCCAAGAACAAGGCAGTTATTTTCTGGGCTCTAGGGGTTTCACTTATATGCAATCAGATGAAGGTTCATGACAAACCACCTCATGGTTCTTTCAAGCTGGTTCTGCTATAAAACCTAGACCTGAGACCCATTTGTAAGAAAAAGATAATCACGACTTTTATTTTTTGTGTTTTTTAAAAGGGTATCTGGGAGCTGGAGAGATGGCTTGGTAGTTAAGAGTACTTGTTGCTCTTGCAGAAGACCCAGGTTCAGCTAAGAGTGATCTGTAGCTACAGATCCAGAGGATCGGACACTCCCTTTCGGCCTCCTCTTACTGGGCACACATGTGGTGCAAGGACATACACGTAGGCAAAACATCCATACACATAAAAATAAATAAATCTTGAAAAATAAAATAAAAAGTCCTCAATAAAAATAAAATAAAAAATCTTCAATCATGGCTCAAGAAGAGAAGGATGTCAGAGATTACAGTTTGATGGAAGAACAGAAGGCAATCAAAGATGGGTACCCTCCAGTCAATCGAAGCATGAATGTCTGGATCACATGGCTGCTGTCCAGTTACATGCATGGGGATCCGCTCTGGAGAAAGCATTTAAAAAGTGTGCCATGGCCATAGTTACATGACAGATACAGGGACTGTAGACCCCTCCAAACAGTGGAAGTAGAAACTCAAGGAGATGAGCTGCAGACTCTAATCTTTCCCTTTCTGGATGAGTGGCTTTACAATTCAGTGCTGATGAATACGTCATACCTGGGAAGTGAAAATACTTAATACTGATCAAAAAATTTTCAAGTTACAGTAAATAGGGTTGGGAGAAGACTTTTTTGTCCAAGCACCCTCAGGGAACAGAAGTCAAAGCAACAACATTCTCAGCAATGCAAGTTCATAAGGAAGAGAAACTAGGAGGTTTTTTTTTTTGTGATCAACAACATTTAAGATACCCAAATAAGTAAATAAATAAATAAAAGGCAAGAAAGAGACTCACGAAGAACTGAGTCCTTTTTCCTTTTGTGAAGATGCAATTATTTATTTTCTATTATGTCTTTGCTAAATGGAAATACATAACTGGGTATTTAAGTGTGATTTTCAGAAGTGGAAAACCAGTGTGAAGCCTTGATCTGATTCCTAAATAATGAACTCTTTGATTTTTGAGGAACAATCTGTACTTGGTCGTCATCATCATCATCATCATCATCATCATCATCATCATCATCATCAGCAGCAGCA
>LOEQ01001601.1:84729-99596 GCA_001685075.1 Bramus lutescens
ACTCCTCAGAGAGGGTAAGACCTCCCATAGGGAGTCAACTAAGCTTGGTATATCAAGTTGAGGTGGGACCAAGTCCCTCCCCACTGCATCAAGGCTGAGTAAGGTATTCCACTATATGGAACGGGCTCCAAAAAGCCAGATAAATCCTGGTCCCACTGCCAGGTCCCACAAGCAGACAAAGCCACACAACTGCCACCCACATTCAGAGGACCTAGTTCAGCCCCACGCAGGCTTCCCAGCTGTCAGTCCACAATCCATGAGCTTCCACTAGCTCTGGTCAGCTGTCTCTGTGGGTTTCCCCATCATGATCTTACCCCCACCCCCATATAATCCCTCTTCCATCTCTCTGAATGGACTACAGGAACTCAGTCCAGATCTTGGCTGTGGATTTCTGCCTCTGCTTCCGTTAGTTACCGGATGTAGTAGGTTCTATGATGACAATTAGGGTAGTCACCAATCTGATTACAGGAAAAGGCCGGTTCAGGCACCCGCTCCACTCTTGCTAGGAGTCTTAGCTAGGGTCCTCCTTGAAGATTCCTGGGAATTTCTCTAAAACAAGGTTTCTCCCTAACCCCATAATGGCTCCCTCTATAAAGATATCTCTTTCATTGCTCTCCCTCCCTCTCCATCCCTTCCCTAACTCAACCATCCTGCTCCCTCCTGTTCTCATCCCCTCCCTCCCCTCCCCAACCCCATTTTACCCAGGAGATCTTATCTATTTCCCTTTCCTAGGGCAATCCATGCATGTTCCTCTTAGAGTCCTCTTTTTAAGCAGCAATGATACTTCATATTTTCTTAGCAGAAATATTTGACACTGTACCTTACATAAAGACCCCCTGGACACATTTTATTTATTACGTATCACCATGGTAACCAACTGTTCTACTACTAAGTTTATAGTCCCAGCCCTAAAGTGAACATTTATTTATGTTTATTATTTTTTTTGAGACAAGGTCTCACTGTATAGACCAAGTTGGTCTTAAACTCATAGTGTCTGCCTTTTGGGTACTGGATTAAAATTGTGCCCCAATACGCTGCAATTTTATTAAAGCTAGTCTATATATCCAATTAAGAGGAAGGAAAGAAGGAAAGAAGGGAGAGAGGGAGGGAGGGAGGAAGGAAGGAAGAAAAAAAAAATCTCATGTGGCCCAAATTGGCCTCAAACTTGCTATGTGGTAGGTGGTATATTATGTTCTTAAGTAGTGAATAGCACTAGACAAAGCCTTTGTCTGTCTGGTGTGTCAGACCTAAGAAGATAGGGTCTTGCTATGCAGCCCAGGCTCGTATCAAACTTTAGATTGTTCCACCTTTACCTACTAAGTGCTAGTGAAAGACCTTCACCAGAATTGGTGCTTGATGGAAAATTACAAATTGCAGCTAGAGCCAAATTGGCYGATGCCTGCGCTTTGATCCACTAWCTGAAAAGGGAGCATCTGGTCCTGAAACTGATTGATGGTTGTAAGGCTTTGATCCACTATCTGAAAAGNTTTTGAAACCCTTATACTCTATAAAAGCTGTTTGAAAAGCATACTTGGGGTGCCTAGTCTGCCTGACTGGACGCCCACGAGCTCGTGTAATTGATATCAATAAAACCTCTTGCTGATTGCATCCACCAGGACTTGGATATTGGGGAAGGGGATCTCTCACCCTTAAAGATCCTGACTTATGGATCTTTCACTAGAATTATAGGCACCCAGGGTCCCCTTTTAATCATTCTTTTCCTGTTGTTTTAAGACAGGGTCTTGTATAGCCCAGGTTAGCATTAAGCCTGCTATGTAGTAGATGACTCAGAACTCTGGATCCTCCCACACCACTGCATCTAACCACTCGACTGATAGGTGTGCAGGCGTGTGTCACACGTCTCACCCTTTAGAACCGCTTCTCATCTTTACCTCAGAGAAATCTTTCTTCACGGTTAGAAAGGGGGGCTTAGTATGCTGAACAAAACAGATGGGCATCTATTAGCGGTGTTTGTCCCTTAGTACCCAGAGCGTCTAGAGGATCTACATTGTTTAAGAAAGCTTTTTATTTTATCTGTATGAGTGTTTTGGCTGTTTGTATGTATGTACACTACATGAGTAGCTGGTGCCTGCAGAGGGCATAGGATCCCCTGTAACTAGAGTTACAGACGGTTATGAGCTGCCATGTGGGTGCTGGAATTGAATCTGGGATCTCTAGAGAGGAGCAGTCAATGCTCTTAACTGCTGAGTCATCTCTCCAGACCGAGACCCAATACTTTTCTTTTTTAAAGACTTATTTATAGAAAATGGAGAAATCAATTAACACTAAAAAAAAGACATTTATTATGTTTACAGTTTCTCTCTGCATGTATGCCTACAGGCCAGAAGAGGGCACCAGACTTTATTACAGATGGTTATGAATTGATGGTTGCTGGGAATTGAACTCAGGTCTTCTGGAAGAAGAACAGTCAGTGCTTTTAACTGCTGAGCCATCTCTCCAGCCTTGGGACCCAATATTTTTTAGTAAGAAATTCTACTTATTTCTCCATATCAATGTCAGCTATCATTACTACTAAAACATACTAAAAAGTGTGTTTTGTGTTTGACATCTGCTCTCCTGTTGGTTCTGGGGAATCCCCCATCAGTGTGGCTCAGAGCACAAAGCCCTCTCAGAGTAAATAACTGCTCCTCAGCCCCACCTGTATGGTTCATCAGGAAAGAGGGAAGGTGGCAACTCAGAGCTGCCATCACGGGCTCCCCTTTCCAGTATGTCATCTGCTCTATTTCTCCAGCCCCTCCTGCTCTTCTCTGTGCTGCACGAGACTGCTTCCTATAGGCCAGGTCTGGTGGAGTCCCAGCTTTACTGGCCGCTTCTAGTTGGTCCAGCCAAAGGATTCAGGTGGGAAATCGAATGCTGCAACACAAGAAGCAGCTGAGTACTTATCCCTCCTCTCTGTTCAGAAGCATCTCGGCCAGGTAAACCCAGGCTCTGGGAGCCATGGCTTTCACCTACAGGTAGTGGTAGCCTCTTGTTACTATCCTCTCAATTCCTTCACTGTATTAGCATTCTCTTGTTCTAAATCACTTAGGCTTACTCTTGCAAGACCCCTTTCCCCACAACGGGCTGAACCTAGGGTTTCATGGATGCTGGGCAAGCACTCCATCACCAAGCTGTATTCCCAGACACTTTGCGTAGTTCCCACCTTGGGTTGGCTCTAGCAGAGCACAGAGGCCTTTCTACGTGACATTTCCACAAGCTCCTTTAGTTATCTCTGTAGAACTCTCTTAGCTTAGCAGGAGTTAAGTCCCAGTGTCTTTCTACAGATCTGACTATCAGGAGTGCAACACTGAAGATCAACCCCTCAGAATGCTGACATTAAGGTATCTTTTTTTCTCTGTAAGAAATACTGATACCACTCGCTGTGCAGGTAAAGGGGCAGAAAACGGCTCCCCCAAATCACCAGAGGATACCCCCCTCAGCTTTTCCAGTAAACACAGAAGAAACATCAGTAAGCCATATTTGCTTCAAAACAGGACTGAAAGTAAAAAGAGTAGTAAACATATCAGAGTACACAGAATTGTTTTAGAGAAAAATAGCTAATGAGGATTGCCTGTCATGAGCTCCTCCCCTTCCTGTTTCCCCATCTCCAAGAAGATATTATGTTTAGAGAGAAGGGTTACCCTAAAATTACTCTTTAACACATCAGCTTCTAGGATATCTATAGGAGACGTTATTAAAAAATAGCAACCTCTGTCCCCAGCCCTCATGGGCGAGCTGGCCCTGCCCCCACCAGCCCATAGCATTGCTGTGATGTGGGTGGTGATGTGGGTATGGAAGAGCTAGCCCCATCTGCCCAACCACCACAAGGCTCTCCTCAGCTGATGCTTTTGGTGGAGGATGCAGGGAGTAGGAGGCTCATCCTCTATTGGGGGGCTGGCCACTAGGAATTTAACTGTACTCCAGTGAATACATGGACAACACAAAATGAACTTGCTTTTTTTCTTTTTGAGGCAGGGGATGGGGTGGACATGGGGAAACTAGGAGGTGAGCGTGATCAAGGTCATGATATTAGATTCCCAAAAATCAATTAAAAAAATACCTCCAGCAACCTCTAGTATGAAAGGAAAATGACAGACTGTAGGTTATTAGTGCCATTTAATGAAGCATTTGGGCTGGTGAGGTGGCTCAGCCACAGGTTAACAGTACTGCTCTGCAAACCTGAGCTCAATCCTCAGAACCCACAATGGAAGGGGACAGCTGACTCTCCAGAGCTGTTCTCTGATCTCCACACAAGCACTGTGGTATGCAGGTGCTGGCACAGGCACACACTTTCTCTCTCTCATAATAATCGTAAAAAATAATACATTTTAAAAGGTTAAATTATAAGTGTTGTTCTGTTTTAACACATTAATTTTCAACTTCGACAAGACACACGCCAACATTATGATCTACATAACCTGCAAAACAGTGAGAGAACAGGACGACCTCTACCTGCAGGTACATAAAGCACCTGCAAAAAAGGAGAGAGAAAAATATCATTACCTCTTTGTCATGGGCAATTAGCTGGGTCTTCACATGGCCAGATACGAGATTCACTCGTCCCAGCACCTGCCCAGTCTCCAGTCCCCAGATGGTACAAGTTGTGTCGATGCTTGAGGTACCTGTAGACACCAGAGCAAGCCGGCACTGATGAGGTGAGGTTCCACACAGACCCCTCTTCTCTGCTTGGCCCAGGGGACAATAAGCCACAGCACTTCCTGAGCACTGACTTGTTTCTTGTAGGGTGGGGAGGAGAATTTCTTGAAACAGAACACCCTGATATAGTTTAGGCTGGGCTTGAACTCAAGATCCCCCAGCCTGCATGTCCCAAGTGTTGGTATTATAGGTGTGAACTGCGAATTTTAGCTGGAGAGATGTGATGTACGCACAGGGAAAGCTGACTTCCCCATAAGAAATAACTATGATGCATGCCTTTAATCCCAGCACTGGGGAGGAAAGGCAGGCAGATCTCCGAATTTGAGACCAGCCTGGTCTACAGAGAGTTCCAGGATAGGCACCAAAGCTACAGAGAAACTCTTGTTTCAAAAAAACAACCCCCCGCCCCCGCAAAAAACCCAAAACAAACAAAAAAGAGAAATTAATAACTACATTCCATATTTAGCCCACTTCATCCACTGGCTATTCTAGGATGAGGTGTGCACCTCAACCCCCACCTCCACAAAAACAGATCCAGCCCGAATCTGAGGAAATGTATATAATCCTTTGCTTCAAACTGATTTCAAAGCCCTCACCTAAAAGATAAGGATCCACCTCGTTCCAGTCAAAGGAGGTCAGGGGAGCACAGAAGTCTGAGTTCTTGTTATTGTTTAGCAAGCACTCCAGCCTGGTCTCTGTTTCACCAACCTGAAGGGACAATAATTTAAGATATTCACCTGTCTATACGCCTCTCCCACCGACCTAAGGTCCTGCTTAGTAAATCTAGGACAAAGGGAGAAAATATTTTTTATAACAAAGGATAATAAAACCCAGAGGAACTTCTGAATTGGTATTCTTTCAAAACCTGCCCTTCTCCCAGATTTGCTCTCTAGCTTTGGACCCACGCACAAGGTGCCGAGCTCAGCAGAAAAGAGAAGACCCCCACACAGAGCACAGAATCAACAGCCTGGGATCAGTGGATTACGAGGTTCCAAGTGTTCTGCCTCACAGAAGACTGTCCCCATCACACCAGGTTAACTGAGACTCAAGTTTCAAGGCTGACTGAGGCCAGCAGCAAGATTCTGCGGCATCTGGGCTAGATTTCCTAGAAAACCTGAGCTACAAGACTGGCCCAGATGCATGCGCTGTCACCTCTGATGGGCATGGTCAACCGGTAAATTAGAATTAACCAGACCAGCTCAATATAACAGATTTTATCTTCCCTGGCCCCAGGAGGCCACGCCCTAGCCAAATGTGATTGGCTGAACTTCCCCATCACACCTCCATGCTCCAAGGATACTACTACCTGTCAGCTCTTCAGGACACGCTGCAGCTGTCTGCTAAGGAAGCGCCTGCTTACCCTCCACACACGGAGATAGTCACCACTTGTCGCCAGCAGGTCTGGATAGACGCCTTTCGTGTCAGGAATCCACATGAGCTTTGTGGTGGGGTATGGGTGGTCAAAGGTGTTTCGGCAAATAAACTCCGAACTCTCTTCATCTAAACCAACAAGCTGAACCTGCAACACACCAAAATCCAAACACATGAGCATTTGCTTTTCTCCAGCAGCACCGAATACATCAGATTCCTGGTCAGTGGCGCAGGTCTGAACACTGAAGGGTACAGCCAAGTAATTATAGGAGAGGACCCCTAGACTGATGATCCCAACACAAATAAGAACTCAAGAATCACAGGATTCAGTACAGCCAACACTACAAAGCTAGAAAAAGACAATCTGAATACAGGTTTTCTGACTCTTAAATTCTGAGCTAAGCTCACCCTCTCTAAGACAATCGGATCTTCCTGTCCCTCTTCCCAAGTGCTGGGATTACAGGAATGTACAATTACAGCCTGTTTAATGAAGTGCTGGGGAATGAACCAGGGCTTCATATATGCTAGGCTAGTACTCTACCAACCAAGCTACATTCCCAATTCCCTTTTGGCTTGAGGCAAGGTCTTCCGTAGACCAGGCTGACCTTGAACTCACTGAAGTTCTCCTGCCTCTGCCTCCTGAGTGCTTGGATTAAAGGTGTGTGCCACTATGTGCAGCTCCCATCCCATGGATTTTAACAAATTAATGACACATTTTGTGAACATTGTTGTAAAGAGTATTTTCATTCTACTTAAGAAGGTTTTTGAGAGAGAGCTTCATGTAGTCTCCATCTTGTGAGAGTTTGCTCTGCTTTTTACCAGGCTGAGTTGTTTTCTCCTTGACTTTTAACTCTCTGACTACATTTGATACGATTTCTGTTCTATGTGATTGCCTTTCCATATCAATTTTAAAGAGCATCTCCCTAAAATGTACAAAAAGCTAATGAAGTTCTAACTGCAATTGTCTTGCATCTATGGGTCAGTTTGGGAAGAACTGCCAACTTGAGTCTATTTATTTAGGTCACCTTTAGTTGTTCAGGAATGCCTTAAAGTTTTGCTTGTACAGATCTTCAACCCTCTCATTATCTTTACCTCTATTTAACTGTATGATACTGCAAATATATTTTTTCAGGGCTTTAAATGCATTTTCCCTATATCACCTAGCATGGTTTCAAAATTCCATTCCAACAGCTCATTGCTATTATATAGAAATAGTTTATTTTGTATATTAATATTAGACCTCTAACTTTGATACAATAGTTATCACTGGTTTTTGTACATTTGTAAGGATTTTTCTATGTGCATCTATAAACTTAGTCATCAACAGATTTTTAGAAATTAGGCATAGAAGTGCAACGTCTATAAATGTGTAGGGGAGATAAGGAGGATGGATGCGGAAGGAGATGGCCCTGTGCTCTGAAACACTCCAGAGCACTAAGAGTGACGCCAAGGGCAATACACTGACAATCACTGATAACGGAGGCAAATTCTCCACATCTCAGTCTGGATGGGTGAAGAGACACCCTGAGCATCCAAGCAGTCTTCCTCCCAGCTGTAGGTGGAAGAACATGGATAGGCAGTTAACACCTTAAAGTGAAACTGGCTCAGAGGCTAAGAGGTTCCAGAGGTCCTGAGTTCAATTCCCAGCACCCACATGGTGGCTCACAACCATCTGTAGTAAGATCTGGTGCCCTCTTCAGGCCTGCAGGCAGAGACTGTATACATAATAAATAATTCAGTAAAAAAAAGTGAAACAGGAAAAAGGAGGCCTACATTAACTTTCAAAAACTGCCATTTAAGCCAGGCAGTGCTCTGTGAGTTCGAGGCCAGCCTGGTCTAAGAGCTAGTTCCAGGACAGGCTCCAAAGCTACAGAGAAACTCTGTCTTGAAAAACAAAACAAAAAACAAAAATTTTTTTTTAAAAATTGTCATTCAAATCATGAGACATTTCCCCCAAACCCCAAATATCAGATTCTGTGAACATTTTCCATTTAAAGTCCTCTCCACCCAATGCTAACCTACTTACCTCCCATCTTCCTCCTCTAATCACCACTGTCCACCTTCTCCCTTTCCTTATACCCACATTTGTTAGTTGTGCCCACACACTTTCCACCAACCCAACCCTGCCCAATACTAACACATCAGCAGTGTCAGGCTTCCAGGACCTACTTACCACTCATCCACCCTTGGCCAGGTCTCTTACTACTAATCCTGCTCCCAACCTGTCGAGTCGAGACGTTCATACCTACCTTAATAATTATGTATCTATTTGTAGTAATGAGAGTGAAAGGGGAGCGGGCCCTGCTTTTCGTCCAGCCCAGCTNAGTGGTGGCTTACCGGGAAGATTCTAACCCACGTCCATCTTGGGCCGGCCAGAGTTTCATGCGTCTGCCTTGGAGTGGAGAGTAATGGCGTCTGCCTGACTCGACTTCTTTCTCCCAGCCTTCTGTTCTGTCTACTCCACCCACCTAAGGGCTGGCCTATAGAAGGGGCCAAGGCAGTTTCTTTATTAACCAATGAAAGTAACACATAGACAGATGACCCTCCTACATCATCTACTGTCTTTCCCAATGGGTGAGCTTCAAGATTTTATCTTACTTCCCCCACAAACCGCTGACAGTTTTCCTGGTCCTGTATCTTTCAGTACTTACCAATACCAGGCACTTGACAGCTAATCCCAGCATGAGACACTGACACTACTGTTTTGTGTAGTCTCACTTAGTAAATATCTTAAAGACCCAGCTTGTGTTTTTCTTCTTGTACAGCCTGCTACTGTTGCCTAATTTGGCTTTCTTGTGCCTATTTCTAATATTCCCCATGTTTGGATACTGTTGTCATTATTTCAGGTACCCCAAATCCCAATAAAAAGTGTTCTGCCACTGAGCTATATCCCTAAGCCTAAATTTTAAAGAAAAGTTCCAGTTTATACTAGGATAGTGCATATATAGACAACTGGAAAGATGAAGGCCCCAAATAGTGACTCCGTTGGAAAAATAATCTGCCTGCCTAGCACTCCAGTTTGTAAGCACCG
The DNA here is from genome assembly GCA_001685075.1 of Bramus lutescens. NCBI lineage: Eukaryota > Metazoa > Chordata > Mammalia > Rodentia > Cricetidae > Bramus > Bramus lutescens. The sequence goes on from LOEQ01001601.1 coordinate 93,788, forward strand.
GTGACCTCAGCTTGATTCCATTCTCTCCTTAGTTCAGCTGTTTGTAACTGTGGCTCTATATTTCAATCTCCTGAGAACTTTAAAAGTACCCAGTGCCTAGGCAGCACCCAGAGGAGGGGATGTGAATCTGTGGTAAAGACACGTACAGGTATCTACCTGCTGGAGCACCCAGTGGTCTAAGTACAGCCATGGTTGGAGCACTGTATTAGCTCTGCCACATCAACCAAATCCACTTCTGAGAACTTGAGAACTTAATCCTACTTAGTCTCAGTTCTTCGTATGGAAGGGAAAATGGGAAAGGCCATACCCACACTGCATGGAGATGCAGGAAAAGCTAGCACACGGATTGAGTAGACTAGAGAGGGTGCAGGACATGAGACTTAAATGAGACTTGCTTTGTGAAGGGCAGGGTGTGAGAGCAGCTTTCCACTTCCTAATTTGCCTGGTAGAGGCCTGAGATTCATCCTTTCAGATCTCCAACTCTCCTGCTACCCTAAACCATCCTTTATTCTCCCTTAATCTTATGTGCATGGATGTTTTGTCTGCATCCATGTCTGTGCGCCATTTGCACACACGGTGCATGAGGAGGCCAGAAAAGGATATCAGATCCCCTGGCACCAAAGTCACAGATGGTTGTGAGCTGCCATGTGAGTCTGGGAATTGAACCCAGGAACTCTACAAGAGCAGCCAGTGTTTTTAAGCACTGAGCCATCTTTCCAGCTCCCACTCATAAAAGCTATCTTGAGTAGATTCCTGTTTCTTGAGATTAAAGAACCTTAAATCACATTAATAAAATAAAAGTAGTGACAATCTCTGTGAGGACAGAATTGAACCAAACTAGCTTCACATGCTTTAGGGTAAAAATCTGTGGGCAGAAGATATGGTTCAGCCAGTAAAATGCTTGTCTCACAAGCATGAGAACCTGAGAATAATTCCCATGCTAAAAGTCTGGTGTGGGCACACCTGTAATCTCAGCTTTGGGGAGGTGGAGGCAGGAGGATCCCTAGGGCTTGTTGGTCAGACAGGTTAGCAGAATCCAAGCTCCAGGTTCATGATTCTGACCCAAAAAACAAGATGAAGAGCAACCAGGAAAGATACTTGTCAATAACCTCTGGCATCCAATGCATGGACACAGACAGTTTCTATGGGGAAAAAAGCCCCTTAGAGTTTAGGAGAGCTGATAGCCAAGCCACTGCAAGAACTTTCTAGTGCTGAACTTCTTGTACTGACTAATGTAAAAAATGACTAGTTATACGTTATCTTTTCAAATTATTTTCCATGCATTTTTGCGTGTGTTGGGGGTGTGTGTGGTAGGTTTTTTTTTTTAAAACATATAACAAAAAAATAAAAACCCCCAAACACAGACTTGCCCCACATGATTTATCCCACACCTTGCTTTGAGCGTCTTCTCAAGCCAACCACAAATAGCCCCACCTCTTCTAGGCAGACTGTACTAAGCACACCACAATTAGTTTGACTGCTCATTTATTTTGGTTATAGTCCAGTGTTTTGCTACTATAAACAGCACCACAGTGAATATCCTTGTTTAATTCTTTGTGTGTGTGTATACTTTCATCGGGATAGATTCCTAGAAGTGTACCTGCTCTAGCACATGTGTGCACACGTGTCATCTCCATCTTAGGTTTTGACTCAATTGGCTGGACAGCAAGTCCCAAGGATCCTGTTTTTGTTGGGCTTTGTGGCTTTAGGGGGATATGAACTTAAGTCTCCATGCTGGAGCAGAAAGCACCTTACCAACTCAGCCACCTCCCCAGTCTCACACTTTCAATTCTACCATCTTCAAAAGGGTTGCTTCTGTTCTTTGGGGTTTTTTTGTTTGTTTGTTCTTTGTTTTTTTTTTGTTTGTTTGTTTTGTTTTTTTTTTTTTCCTGAGGCAGGGATTCTCTGTAGCTTTGAAGCCTGTCCTGGAACTCACTCTTGTAGACCAGGCTGGACTCCAACTCAGAGATCTGCCAGCCTCTGCCTCCTGAGTGCTGGGATTAAAGGCATGTGCTACCACAGCCAGCTCAGAAGGGGTTCTTTTGGCTGGCGGAACAGGCCGTGCCTATAGTCCCAGCACTGGGGATGGGGTGAGGATTAGGCTAAGGCAGAAGGATGAAGAGTTTAAAGCCTGAACTACAGCTAAGACCTCATCAAAAGAAAGGGGGGTGAGGGGAATGCTGGGAATAGTAGTGGGAGGTGGAGGCAGGAGGATGAGACATTCAAGGCTAGTCTAAGCTACATGAAACTTGCACAAAAAGTGAAAAATTAGCCAGACATAGTGGTGCACACCTTTAAGCACAGCACCTGGGAGACAGAGGCAGTGGATCTCTGAATTCAAAGCTAGCCTGGTCAACACATCTGAACTCAACATGTCAACTCTTTCCCTCAATTCTTTAACTACAAATCTGAGGAGTTTTTTGTCTCACTTTTTTGGTGGGAGATCTTTTCCAATGATGCCTATACATAGGCCTCCTCTTCCACATCTATTCTATTCTTTTTCAATCTCTCTCTCTAGCACAGGAGGTTGAACCAGGGAATCATACATACTAGTCAAGAACTCTACCCACTTAACTACATCTGCAGGTCTCTTTTTACCTTTTAAGACAGGTTCTCATTAAGTTGACCAGGATAGCTTTAAATTCACTCTGTAGCCCAGGCTAGCCTTGACCTCATGTTCCCTTGCTTTAGGCTCCCAAGTACTTGTCAACCTGTACTCACTTTCTTGTCCCAAAAGACTGATTTTCTTTTTCTTTGTCCAACAAAATCCTATTTTAGAGAACTACAGCTCTTTTAAGTTTGGCATCTGCAGCCAAATAGCCTTCCTATATCCGCATCCTACTGCTCTTCCTTACATACTTTGGGAATGCTGGGAAAAACTAATTCTGACAGCTGCCATCTTGCTGTCTGTCCCGTGCCCTTTCACGCCTCTTCCATCTCCCACCTTCAGTGCTGGGATTAAAAGTATGAGCCACCAACTGCAGAATTTTTTTAAAGATTGGTTTTTAAATTTTTGTTATGTGTAACTATGTGTCTGTCATGTATCAACCTTTTAAATAAAACTTATTAGATTTCTTTATGTGTATGAATGTTTTACCTGCATGTATGTATGTGTGCCTCATGCATGCATGCATGCCTGTTGGTTCCCCTGGAACTGGTTATGAGCCGCCATGCAGGTGCTGGGAATTACCCCAGGTTCTCTACAAGAGCAACAAGGGCTCTAAACCACTGAGCCATCTCTTCAGCCCCCCAAAGGATAACCTTAATCAATCATGTCATTTCCCAGTTTGTGTGGCTTTGGGCAAGTTATCCTCTGTGCCCCAGTTTCTTTCTATGTTAAAATGAGGTAATGAGCCAGCTGATTTAGTTAGGAAACTTTTGTTCTTGTTGGCCCCCATAAGCTCCTAAGGAGTGTCATTATTAGGAAGTGTGGATTTGTGGGAGTAGGTGTGGTCTTGCTGAAGGAAGTGTGTCACTGCAGAGGTGGGCTTTGAGATCTCAATATGCTCAAGCCACACCCAGTGTCTCAGTTCACCTCCCATTGCCAGCATATCAAGATGTAGAACTCTCAGCTCCTCTCCCAGCACTGCATGTGCTTGCACACTGCCATGTCCCACCATGATGGTAATGGACTGGCCCTCTAAACTGTAAGCCACCCCATTAAATGTTTTCCTTTATAAGAGGCCATGGCGTCTCTTTACAGCCAGAGAAATCCTAAGACAGTGCCCTAATGACTCCACGTGTTGGCTGACTTGAATAACACGGATGTTTGTTCCACACTTACACATGTCCACTGTTGTGTTCCACACGAGCACTGTGCAGCACGGAATGAAACATATTTTCTTTCTTCAGGGAGTTTGTGGTAACAAGCAAGGAAGGAGATGTGGCACTTTTCTTTTAGAAAAACAGAACTCATGGTGATATATATGTATGTAAGTAATTTCTGCACTTGGGAGGCAGAGGCAGGTGGATTAGGANGACTCCACGTGTTGGCTGACTTGAATAACACGGATGTTTGTTCCACACTTACACATGTCCACTGTTGTGTTCCACACGAGCACTGTGCAGCACGGAATGAAACATATTTTCTTTCTTCAGGGAGTTTGTGGTAACAAGCAAGGAAGGAGATGTGGCACTTTTCTTTTAGAAAAACAGAACTCATGGTGATATATATGTATGTAAGTAATTTCTGCACTTGGGAGGCAGAGGCAGGTGGATTAGGAGGTCAAAGCCTGCCTGGGCTACATGAAGCTGCATCTCAAAAAACAATAACCCCATAAGATATGAGTAATATATTGTTCACAAATAGGAAAGAGGCATTTTTGTTTGAGACAAGGTCTCACTTTATAACTCATATTGATTAGAAGCTCACTATGTAGCCCAGGCTAGCTTCAAACTTACAAAACTCTTACCTCAACCTTTCAAGTGTTGGAATTACAGGTGAGAGCCACCAGGCCCAGCTTGAGGGTTACATTAGATTAGATTACATACTTGCTTCTTAGGAGGCACTGGACACGTCCACAGTTTTAAAATGAGGTGCTAGAGATAAGAACACTCACTGCTCATGCAGAGGAGCTGAGTTTGGTTCCCAGCACTCACATTGGGTGGCTTACAACAGCCTACAACTCCAGCTCGGGGGACTGTGACACCCTCTTCTGGCCTCTGCAGGTACTCAATGTCTCCTCTGTTAGATAAAAGACTCCAGAAGAACTTAAAGGGAAAAAAATTAATTTGTGTGTTTGTGGGGAAAAAGAACTACAGTACTTTAATGAACATATTTTACATTTATATCTTACACGAATCCTTAAACAATAGTTCCAGTGGTCGTAACCTCACTAACACTACCCACACCTGGGCCCTGAAACCCAGCCAGATTTCCAGCCACTGTGGGAGAAGCCATCAGAGAAGAGAAAAGAAACAAGGTTCTTGTTTGCGAAAGGGAAGGGCAGTGTGCACTCCCTGGAATTGTAAACTGTGAGTGTATGTGTGGGTCTAGGCAAGGAAAGTCAGTTCTTTCGCCCATTCCTCAAAGAGGACGCCAAAGAAATGGGGACCCTTACCCAGAGAAACGCACGTGCTCCTGAAATACTATAAACTTAAAATGTTAAAATGTTTTCATCTGAATCTTCACATGAAACAAAGAACCCCTTTCCTATACCACAGCGGGCTAGAAAGAATAAATTCCGGTCTAGGCAATGCAAATTTGGTCGATGCAAGGTGGTCTACTAAATTCTAGACTATCTACGCCTTCCACTCCTCCCATCTTGTCACTTGTCTCCAGTCTGATGTCCACAGCGTAAGCCAGAGTACTGGCTTTAAACAACACTGACCAAAGCTTTCAGTAGCTCTGATCTCTGTCAGTTTTTTTTTAAACAAATTACAACAGAAGAATGAAGTCAAGAGACTGGGGAAAGAAAAATCTCAGCACTTTCAAAACTATATCCCTAAGTACCAGCTTAAAAGCTCTCTCCTCTACCAGCGTTTTGGTGAAGTGATGGATGTCCAGCAACGCTGCAAACCAACGTGAAAGGAACCACGACAAGAACAGGTCAAATGTTGTTATCTTCCTCTATTCAGAAATAATGGCGGGATAATGCTACAGACCAAGGTTTCCAAGTATAGTTGGGGGGGTGAACATCGGGAAGCAAAACCAGTGACCAATGATAACCTAGCATTAGGGCTCTGTATCCATGACAAACACCTGAGATGGGGAAGATCTTGCAATAAATAGCACTAACAGAAATCTCGCGTGGCCAGGAATACACGACCACCAATCCAAGCGCCCGCATCTTCCACCACTGCCTCTCTC
>LOEQ01001601.1:100150-112610 GCA_001685075.1 Bramus lutescens
CCCGTCGCGACGACGAGCGTAGGCTGCCGAGTACGTCCTTTCCAAACTGTTCCTTCTTCTTATTGGTTAACACAGCCTTAGCACCCGCGCCCTCTTCACTATTGGCGGAAATGTTTGTCATTCCGTTTATTCGCCCCCCCAACCCCCTGGAGGCGGGTTCTTCGGAAGTCCCTGAGATCATTGGTTAGCTAAGATGTCAGTCAGACGGATAACGGCGCAGTGCGGGTGAATGGGGGTGTGAGTGACTGGGGGCAAGGGTACCCCTCTGAGCGCTTGCAAGTTCGAGGCCAGGGGTCTTAAGAGTGATGCCTGCCACTTTTTTCACTGCTGCTGCTGTTTTGAATGCGTCTCTCTGCTGCGCGTAACATGTCAAATCTGCCTAAATGGTGTACCTACTGCGTTTATTTCATCTCCCTAAAGCCTGAGCCAAACGGGAACTCTGTCCAGCCCCAAGGCCACTTTTAAACTGTTCTCTTACAGACCCGAGAGGGCTAGAGTAGCTTGATTCAGGCTTTCCTGCGGGAACCTGTAGACACTAGACAGACTCCCGAATTCTAGGATTGATTTTAAATGGACTTGACTATTAGTTACTTACCTTCCTCGCTCCGAGGGTGTTCAAAAGCAAAATGCTTAACCTAACCATAAATGTCTATGTGCCATGAGTTTGGAATGCAGAAAAGCCTGGACTTGTATATATCGTTATACATTTAAATGCTTTTAACGATATTGAAAGGGGTTGTATTGACTTGTTAGGCAATATAATAAAGCGCAATTTAAAAATATGTTATTTATGTGCGTTTGTGTGTGCCTGAGTCTACATAAATGTACCACATGTGTACAGGTACCCACGGAGGTCAGAAGAGGCGTCGGATCCCCTAGAACTGGAGTTACAAAGGGTTGTGAGACACCATGTGAAAGCCTGGAATCCAACCCAGGTCCTCTGCAGGAGCAGCCAGTGCTCTCCAGGGTTGTACCGTCAATCCAGCCCACATCTGTTTTTAATAGATGTGATTTTTAACATGAACAGACACTGGACGCTTTGAGGGACAATGGTATACATCTGAGCAATTATCTTGGATCATGTCCACCTGTGTGAAAAGTCTACCATGCACATTTAAATTTTTAAAGTTATTATTTTTGTTTTTCGAGACACGGTTCCGTGTAGCACTGACCATCCTGGAACTTGTTCTGTGGACCAGGCTGGCTTCAAACGCAGAGATCCACCTGCCCCTGATTCCTGAGTGCTGGGGATTAAAGGTGTGCACCACCACCATCTGGTAACAACAAAATAATTTTATTGGGAAGTTTTGTTTCTATACTTATCAAGAAATTTGGTTTGTAGTTTTCTATTGGTCACATCATTACTGATTTTGCAGTGTGTTAATAATGACTTTAGGATGAACTTAGTAGGGGTCATTCCCTTTCTATTTTATGCAACAGTTACTTTTAAAAAGGTTTGGCAATGAATCCATGGGCTTCTGGTTTGGTGTTGTTTCAATCTTGTTGCTTGTTACAGATCTGATTAAACTACTTATATTCTGATTTAATTTTAGTAGGATACATATATGTATTTATGTATGTGCATATATATTTTTTCACCCATTTTTTTCTGGTTTTTATTTTCAGGGTTGGAATTTAAACTTTCAATGTCTCCCCTGATTGGTCCTCTGGATTTCTTTGCAATCTGTTGTAATGTCCTGTGATGGTTGACATCCTGACTTAAGAGACCCTAGAATCTCCTAGGAGACAAGTTTCAGTGCTTGTGAGGGACTATCTGGATTAGGTTCACTGAGGTGGGAAGACTCATCTTAACTGTGGAAGATTCCATTCCATGGGTTGCACTTGAGGACTGAAGAAGAAGGAGCAAGCGCTGAGTGTAGGCACTCAGCCCTTTTTGCTTTCTGTGTATAGATGCAGTGTGACCATTTGCTTGACACACTGACTTCCATCCTTTGACTACTGGTCTGTAGGTATCTTTAACAGTGAAGTGAGTGTTTTGGAGACAATAGATAGTCAGGATTTGGTTTTTAAATCTTTGTTGGTAAGTTAAGGCTGTTTAGATTTAAGATTATTATTAAGAGATACTTGCTAATGTCTGCAACTGTGATGGTTGTTTTTCTGGATGGTTGGATTATCTTGTTGTTCTGGCTCCTGGCCTGCTACTCAAGGCTGTTCTGCCTCAGCTTCTCAAGTGCTGGGTTTACAGGCCTGAACTACTTTTAATCTGTGTGCAGGTGTGTATGGTGGTACACATACATGTGCATCTGTACATATATGTGTATGCTGGAGGACAACCTTAGGTGCTGTTTCTCAGGAATGCCACCTACCTCCTTCGAGACAAGGTCTCTCATTGACCTAGGCTTCACCAATTAGGCTAGAATGGCTGGCCAGCAAACCCCAGGGATCCTCCTGTCTCAGCCCCCCCAGTGCTAGCCAGGATTACAAGTGTATAGTGTCCATTACTGCAGGGATCTCTCTCTCTCTCTCTCTCTCTCTCTCTCTCTCTCCTTTCTTGAGATAAGGTTTCTCTGTAGCTTTGGAGCCTGCCCTGGAATTCGTTCTGCAGACCATGCTGTCCTCGAACTCACAAAGATCTGCCTGCCTCTGCCTCTTGAGTGCTGGGATTAGAGGCGTATGCACCACCACCACCACCACCACCACCGGACACTGCAGAGATTTTTATGAGGGTTTGGGAAACAGAGCTCAGGTCCTCATGCATTTTACCCACAGAGCCATCTCTCTAGCCCCGTATGTTGTTTTGAACCAGTGTTAAAGTCTTACTAAGGTTACAAACCGTTAACTTTAAGGTTTCAGTTTGTAAAAACACTTGCAAGTATGTGCTGGTCTAATCACTAACAGACTCTGAGGCATCAGATAGAAATTGCAAAAGGAGGGGAAGATGGGGTGGGAGTTATATTAGAATGTTATGCAGAGAAATGGAATGCTGTTTTAAAGGGTTTCTCGAGTGAGATAGTCTGGGTTGGAATCTGATTCTCCTTTTCCTAGTGTATTAAGCTTGACTTTTTATTGAAATATAATTTACATGTAGAAGAGCAAACATTTTTCTAACCTGAACAGATCCATGTGCCCATCACCAGACCAGAAAGCAGAACAATACTGACATGGTCAGGAGGCCACCCACACTCTGGTAAGCGCCTTAGTTTCTCTGCTACTGAGCCACGATTTCTCATGTGAGGACAGCAATGCCCACTCCTGAGGTTGTCATGAGGGCTAGATGAATTACTGTCTGCAGGGCAGTCAGGATGGTGGAGTGCTGGGCAGACACTGACTATTGTCATGATTCTCTGTGGACACTTAGACCATATCTCTGTTTCCTTCATCTGGAGATGGCCCCAAATTGACAGCTCTTGGGCTTAGCTGTGACATCTTTGGGTCTCCAAGAGGCTGGATGTGAGAAGGGCTTAGAGAAGACCCCGGCACCAGTGTGGACCTGCGGATGCTCAGACAAGTTACACATCTAGCCCAACATAAAATGTTCAAGACTTTATTTGCTGTGTGACACTGCATGTCCCCAAGGGACCTCAGGGGAAGAGGGGCTGGGGACTGAAGCTCTGTCTTTCAGGTTAACCACAGAAAATACCTCCAACTCCAGCCACGTTAGAGATTTTTGGTGAAAGGTCTGGTCGACCCTGGCCTTAGTTCTGGGCTTTTGAAGCAAAGGATAACTGAGCTGGGAGGCAATCACATGCAGCCCCAAGCAAGACTCAAGATCAGAAACCTCCCTTCTTCACTAACCCTTTGATGCAGCCCTCTGCCTGGATTGCCGATTATATGGAACCCGAAGGGAGTTGGGCCAAGTCCTGAGCCTCTTTGCTCAGGCCGTCCTCACCTGGCTCAGCAGTCTGTATTTCTTTGAGAAAATGGGTTTCAGAGTTTCATCCGAGGGCTGTCTGCCCCCCCAAGAGGCTTAACTCTCGCCCCACCGTATTCCAGTTCTCTCATGGTGGCTTTTCTCTTGGGGTCTAATGACCCTAACTCCTTGTGAAGCCAGGATCTGAACCATGCCTCTGGAACTCCAGCTGCTTGGGAACAGAGTCAAGGTGTTCGGGAAGGGAGGGAAAGCGGGGACCACTGATGAGCCCCTGTACTTCTAGGGGACAAAGAGATGAGGCCAGAGGTGACAGGAGTCCCTCAGGCTGTTCCTGTTCTGAGGTTGGTACCAGAGTTCTGTCCATTGCCACAGCCAAGTGACGCCTCCTGGGGGAGAAATTCCTGGGCTTCTGAATATGTCTGTCCAAGTCACCATAGCTTAGGGTCTGGGAGAGAGGCAAAAGAGAAGGAGGTGTCCTGTGTACCGAGTCCTACCCCACCTCCAGGCCAGGCTACAGAGTTCTTAATTTTGGGCACGAATGTGTGTATATGGATATATATGCATATATGTGTATGTATATATGAGTGTTGTGTATATATGAGTGAATATGGGTGTTTATGAGAGTGTGTGTGTGCGTGTGTGTGTGTGAATATTTTTGTGTGTGCAGTACATGAGTACATAAATGCCTAGAGGTCAATCTCAGGTGTTGTTTCTCAGGAGATATCTGCCTTGCTTTTTATGACAGGGTCTCTCACAAGGACCTTGGGCTTGTCAACTGTGTTTGACTGGCTGGCCTGTGAACCCTAGGGCTCCACTTGTCTTTCCCTCCCCAGCCTTGGAATCACACATCTATACTACCACACCTGGTTTGTTTTACATGGGTGGTGGTGATTGAACTCAGGTCCTCATACTGCATGACAAGCACTTTCCCAACTGGGCCATTGCCCCAGCCCCTAAGCTGGATCTTGATCCACTCCGACCTCTGGGATGGGAAGCGGCAAGAGCTCTACCTGCTCCTCCTCAGGGAGGTGGGAGAACCTCAGGATCTTGTTGTCCACCTGTCTGTGCTGTGGGGTCTGTGACCACCGTCAGGGCTCTGCCAGCACCCTGTCCAGGCTGCTCCACCAGGTGATGTAAATCATAAGAAGGGCATCAGGAGATACAGCTTCTAATCCTACCACAGACATGCTGAGGTTGGGCCGAGGATGGGAAACCCTGGGGATGCCCTCGTCTCTCACCTGTGCAGAGTGTCCCACCAGAGGCCCGGGATCTGCACTCCGCGTCACTGAAGTGTCAGGAAACAAGGCCAGGTCACTGGAGGCAGGGGCTCCCAGAATGTAGCTGGTGTGGCCCTGTGGCTGCTGAAGTATCTGCAGGATGCGGCTGAGGTCTGAGGACATGCGGGACTCCAGTCTGCTAGACAGAGCAGACACTGTCAAAGTTGGGGTTCTGAGAGAAGCTCAGACCCCGAAAAAAACCTCTCCATTCTGTGACCTGACCTCTTCCCACTGAGTGAAATGGCAGCCTGGGGCTACCCGAAGTGACTTCCCCACTGGGACCCACAGCCTTGGCCCAAATTCCCCTAAGCATATCCTCTTTCACGACACCAGGGACCAGGCATGGTTCATACCACATTCAGTCCTAATGATGCTTTGATGTAGGTATTCTAATTGTACCCATTTTATGATATGGCAAACTGAGGCAACAAGTTGTTACACTCAGAGCTTGCTCACACTCTAGCTTATGAGTTTCACACCTTCCTTGCCTTTAAGCTTTCACTGTCATGCACAGGAAACACCCCCTTTCCAAAGACCTCTGGAATTTGTTCCTGCACATGACTGTGCTGCTTCCCTCAAGACGTTTCCTTGGGCATGTACTAGGGTTTTCTGGAGGAAGCCACCCAAGGAATTATGCTTAGTGACACAGAATTAGAAACCTATGCTAAATGTGTCTGCCATTCTAAAACCCATGCACCCAGCAATGCCCCTAAACTGCCAGGAGGTGGCGCCTAACCCAGCCGGATCCTTTTGCAGCTGCCCAACCCTTGCCAGGGAGGTTCTCACCTGCTCATTTGGGCCTGGAGCTGCTCTAATTTAGAGCCTAGCTCCCGAGGCCAACAATCCAAGTCCTGCTGTGGGTTTGGAGGACTTGGGTGCATTTGCTGTAGCAATTCAGGCCAAAGTCCGGATGCATCCGAGATGCTCAGGGAAGGGGCTGCACCTTCAGAAGGGAAGGAGACAGCCTTTGCTATTGGATTCCCCAGGCCTGTTCCTTCTCACCAGAGTCGAAGTGCTCCCCCTGCTTGCATTGGAATGCAATATGAGGAGCGAGTAGCTCACCTTACCCGGGAGCTCTGGGGACAAGGTCCTGTTCTTATAGAAGTCTGGCTTCCAGGACCCAACTGGGAGGGGAACAGGGGGCCTCAGGAGTGGTCAGGATGGGGATTTCTAGCACTGGTCTCATTGCTCAAGGAGCTACAGCCTGGGGGGGGGGATCTCCTGGTACCTTCATATAGAGCCTCAGGCACTTGGCTAGTACCCAGCCCGGAAAGCAGCACCCAGCAACCAGTGAGCTCTCCCTCTCTGACTCAGAGGACACAGGCCAGCAGGGCTGGGAAGATGCAGAAAGGCTTCTATCCCCTTGCTCAAGGAAGAATCTTTCCCTACCACTGAGTGGCTGAGACAACCTCTTTCAAGGAGAGGCCGAATAGAGGCGTCACTAGGAGTGGCTGGGGGCGGGGGTAGGCAGGGGCTGTCTGAACTCACCTGATTGGCTGTCATTGAGGAAGAAGCCTTGGGGGTCTTGGTTGCCTGGGGCCTGTTGGGGTGATGACTGGGGACCCCCATCTGCCTTGTAGGGAACAAGAGCAACAAGTAACAGGGACCAGAGCTGGGACAGGGTCTCTTTCTTTGTTCCTCCCTGTCCCCAGTTCCCCTCTCTGGCCCTTGTAACAGCTGGATGAAAAAGTAGAGACAGGTATCTGGGCACATCCGAAGAGCTCTGAGTGCACCCTGTGAGCTCTGGGTGGCTCCCGGCAGGCTCCCTTCTAAAAGGGCCTCTAGCACGGGACCAGGTTTGGAGATGGTGACCTCACACCTGGTGACCAAGGAGAATTCCCTGGAAAAGTCTCTGGAGAAGGTTCTATGAACGGCAAGATGAGGGTGGACAGCAGAAGGGCTCCTCCCTCACAGCCTTTTCTCCATGGTCCCAACACCTCACACTTCAGCCTCGGCCAGTGAGTTCTGTCTCCTGGTAAAGACTGGTCTGGAAACCCCGATCTAGTGGTATCTATGGGAGCATTCCTGGCTGCCCTCTTTCTGGCACCATGAGACTTGGGGGCACCTTGGGGTTATAGTTGACTCAGGTCAGCTAAGACCATGGAGATCAGTTCCCTTCTGCCCTAGCGTCCAGCTATAGGACACAGAGGCCACCAGATGACTCCCAATAGCTAGGTCAAGCAAGCAGGGTGCTTATTGGATGCCTCTTGGGCAGTTCAAGAAGAGAACAGAAAGTCGCAGGGAGAACAGCCTGGGAAAGGATAGTCACAGTAAGAAAATCTACCTCAGCATCACACTCTAGAGCACTGGTTCCAACCTTCCTAACACTGTGACCCTTTAACACAGTTCCTCATGTTGTGGTAACCCCAACTATAAAATTATTTTCATTGCTATTTCATAATAGCAATTTTGCTACTGATATGAATTGTAATGTAAATATCTGTGTTTTTCAATGTCCTTAGGTGACCCCTGTGAAAGGGTCATTCAATCCCCAAAGTGGTCACAACCCACAGGTTGAGAACCACTGCTCTGGCAGCTGTATTACCAGGCCTAGGCCACGAGAGCCCTTCTCCTGAGGCTGGGGAATGGCGGTCAAGAATAATGGAGGTGCCAAGGCTCAGTTCCCAGCCCTAGCCATGGTACCCAACAGGCAGTCTTCCCCCTCTCTCTTTACTAGTTGATTTCAGACTGCCTCCAGGAAGTCCCTCTGAGCTTCCATTGAGCCTGTAGTGTTCACCCTTCTTGGCAAACTGGATGCTCATCAACTTGACACAGGCTAGAGTCATTTGGGAAGAGGGAACCTCTACTGAGAAAATGATCCCCACCAGATTGACCTGTGGGCAAGCCAATGGTGTGTTATCCTGGTTGATGTATGAAAGCCCAGCTCTCTGTGGGCAGTGCTACCCCTGGGATGGTGGTCCTGAGTGCTGTGTGAAAGCAGACTGAGAAAGCCACTGGAGAAAGCCAATAAGCAGCACTTCCAGGCCATGGCCTCTGCATCAGCTCCTGATTCTAGGTACCTGCCCTGATTCTCTTGGATGAGGGACTTCGAGCTGTAAGATGAAATAATAAACCCTTTCCTCCCCAACTTGATTTTGGTCGTGGGTGTTTATCATAACAATACTAATCCTAACTAAGATACCCCAGAAATTGGATGTCTCTTGCATACCCTATGGCCTCTTTGGCTCTTTAAATAAATGTCACTTTATTTCTCTTGGATTGCTGAATGATAAACTTAAAAGATGAGCTGCTATATCGCCATGCCTGGCACCATGAGCCCTCTGGATGTTAGACCCTCCCCCTTTTTTTTAGCTTAGTGCCATGTGATGGGAAAGCCCGGGTTTTATAGTCAGACAACTTGAATTAATATTTTTGGCTCTTCCATCTACTTTCCGTATGGCTCTGGCCAATTTACTTACCCTCTCTGATCCCCAGTTTATTCATTTCAATAATGGAGATAAGACCATTCACACACAAGAACAAGACCGAATTAAACAACATAAAAGAAGCCCAGTACTTAGCTCCCAGTAGCTGCTCACTAAATGGGAGCTATCATTATAGTCAGGGCTGCGTTGGCCATAGTAGGTATAGAAGCACTCCAGCAAAGGCTGCAGGAGGAGTTGAAGGGAAGGGGCAGTGGTCAAATGAGTCCCTTAGGCCAGGCAGGCCAACTCCTTAGCAGGCCGGCTGGGTACTATCCACACCCAGCTCTCTGAGCCACCACCACCCTGGCCCACGGGCCCAGACTCACGTCCCGCAGGTTGAAGGTGACCTCCAGCTTATTCCAGAAGGTGTCTGCAAAGGCAGGGTACATGTCGAGCACCTCCAGCAGGTCTGCTTGATGGATCTTATGTAGGTCACAGTAGGTCAGGGCACGCACATCGGCGCTAGATTTGCCCGGCCTGGCATGGAGACTGACGGGCTCTCCAAAGATGTCATTTTTCCCTGACAGCAAGAAGGATGGTGGTCCCTCCAGAGTCTGATTCCCTTATAAAGACCTCCTCTCGGGGCCCCTTGACTGTGATCTTCTTACCCCCCCCACCTCAGAGATCTCACAGAACTGGGGCCTGGTGTTGAGGGGTCTGCGGATAGGGTACATTGCTGGCTTTGATGGAGAGGCCTATGAGGAGGGCCTTTAACCAGTCCTCAGTTACCTCAGATTCCCTCAGAGATGCTCCTGCCCTGAGAACATGGGTTCTCCTTTCGTCTCTCAGCCCCTCAGAACCACCTTCTGTCAGAATGTCCTTTACTTTTATCTATACTCTTTGGCACAGTTCCCATTCTGGTCCAATGCCAGTCAATGACACCAGAGGTTCCGTGCTCCATTTCCTTCTGCTCCCCTCGAGCCACTGACCCTATAGAACACACGACAGAGGACCCAGAGATGGAAGCTTCCAGATCCCCTGGGCAGGACCTGGAGCTTCTGTTTCTTTGTCTTCTTATTCTCCATTGTACACGTAGGGAACCAGCAAGGCCCTGGCAGGGTGACCCTGGGGAGCTACCTCCCGTCTGCACTTGAATGTCTTCAGCCCTCAGATGGGCATATTGGTGCCACCTACACCACTGTGCTGTTTGCAGGGGCAGAGGCGGTGGTGTTTAAGAAAGTCAGCCCCCCAAAGCAAGGGGCCCCAGGCTAGGTCAGTGCAGGAAGGCACAAGGAGAGATGGACTTGGTGGATATAGGGCAGATGGTCAAGCACTGAGTCCTTTCAGAGCCAGGAGCTAGGCTGGCGATAGGATATTAACATGAGAAAGAGACTCTCCCATAAGGAGCCCTTCAAATCCCTAAAAGGCAGGCCCTTAAGTTGCCAAGGTTACAAAATTATCTATCTCAGAACTGGATGCAACCAAGCGCTCTGGGCCCTGATAGAAGGAGGGGCTCATACTGCCTACCATTGTTAGGACAAGGAAGCAGGGCCTTTCAGAAGGAGTAAATGTCCAAGAGAATCAAGGACTAGGCCCCGAGAAGGAACAGAATGTGTTCATTCATCCCTGCATAGCTAAGGCTGAGAGAGAGGCCAGAGTCACAAGTGCCAAGGACCCTAGTATCTTTGACTCCCACTGCCCCCAGGAAAGTCCGGCCTCCTCAGCCTTGTGGCACTGTACAAATGACACTAACAGTTTCGCACAGACAGAGGGATAGATGGATGCTAGGCTTGTGCCACCAAGAGAACATGATGGAAGGGAGGGGAATGGGCCTTAGAGAAAGAAGGGACTTGTCGAGCTCACACTGGACCCTGAACCTATATATCTGGACAATGTAATACCAACCCTCTTTTTTTTTTTTTACACATGAAAAATTACAATCTAATGTCTATTTCTACTGGGGACAAGATGAGAGGGTTTCTTGTCTCTTGCTGAAACTTAAATTGGGCCAGCTTCTTAATTATTAATATTAATTATCCTCCATGCAGGTGGTAACATGGCTTGGGTGAAAGGGAAGGACTCAGGGGAGTCCGTGCTGTAGGCCAGCCAATTGGGAGACCGACTGCGTCTACCTGCCAGGTACAGGGTGGGCTCTGAAGACAGAAGGGCACCGGAGTCACAGCGTGACGAGAAAGAGTTGTCTTAGCTGCAACATGGAGCTGGGGCAGGGAGACTGGGCTCAGAGTGACCCGACTGGGTGGCATCAGGGGTTTACATGTGTCCACAGACCACGGGGACCTACCAAAGGGTTCTGAGTGAGAGCGGGATCTGTGCAGATGTGTCGCAGGTGACTTTTGGAAAGTGAAGAACTGAGGATGCACCCAAGGCATGGCCTCAGGACACTGCTCCCCACACCTGCCCAGGAGGATGGACCCAGTGGAGGCTGGAGTGGAAAGCAGCTCTATTAGTAAGGGCGAGAATGCTTTGTGTATGACTGGATGGGGCCGGGGGGCTGGAAACTGGCAGGATGCTCCTGCAGTTGGCTTTAGCCCAGACAATGGAAGGGCAGGAGACGCTAAAGAGGCCGCCCTTGAGGGAAAGTGATGGTGTCAAGCTGGGATCTATTGCACCAGGTCTGGCTTTTTAAAAATTTTATTATATATNGTGTGTATGTATGTATATATATTTTTTTTTTCTCACAGGGTCTCTCAGAGCCTAGGCTATCTTTGAACATGTATCACTCATGGAATCCAAGCCTTCATGCATGCTAGGCAAGTTCCCTACCAACAGCCACAGTCCCAGCAATTCCCAGAAGTCTACCTGTTTTGATCTAAGCAGACCTTGGGACTGGGATACAGCTCTGAGGATTCCTGTGGTTCAGGCTGTGGGAGTAAGGGGCTGGCCCAGGTGAGGCAGTGAAGTGGGATGAGAGCAGAATGCCAGCCCTGGGTGACCAGCCACGGAGGGCAGGGTGATGGAGAATGGGGGGGGTGGCAGAGGGGGCTGGAAGAGAACCAGGTCATGGAGATCAAGATGGGATATGGCTGATTTTAGACTTGGAGACTTGGGGTCAAGGACAAGGAAGATGCTGATAGAGGACCCCGAGGCACTTGAAGTCAGCAGACTTGCCCGAGGTCACATGACAGGCAAAGAGCTGTGCTAAATGTGCTAAGGATTCTTCGGGCTGGGTATAAAACTCTCGCTGAGGCCAGCAAGATGGCTCAGAAAATTAAAGGGCTTGTGGCTGAGCCTGACAACCTATGTTCAATTGCCAGAGCCCCCATGGTGGAAGGAGCAAATGGACCAAGTCGTTCTGTGACTTCTACCTGCTGCCATATTTCTGTACAATGAATAAATTTAAAAAATTAAACAAAACAAAAAACATTTAAGGGTTAGAGAGATGGCTCAGCAGTTAAGAGCACTGACTGCTCTTCCGGAGGACCTGGGTCCAATTTCCAGCATCCACAAAGCAGCTCATAACTGTCTGTTACTCCAGTTCCAGGGATCCCACACCCTCACACAGACATACTTGCAGGTAAAACCCCAATGTACATAAAATACAAATAAATAAATCATTAAAAAAAAACAAAGCAACAATAGCAAAACCTTAAAAAAAAAAAACCTCTCTGATGACCAACCAGGCCCATGGTTGGTCAGTAAAAGGAAGAAGGCGGTCCAGGTAGGTCCTCTCCAACCTCAACGTCCAGGTCAACCCCCATGACTCACCTAGAATGGCCACGACCACATCATCCCGCAGGATCTCGATGGAACCTCGAGAGATGAAGTAGAGCGTGGAGAGCACGTCGCCCAGGTGCACCAGCGTGTCCCCAGGAGGCGCGTGTGTGGTCTTGAACTTGACCGCCAGGGCTCGTAGGCACCCCTTGCTGGCACCGTGGAAGGCGGGGCAATGCTGCAGCAGCGCACGGTGCAGGTGCAGGCAGATGTCGGCCTGCAGGCACTCAGGGAAGCCCTTCAGCACCTGCGGG
>LOEQ01001601.1:120945-132300 GCA_001685075.1 Bramus lutescens
AGAGTATAGTATTGCCTGGTGAAGGCAAGCAGGGCTAGACAGAGTATAGTATTGCCTGGTGAAGGCAAGCAGGGCTAGACCCTCTGGAGGTGTCCATTAAGACAGATGCAGGGGTTAAGGACCTGAGTGCAGCCTGTGCCTCCCTCTGGACAATTATTGATTCTAGCCCTGCCATAGTCTCCCTTCCTTAGCTGTTGGGATTTTTCTTTCCTGACAGGGAGATGGGGGAAAGGCTCGGTTTTCTATGACTCTCTGATAGGGTCATTTTTGTCAGGTACCCTGGTCTGTGAGCCGGCTATGCAGACACACAACTGTAGCTCGGTGGATACAGACTGTGACTTGAGTTGTCAATGGATTACCCTTCTAAAGGGAAAGAGGAAGCTGGGCATGGTGGCGCACACCTTTGATCCCAGCACTCAGGAGGCAGAGGCAGGTGGATCTCTGTGAGTTTGAGGTTAACCTGGTCTACAGAGTGAGTTCCAGGACAACCAGGGTTACACAGAGAAATCCTATCTCAAAAAGAAAATAGTGGTGGGGGTTATAAATAAACCAGCTAGAGCTGTGTTCAGGGCCCCTTCTCACCATCCTAGTGTCAGGGGTTGGGGCCAAGAGAAAGAGAAGAAATCACCGTTAGGATGACTTTTGGCAGGATTGTGTATGCACATGAACATGACTTTTTTTTTAAAAAAAGAGTCCCATAGTCAGAGTGGACTGTTAATGTGGACATAAATTATCTGAGCACCACAGGACAATGCAGGCTCTTTTTGGTTTCAGGTCAATTAAGGACGGTCCAGGTGATCAAAGGTTAAATAACAGGACAAGGAAGGCCTGGCGATGAAAGGGTGAAGCCTGGAATGGCAGGGCATCGGACATATGGTAATTCTCTGTTTTTATCTGGATCTGGTCTCCAAGACTAGGTTCCCAGGGTCCTTTCTGTTGCCTAAAGAACCTCAACAAACTTCTCAAGATCTGAATCTTGATCTCAGGGGCCAAAACTTGGCTTTGAACTTTGCCCTTTGTCCAGATATCTACGGGTCTGAAAGCTCTGACCTCCCCTCCCCAGGATCTAGGATTGTCCCTCACTCTCTGGGGTACAGGTAGAGCTCTGGGGTCAAGCAAAGACACACAAAGGACTACTCCCTTGCTACCTTCACTTCCTGTTGTGTCTTGTTCCTTGGGGACCCTTCTCCCTCCTCTGACTGTCACCTCTTCCTTGCAGTGATGGTGGAGAGGTGAAGTCACAGCTTTTAAAAATATTCTGACTTTGTTAATTAACCCTGTGAGTACAGCCCACCCAAGCCAGATTCTTCACAGTCTCCCGCTGTTCTCTTCCTCTAGGGCAGCATCTCCCACATGCGACTCTCTTGGCTAGCAGCAGAAAGGGACAGCCAGGGGGCGGCCAGGATCTGAGTGAGAAGCCCCTGGAAGCCCATAAACACACACACTGTGTGTGTGTGTGTGTGCGTACGTGCGTGCGTGCGCGTGACACACACACACACGTTCCATGCACACACCAAGCCTCTGGAACTTGGGCTCTTAGCACCCCTTTGTCCCAGTCTAGAGGTGCCTGCCCTGTTTGTACACTCTGATGGTCCTCATGCTCTTTTCCATGGGGGCAACTTCTCTCTTATGGGTGTTTCTCACCCCCAAACTCTTGCCTCCAAGCTTGGAGAGAATTGAGGTCCTTTCTTCTTTGGGATTATTTAGAACAAACATCTCCAAGGGAAGGTTCCAGTTGGCCCCTGACAATGGGATCTCAGGAAAGGGCCTAACACACCTATGGAATGAAGGGAGTTATCTAAACCAATGGTTCTTAAAATTGGCAGCAAATCAGAACCACTAGGGAGATGCCTTTTTCCAGTTACACCTGCCTGGCTTCATCTTGCACCTTATGAGTCAGGCTCTCTCTAGGGAAGGGATGCTTTGCAAAACATGCCCCAGGTAGTTCCGATGCAGAACCAGATTGGGTGGGGAGACCCCAGTGATTTCTGCGAGACTTTCAGTTTCTGGTTGTAGCTCCACTACCCTCATCCACTCAGGAACCCATCTCCTGAAGGGAGACCCAAAAAGATTGCTGGTCTCTTGGTCATCAACTCCTGGCTTGTGTTTCTGTTGAGCTTTCTGAGGACTTGGGCAACAGTAACCATACAAGGGCCAGCTGGGTAAATCACCTGGTTAAGGCAAAACCAAGACCCTATCCTCCCAAAGAGATGGACTTAAGTGAACCAGGCCCAGTCTTCTTTTCCAGTCAGCATCCCCCATGCGTTGGCTAGCCACAGAGGCCTTGGGGGCTGGCTCCTCCCTTAATCCCCAGAGCAGACAGAGATGAGGGAAGGTTAATTTCCATCCCAGCTGCTTGACAGCTGGGGCTGACAGTGACAGAATGGAGAGCCAGGAAATGGGGGAGAAAAGGTAGAGCAAGAAAGAACCCCTGTCCTAGACCAAGAGTTGGCTCAGCCCCATCTCAAGTCCCTTAGAAGACATCCAGGGCTCATTGCCTCCCTCTGCTAATAAAACTGGGGCCCAGAGTGAGGATAGAATTTGTCTTTGACTCTTAGGTCAAACCCTTCCCCCAGGCCACTCTGTGATGGACGAGAAAGACAGCCCCGCAGAACCCTTGGCCCAACTGTGTCTCACCATCCTTGCGGTAGTAGAGGATGTCCACTTTGCACTCTTCAGCCCCAAGCAGGGCCTGTGCCAAGCGAGACATAGCACTGCTTGGAGTGTTAGGGCCTGTGAGGAAGTCACAGGTGCAGGGTCGCTGCATCACCTCCACCCGGGAGTAGCCAAAGAGCTCGCAGAAGCCGTCATTGCAATAAATGATGGCACAGTTCTCGATCTGTGCGTTGGCGATGAGGAACTTGCGACCTGGAGCGGGAGGTGAAAGGTAGGAAGACCCTGGGCAGCCAGAAATGGGTAGTCGGGGGATGAAGATTAGAGGGACCAATGGCAGCTGAGAAGGGGATTTTTATGCAGGAGCAGGCAGGGACCAGAATGAAGGAGGCAGAGGTTGGAGGAGGGTGGTGCGGGGTGGGAGGACCAAGAGTCCTGGGGGAAGATTATTCCCCTGAGGGGATGACTGTGTTAGGGAACAGAAAAGTAGGGTGCAGAAGTCAGGTCTGGGGGCTGAGGAAAGACCAGGACAGCTAGGGTCAGTGGGGTGGGAGGAATGCCCCAGAACTCGGGGTCAGAACCAGGAAGCAGGACTGGGACCATCTGGGAGTCAGACAAGCTTATTGGGTGAAAAGCAGGAAGTCAAGCAAACCCTAAGAGAGGCATGGGAGGTCTGGAGGGGTAAGCGGGTCAGTGACTGAGAGGGGAGGCCAGGGTTTGGGACACCAAGGAAACTGCTGTGGGAGGTTTAAGAGCTGCATTCTGCCCCAGAGAGAGAACATATTAGGAGGTGTTGGGGACATCAAAACGAAGCATTATGTATTCAGAATCTAACCCTCCCTTTCGCCTTCTTTTCCTTCTATCCCATCAGAAGTTAGTACAGAGTCTGGCCCCTGCTGCCATTCAACCAGCACGCAGATAGTCCCCCACACCCCGAAACCTCACACTTACTCTGGCCCTCAAACTTGCGGATGATGGTGTCCAGGTAAGTGTTTTGGGGAGCGACATGGCCCCTGCGGACTGGCATCTTTCCAAAGCAGCACTTGCTGAGAGTCACTCGCGACCTGGTTCCTGGTGTCTCCCGTCAGTTCTGGAGCTCAGANCAGCGCGCCTCCTCCCGCACGAGGCTCGCTCCCGGGAGCTGTCCGCATCGTGGTGCTGAAATAAGGCAAGAGCTGGCAGCAAGGCGGGGTCCAGGACCTGGGCAACTTCTCTGATCTAGCAAGCACTCTGAATCACCCTAGGGAGAGGGGCAGGGATCCTGGACCTGGGATGCTCTGAAGAACTTCGGCTCATGTCCGAATGGCCAGTGGCCTCAGCATCTCCTTGAACTCCTTCTGAGTACTGAAGGGCAGTTTCCCAGGCAAGGAAGGGAAGAAGTTGTTAGGGGCTTCAGGTAGGCTTTTGTGGAAGGTTATCTCCAGGGTTTGGCTGCTAGTCTGACTGTGGCAACAGGACACTTAGATGTCTTGCCCACAAATGCCTTCCAGCAGGTCTAGTGGAAAATCCAACTGCAGCCTGTTCTAGGAAGATGAGGTAGGATACACACGAAGATGCCCCCAAAATGTTCTGTTTGGCATCTTCAGGGGCCTTTGAGCTCTTCACACACAGGAAGATCTTCAACGAGGAATGGATCTAAACTGCCTATTAGCAAGTGACCACTGATAAACGTGTCTGTGTAATGATTAAAAATGAACACACTAGAAAAAGCAAATTGGGGCGGGATGAAGTTTATTAAACAAGTTTTTTTGGAGAGAAGGCAAAGAAGGACCACCATTCATTAAGCATCGTGATGGACTTGAAACTTTACAGAAGGTCCCAAGATCAATTTTGAGCCACGTTTTAGTAGCAAGCATTTAAAGTGGAGCATGCACAGGCCTAAGGATGGCATCAGTGCAAAGGGACTGAACCGGGTGATGGGAAAAGTGAAAAGGCAGAAAAAACAATAACTGATAAACAGCTCCCAATACTAATTTTGAACACCCAGATTTAATTGATGGAAAGCTAAGTTCTTAAGCAGTTTGATGTTCAGAAGGAAATTAAAGACATTCAAAGGAAACATTCTGGCAGAAATAAACTTTACAAAGTGGATAGGGAAGGGAGATGGCCAAGGAGGTTCAGCGAGGCTTCTGCTGTGGTCCAGGTGAGAGGCAGGGAGTCCCCAGCGGCTGGATGTGCCTTTGCCTCGCAGAATCTCAATGCCTGGTGGGAGACCTCGGCCACAGTGGCTGAGAGGGCTGCCAAGTGTGGCCTCCTGGGGGGCAGAGGTGTCTTGGCTGTCCCTGAATGTGGGGAGCAGGCTGTGGAAGAGAGGCGGGGACAGTGTCTCTCTCACAGTCAGTATTCCGGCGGCTGAGCTCTGAGGATGTTCTCAGGCAAGGAGCTATTCATTCAAACATTTTCCCAGTTCCCATTGTGTACCAGGGCCTGTGCTGATCAGAGACATTACACAGAGTTCTCCTGGCGCGCATTAAGCCAAGTGGATCTGACAGCTAATAATGAGGACAAACAAATGCATTATAGTAATAAATAAATAACAGGATCTATGATAGAGACACCAAACAGGGTGCTGGAGTAGGAGGAGCATGGGGAGTGGGTCTGGAGATCTCTGCGGAGAGAGGAATCAGGGGATCCCACTCATTACTGAGCCCTCTCAACCTATGATTTGAGTTCAGATAGTATAAGGAAAGCTGGTCTCATGCTTAGGCTAACTGGTGTTTCTTTTCTGTGGCTTCAGATTATAATCATTTCCCCTCAAACCTCCCCTTTTCTCTGTCAAATACTGATTCCCAGGCTTCCCAGGGCTGCCTGGAACTTTGGCCCTAACTTACCTGAAAATATTGAGTGAGGTATCACTGTGATCAGGAGGCAGAAGGGAACAGGTTGAAAGGGGGCCCTTCCACACGTTCACAAAATTACCCTTAGAACATCATATCCCAAATGCCCTCCCTCATGGCTGTCTTCTCCCTTCCCCCACTGAGCCTGGAAAGGTGCTGTTTGCCCTGTGCTTGCTCTCCAGGGCAACGGGCCAGGCAGCAGGTGTGTGTGTGTGTTGAACAAGGCTATCTCCGGAGCGGAGTGACTGGAGATGAGCTTTGTTTAAATATTAAAGAAGTTGATCATTAATCATGCCTGGCTCAGTGCCCAGCTACCCACTGTCTCCATTCGTGAGGGCCGGCCTGGGGTGGGGAGAGCAATGGAGCAGTTTGTGAGGTTACTTGCATTTTAGGTGGTCAAACAAAGAGCCTTTTTGGGTCCTGGATTATGCAAACTGAAAGGGCATGCCAGAGGACCATTAGAGTACTGTAGGCTATACAGAGAGCACAGGACTCAGGAACTGGGCATCAGCAATTCGTAAAGGAATGCCTAGTCCTACTGAAGGGCAGTTCATAAGCAGACTGCAGCAGGTTCTTTTTCTAGGGATTCCTTGGATCCTGTAGCCCTAGGCAAGCCCCATAGCTAAGTGCCTGAAAAAGGAAAGAAGCAAGGATGTATGGAGAGTCAGTTCTCAGTATGCCTTGGCATAGAGGCTGTTTCAAAGGAACACAGCCACTGACTCCCTAAAACCGCCGTGTTTGAGCCACTGTGGGAAAGTACAGTTGACCTGGAACCCAGGAGACACATAGATCATGCGTAGTCACAGATCTGCCACAGCTGCACCCCATGACAGTTGGCACTATGCCTGCAGACCATCTCCTCCCTGGCCTGTCTATCTCAGCCATCCCCCTGACCTTTCCCCCCCAGCCTCACTAGTCTCTATGGTGGCTACTCCTAGCTCTGTGACTCAGCTCTCATCCATGGAGGCTTCCTGCTGTGTTGGGTGAGCATCCAAATGAGCAGGCCAATAAAGCACAGGGTGAGGACGAAGCAGAGACCCAGCAGGATCCACTGCTTTTGGGCTGCCTTCCGGGGTTCCATGGCTATGCCCAGAAAGTAGGTGTAAGGCAGGGTGCTGAGTATCATTGTGTCCTTGTCCAGTGACTGTTCTTCCAAGTAGCGCAGCCTACAGCCCAGCCCCAGGACGAGGAGGAGCATGGCAAAGCTCACACTTAGCAGCACCCACTGCCCCAGGTGAGCCTGCTCAGGTTCCAGCACCATCTCCAGGAACGACACTTTGTCTGTGTTTTTCTCTGTGGAAAAAACAACAATAGAAGCATCTTACAGAGCCAGAAAGCCTGGGGACGGGGTCCTAGGGTCCCCTGTGGCTGCCAGGAAGGAGCTGATGACCACTGTCTTCTCTCTCGGCCTCAGGCCACAGGTGAGGGAATTGCCTTGCAGCGAGGGAACAAAAAAAAAAAAAGGAAGAGAAGATGTAGGTGGGTGGGGTGATGTAACCCACAGAGCTCAGCTTGGGGGCTTCTGTCCACTGACCAGAGGCCAGCATGGTAGTCTTGGTTGGATGATGTACAAGGAAATCATAGAGATAAGAACTATGTATGGACCATGGAACTGGCTGAGGTCGTCCCCGGCCTGGTACATTTGGGGTTTTCTGAACTCTACTGTGCTGGCCCATGCCAGGCCATAAACTGACTAGAGTTTAGGATTGACCCAGAGCAGGGTAAGGGCAGGGCCTCAAGCTGCATCAGAACTAGGGCCAAAGTTGGTTTTGTCCAACCTTCAAAAGAACAGCTGTAGTCCGGCCAGCCAAGAATATCCTGCTTCACATTCTCATTCACCAGCCAGTTCAGCAGCAGCTTGAAGTAGGACAAGAAGGACTTGGAGGATATATTGGACTGTCCAGTCATCTCCTTTAGGACCTCCTGCCAGGGCCGGCTGGAACCCAGCTTCAGGACATCCCTGGGGGTAGTGGGGTCATCCGTGAGAACATGTGGGAGTGACAGTAGGTGCCGCTGGGAGCCCTCAGTATACACGGCTCTAACTTCTGAACTTTGCCAGCCAGGACCCCAGAGCTCAGCACAGTAGATGGAAGCAAGATTCACCTGGGGTGACACTCAGCTCTGTGATACCCTGGACAAATAACTCATCTGAGGCTCCGTTCTCATCTCTGTAAGTGGAGGTAGCAGGACAGGGCTGCTAGCATTCTGGGAAGCAATAGATTCCAGCTCTTGCTGCCAATTGGCATTAGTGTTACCGTGGGCATTGTAGTATTCTCAACTCAAACAGGCAGCCAGCCTGAGCCTCTTTTTACCCTGATATATTTGTGATAGCTACAGCCCTTTGGTCCTTCTTGGCTACACAGGGAAAGATTGAGAGAATTCAAGTGACCATAGGAGGTTCTCTGTGTAACACCTGCAGTGCTGCACAAATATCAGCTGTCTTGAGGCACACCCAGGACTTGGTGGCAGATGGCAGGCTCACTGCATTCACCACGGGAAGGTGCAGAGGGTGCCAAAGCCAGAGCTCCAGGCTCTTTACCCTGACCTTGCCAAACAGCAGCACTGGGCAGATGCTGACATCTCTCAACCTGTTGTTCCAGGGTCTAATCAGGAAAGAGATGGGACTTGGAAGCTTAGAGGTCACTGTATGGGGTACCCATGTTCAAAACCCAGCAATGCTACTTAGAGACTGTATGACCCTAGGCATTTAACCTCTCTCAGCCTTGGTTTCCACATAAGTAACATGAACTCCCATGAATATCTGCCTTTCACAGTACCAAGTTACACAGTGATGAAGGAATTTGTCACTTGCCGGATTTGCGCATGCTACTGGAGCCAGACGTGGGAACTGAAGACCAGTGGATATCTAGCAGAAACTATGGGATACATTTGCCTAACATGTGTGATTTGCATGGGTTTGATTCCCCCACATTTCCAAAAAGGAAACAAAGGAAGAAAGGAAAGAGAAAAGAAACCCTGGCTGCTTGTACCACCATCCACAACTGAAAGAATAGTGTTGACCGCTGAGAATCTGCCTGCATAAAAACAGCTCCGTGGGCTGTGGGATGTGTGACCAGAGCCTAACCACAAGCCGCTAATAAAGGGCTGTCACGCTGGTTGCTGGGCACTGCCTCACTCTCCAAAATGACAATAGAGTCCATAGATGACACCAGGACCATCATGACTGGGGGACTTTAAGAAACTATGCAACCAAGGTCCACTTCTACTCTTGATTCCCATTAGAACCAGCCCGGTACTTGCATGGAGGATAGGTCCAGAAGGCAGAAGCACATGAACACTACGTTAGGCAGGAGACTTGGAAAGAATCTCCCTTTTTTCTGCTCCACTTCCTTCCCTGTGAACCTGGGGAAACCTGAATAAACCTTCCAGATTTAGTTGCTTCATGTTCTCTTAACTCCCAATCACCTTTCCCCACACCGGAGCCCATAAATATCTCAGCGAACTGCGACTTGGGTCTCTGGCTCCTCACACTTGACCATTTTATGAAGAAACTTTCTTTTTTCTACAAAATGAGTCCTTTCTCCCGTTAGGCTATTGAGTGGGCTGTCAAGGCAGGCCTAGTAATGCCAACTTCCTGCCCCCTTCACTTCCAAAGTCCCTCTCTCACCTCTCCTCCCTTTTCCTGCATGCCACTCTGACGTGAAGAAGACACATCTTTTTCTTCCATGTCTGCATTTGGTTTCTGGCTGGACTTCCTGACCCTCGACATATTCACTGAAGTCTTCTCTACTTCCGGCTCCTTTTTGGTATTAGAGGATTCATTTATGATGTGGTCTACTGCCCCCTGCTGCACACAGGGTGGCTGATCAACCCTGTTGTGAGACAGTGGGAACTGAGTGGAAACGAGGTGGGTGTGATGCTCACCCCAGCATCTTTCCGGCCACCTTGGAGTTGTAGATGTCACACTGGTGCAGAGGGCCCGCGTGGTGCAGAGGGCCCTGCTTCATGAAACTGGAACTGGAGCACTAGGCTGAGGAAGTACCTGGGAGGAGAAGGAGAAGGCCACTGCAGAGGGGAGGTCAGGCGTGGGAAACCCAGACCTGCTGGCCATGCAACGGCTTCAGAAGCCCATCTTTGCACTTTCTGGAACTTCTCCACCCAGTCCCCATGCCTCCTGGATCCCAGCCAGCTCTCCCAACAGGGCCCAGACCTTTACCGGACATAGGGCACACTGGCAGGAATGTGGAACTTGGCCCCAGGGTCGAAATCTTCTTCTGATCAAGTTGTAGGTGGGCACAGGCCCTGGTACTTCAACCTGGTGGGAGAGAGATAGGGGCTTGGCCCTGGATTCTGAAAGGTTCTCAGAGCCTTTTCTTGTTTGAAGCGTGTGTGTGTGTGTGTGTGTGTTCAGCCAATCTGGGCCTGCCTTGCAGAGGCTGTTCTGTGCATTTTCCTCAACTAAACAAGTGAGAACACACCAAGGCTCAGAAATGGCAGGAACGGTGGTTAACAGTGACTGAGCATGTCAGCTGCTCTTCAAGTGGACTTCCTGTCTCCCGCCACCGGCCTGGTCTCTGTGGAGATGCCAGCAAGGGACTGAGTGAGGTCAGGTGCTTGCTTGCGTCTGTCCTAATGATGGAATCAGACTATAGACCAGGAAACAGGTCATTTTATCTAAACAATGCTAAGAAGAAAACGGAAATCCAAGCATGGTGACACACACCTTTATTCCCAGCACTTAGGAGGCAGAGGTAGGCAGATTTCTGAGTTCAAGGCTGGTGTGGTCTACAGAGTGAGTTCCAGGACAGCCTGGGCTACACAGAGAAACCCTGTCTTGAAAAACAACAACAACAACAACAACAACAAAAAAAAAACAAAAACAAAGACAACAACAAGCCCCCAGAAGTGTCCCTGTGCTGTTGCAGTATTGACTGTTCCCATTTTACAGAACAGTCAGCCAAAGTTTTAAGGCCTGGGAACTGGTAGCAAGACCCCAGGAGATAGTCACTGGCACACTTCAGTCACCTGGAGCTCTGGTATGGGTCCTCTGAGCTGTGTGACTGTGGGCACCACATGACTGAGGGAATCTGAGTTTTGAGGTGAAATGGATGGAATGCCCAGCTTTGGGAGGGATGCCAATGGAAAGGTTCATTGCTGTATTGTTGTCTCATTGGTACCTCCGACCAGACCCTGAAGTCAACAGGGTAGTGGGGCTTCTTTCCTGAAGGTGCTTTTAACAACCCAAGGAATGGCGGCCCTCAGTCTGTCTCTGGGTTCCATTGGCTGGTTGATGGTGGACATTGGTGACAGAGGAGGGAAAGGGGCCCCCTTTGGGTGCTCTGACGGCTGGTGTGGCCACACTTGGAGGACACAGGCCAAGACACTGCTGAGCACACAGTCCGGGAGATCAGGAGTAGCAGGACTAATGGAAAAACATGTTAGAATGTGGTGTGACCTGGGCTGGTTATATGACCTCTGAGTGTTGGCTGCTGAAAGCTCATTGAGCCAGGGCACCCGATAGGGCAGTTGCAAAGATCTAAACGACCACAAGGGCCTGGTGCAGAACTGTATATAGGTCACCCATGTGACCAGAAATCTTGGACTTGGTAATCTGACACCTTATAGACGTGGAGAAGCCTTGGTTATGAGTATTTTCTGTCCAATCTGCTTAACAGCCACTGAATTTTTCTATAGTCTGGGGGTGCTAAGGTTCCAGCATAGATGTGTGTTGGGGTGATGGCCTGCCTCTCTCCCATGGGAACTCTTTCCAGCAAGCAAAGTGCTCAGGCCTCTCCCGTCCCTCCACCTGGCCTTCCCTGGAGGGAGCAGGCAGCAGGGGCCCGCTTGTTGATCATTGTCATTTTCTGTGGCGTCCCAGCAAGGAATGACACAACACCAGAGCTCTTCTTGCAAGCAGTTTATTCAGGACCTTGTTAATAATGGA
>LOEQ01001601.1:136000-158281 GCA_001685075.1 Bramus lutescens
GGCCCACAGGAGTTCCTTCTGGTTCCTGGAGGTGGCCATGATTTCTTCGAGGTCTATACCCAGAATAGGAGCCACATGGGATGCCATGCCCACCTACCTCTACTCTCACTCCCCTTAGGTGCTTCCGCTCCAGAAAGGGAACACAGTTGAGGTCAGAGGTGGGGCTTGGTTGCTCACCAGGCTCCAGAGGCAAGTAGGGACCCTCATCCAGACACACCTCATCTGTACTATACGTTGTCTCCATGTAGGTCGGAAGTCTGTTGTACTGGAGGGGGCAGGTGTCACCCAGGGCAGGCCCATGCCCTTGGGCCCACTCTCAACACTAGCCCCACCAGCCAGGAGAGACAGACCTGGCTAAAGTACCCCTCCTCCTCTAAAGGAAGCTCTGGTTCCACCTCACCAGCATCCCCTCCTGCCCCAGAGACACTTGGTTCCCAGTCAGATCTAACCCACCCTCCCCTGGGCTGCAGGAGTGTGTGCCTTGGAGACCTGGGACTCTATCACCTCTTGGAGATTCTCCGTGGGCAAGGCCGACTTGTCTATGTTCTGCAGCTTACTCAGCACGCGCTTCCAGGGACTGGGCACGGTGGGGGACTTTCACCAGCACAGTCTTTGTAACAAGCCCATGAGGTAGGCACTTTGATTGAGACCCCGTTCTGGTGGAGACAAGCAGAGGGGCTAAGGAACATGCTCACAGACACACAACTGCAAATAATGGCAGCTGGACTCAAATGCAAATGCTCTAGTTCCAGAGCTTGCCCTCAGTGGCAGGGACAGTGAAATGGAGCAGATCCCACCGAGGAAGGACCTCGAAGTTGTCCTCAAACCTCCCCGGTGTACTTTGGTAAGCAATCCCCAATAAATAAATGCAATTTAAAACAAAATAAAAGTCACGGATGAGTCGTGAAAAATATGTACTGGCCAGATGACCAAGTATGGTGGCTCATGCCTATAATTTCAGTACTTGGGATGCTGAGGCAGGAGGATCACTACCCCCTCTTTCTCTGCCAACCTTCAGGTGGACCCCACTCCTCCTCACTCACCCAAGGAAGCATAAACAGGAGCTTGAACAAGTGTAGTGCTTAAGAATGTTGGCAGATGCATAAGACCCCAGTACTCAGGAGGCTGAGGCAGGAGGATTGAGAATCTGAGATTCAGTCTGGAATACATAGTAAGACTCCTGTCTCAAAACACAAAAAAGTCCAAAACAACTGTTTCAAAAAGTGCTGAGGGAGGGCTAGGATGATGATTCAGTTGGGAAAGTGCTTACTCTGCAAGCATAAGGACCTGAGTTCAAATTCCCAGAACCCTTGTAAAAACTGGGCACAGCAGTGCATGTCCAGATCTGGCAAGAGCAGCAACAATAGGATCTTTTGGGCTTCCTGGCCAGTGGCTAGTGAAGTTGACAAGCTCCTGGTCCGGAGAGAAACTTTGTCCCCAAAACTAACGGGGGCGGGGGATGGCTGGTGAAATGACTCGGTAAAGGTGCCAAGCCTGACAACCGGGTCCCACACAGTAGAAGGAAGGAAACAACTTCTGCAAGTTGTCCTCTGACCTCCACAGCTGCCCATGGTATTTGCATGTGCACATGCCCATTGTACAATAAAAATAAATAAGGTGGGGGCCTGGCAAGAGGACACAGTAGGCAGTAGGGCAAAGGTCTTGCTGTGCAAGCCAGAAACCTGAGCTCCGCCACAGAACCCTTTGGCAGGGGAGAACAGACTTTTGTAAGTTGTCTTCTTCTGGGTGCTGGAGCATGTGAGCACACACGGGCACGTGCTGAGCACACACGGGCACGTGCAAACACACACACACACACACACACACACACACACACACAAAGTCCAGTAGATAAGACTTGGCCAGAGTAACCACATGGCGAAATTCTTTGCCCTCAGTCTGAAGCTCACTCGGTCCTTTGGGTGAAGGCTGGTGACCTCACATTGCCCACAGCCCTGAAAGGCAGCATGAACCTCTGTAGTTTATAAAAATAGGAAACAAGGTTATGTGACAATGACCTTTGTCTGGCAAACAAACTGCAAAACACAGGTTGGGAAGGGGGAGGGGTGAGGAACTAAAGTTTGTGGTATATGTACGGATTGGAACAGTCTGGAAGGCATGTTTATAAGTTTCATTGTCTTGCTGAATTGTAAACGTCTACCCTCTTGCAAATCCAAAATTCCTCAACTCCATATCCTGCACAGAAGAGACCTGCACAGACACAGACACACAGACAGACAGACACACATATGTACACACACGTGCACACACAGATACACACCATACACACACACAAATACCACACATACACACACATACACGCTAGAGACTGAGCAGTAAAAACCAGGCTAAGGATATTAGGGGCCAGAAATTGGAGCTGTGAAACCTACTAGGGTAAAAATATCAGCAAAGCCTAGGGACAGTTTGGGCTGAGGGTCCTGAGGTGGGACCAGGCTTGAAGATGTCCCAGAAATCTGACCAATTTCCACTTGGCCAAGAGCTAGATTTGATAATTAAATACTTGAGAGTAGATGCATTTATGTTCGGGGGTGGGGTGGGGGAGACACACCGAATACAGTGGTATTCTATTTACATTATCCTGTTTATGTATTGGGGGGAAAGGCTGGGATGAGGCACACCAAAGTGTTAGCAGTGTTTGAACTTCTTGTTGTTGCTATCATGAGCTTTTATTCAGAGTTTTCCAAATTTCCTACATAAACATATAGAGGAAAACTGTTTTTAAAAAGTTCCTTAAAATGACACTCCCTAAAATCCAAGTAGGCTTTCCAAAAGAAGGCTCAGAGTGAGGGTATGCGTTCTGGGGTGAGCAGGTGGCCTACAGCAGTGACTCCACTGTATGGTCACTGGTTATTGCTCTTTTCCCTGGACAGTGCCTGTGTGATGTGGCTCCATCGGGGAACCCCGGCTGTCCACTCACAAAGGGGACAACAGATCTGGTGTGGCTGGATCCTAAGTGACTGTGGGGTTTCTGCACGCTCAGTGAGTCAGGTCCTGTAGTAGAAGGGCACCCAGGACCTTGCCCCTAAGACAGCCACACAGGGGTCAGTGTGGAACAGGATGCATGGAAACAGGGTGAGCCCTCCATATGCATCCACGTGCAAAGCAGAAGGCAGGCAGCTCACCTGCTGCCTGGGTAGGCAAGGACAGCTAGCTGTGGCAGTACCCAGGCCACCTCACCTGGGCTGCCAGGAAGGCTGGTGGGAAAGGTTGTAGGGGACGGGGGCCAGAGCACCTGGGGACTATTAGGGTTCCTGCTCTGAGAGTGTCTGAGAAGGTGGCAATTGGTAAAGGGGCCTACTGGACTTTCCTGTCCTGACTTTCCCACAAGAGACACAGACTCAGGTGTTGGGGAGGGCCTTTAATGGTATTCACAGAGACTGGAAGGGGAATTCCATGTTAGAAGCTGGGTATCTAGAGAATGAGGGCTGGGAGTGGGGGCAGAGAGTAGGCAGGGGGAGGGCAGAAGAATGAAGGGCCAGCTAGAGTGTGTTACACCCACACACCATGGCCCCTATCCAATTTCTTGTGGGACACTCCTCTGCCAGCCTCTCCAGCAGGGTCACCTCAGGAGTGTCTGAGCTCCACCTCGGACCCAAACTGGGGCCCATGGTGGGGCCTGTGGAAGCTGTGGTGTAGGCGGATGGTGAAGAGCCGATGGGTGAGACCCAACGTGGCCACAAGCAGGGAGACACCCAGGAAGAGCAGCACCCATTGGCCCACACGGGCCTGCTGTGGCTCCAGGTACATGCCCAGGAAGTTGACACGGTCAGACTCTGGAAAGGGGCCTTCTGAGCGAGCTGAGTGAGGAAGCAAGGACACAGGGCGGTGGGCAGGACGACAGGAGCACTGGGGCCTTGTGTTCTGGCATCCCTGTCTGGACTGGGAATGGGGTTCATCCCTGTGTGAGCTCTGGGAGCGGTGTGTGGGGCTGGAGGTGGGGTGGGTGCTAGTACCCGTGTTTGGTGTCCAGTTGTATTGCGGCCAGCCCAGTGTCTCTCCATGTCTCCTGTTCTCAGTGATGAGCCATTCTGTCAGTGGCTTGAAGTAGTTCATCATGGCAGAGGCTGACATGTTTGGCTGGCCTGTGATCAGCTTCATGGCTTCTGGCCATGGCTTACTGTAACCCAGTTTCATAGTATCCCTGGGGGAGGCATCAGAGAAAGGGAACCTGAGTAGGGACCACATGGATCCTCTTGCCCAGTCTGGCATTCTTTCTCCATACCCCTTTCCTAGCATAAACGACCCTTTAGGTTTGGGAGAGCCTGTGTAGGGCTGGGGCAGGGTTGGGGAAGAGAGATGCAGGGCCCAGGGGCTCTAGTTTCCTCCTGAAAGTAACATGTCAAGGGTTCTTCTTGACTCTTCTCTGCCCAAGAAACCAAACAGAAATGCTCCCAGAATAGCCTCAGTGATTTCTCAGTTTCTAAGAGTCAAAGGAGGGGTCTGAAACACTCACGCCAGGAGCTTTCCTGCTTCTTTGGATTGGTAGATGTCACACTTGTGCAAGGGACCCGTGTGCCCAGCTGCATGGCACAACGCCTCGTGGAACTGGAACTGGATGATGAAGCTGATGAAGTACCTGGAGTGGAGAGAAGGTGTGGGGAAAATGCCTAGAGTACAGGAAAGAGGGACTCATCCATTGCCAGTGCGGCCCAGCCTTCCAACAGTTACAGGGAACCCAGCGGAGCAATATGCAGCCAGGGTGTCACTCTGGCCTTTGGTGTCACATGAGCTCTTCCCAGATGTGCCTATAGGGGCTCTTCCCACCCCTCAGCTGCCCACATTCCTGCTCCAAGGGGATCCAAGGAACAGGCATGGCTCGAGGTTAATGAGAAAGCCCATTAAGTTGTTGCAGGCGGTGTGGTTTCCAACCCTGGAACAGAGGCCAGGGTTGCTGGGTGGAATGTGCGGATCTGGTAGGGCCTTCTGGGTAGGGAAGGCACTGGGCAGTCTTATCTGGAACAGCAAGGATTTCCTGGTAGGAATATACCAATCAAGGCCCGGGGCGACCACAGCAACTCTGGGTTTTAAACATGAGTAGCGGCACAGGCTCCTCCCGTTGGATCTTGGGCACAAGCCATGTACCACTTGTTCCCCCTGGTACTTCCTCAAAGAGCTCTCTCTGCTCAGGCTACTGGCCAGAACATGAGATGTGTGTTTATAGAGAGCCAAGTCTCCTTTGCTCACTCCTGCCTGGATAACTGTGCTAAGAGGAGACACTAACAACCACAGGGTCCATCTCAAGGCAAGAATGAGTATTGGGACCTCAGAAGGAGATCCAGTAGGCGGTGGTAGCCCCACTGGGAACCCCTCCTCCAAAGCTTCTCGCGAGGGCAGTCTCTAGGTCAGACCTGATGGGACCTAGCAACAACTCTTTTTGCTCCTTGCCCTCTGCAGCCTCAGAGAGCATCTCAGTAGACAGACATCTTTCTTCCCAGGTCCCAGACTCTGTTTTATGCTTTCTATGTGCTGGCTTTCATCCTGGTGTCAGAGCTCCCCGCTCCGCCACCCACTCAGCTTCCAGAGATTACTAGAAGCAAGAACTCTAAGAAGTTTCACTCTCCTGGGAGGCCTTCTCTGTCCTCTGTGCCTTGGCTCCCAGGTAGCCTGGGCACCAGGAACTCTGTCCTGAGGTCTACCTGTCACAATTTCTTCAGAGCTCTCTGGATCGCACACCCTGAGTAAGCTCCCCATAAGAGGATGAGGAAGGAAAGGAATTGCCTTGGGCACCTTATGCTATGGCCAAATGATGCACAGGAGAGTGCTGATGCCATCCACATAGTGAGTAATTCACAATGCACGGCTCCAGCCACCAGGTTCCCCAGCAAGCTCTGTGTAGACAACTGACTAGGTTGTTAGACCTTGTGACCACCCTGTGTGTTGAGATCAAGGTGAGAGAATGGATACTCATAGAGACAGAGGATGTTGTTCAAGCAAAGGACAGGCACTTTGACCCCTAAGCTGGCAACTAACTTGTCCCTAACCACCTTGCCTTCTGCATAAGCTGGGCCTCCTGCCCTGGGCTTCAGACTATATGACATTTCAGGTACAGCTCAACATATATTGCAGGCAATTGGTTCAGTTGCAGCAAAGGGCCCCAAAAGGTATCATGTCTCAGATCTAATCAACAGAACCCGAGTCAGTACCCAGCCATGTCAACTGCCCTGTCGGTGGTAGGAGTGGTGGCTCAAGACAGGAGGCCTGCTGTGAGTGTAAGACCAGCCTGAAGCTTGGACTACAGAGTAAAACCTGTTTAAAACAAAAAATCCTACACAGACTAGGCCTTGTAATCATTAGCCACACTTCCAGTGGAGTTTCAGGTTTTAACCGTTTGGTTGGTTAGGCTCTCCTGTTATTCAAGGAAGACTTAAAGAAATGGCTTTGGTCGCAAGTGAGTGGTTTCATGAGTCAGCTCCCACTGGTCTGAGGGGGCAGCTCCAGCATAGAGTTTTTTCCTTTTGCTCTTACCTGATGTACGGCACATTTGCGGGAACGTGAAACTTTGACCCTGGGTCAAAGTCACCTTGAGATCTGGGCACTGGAGGGCAGAGACCCTGATATTTCAGCCTGTCAAATGGAAAGATATGTTAGAGGGTGACTTTGGAGTTGAGAGAGGATTGGCATTTTTAAGTAAAGAATAGTCCCTACACCAGAATGTCCTCTACTCCTGCGTGTTGTGTTCTGGTGTACAACCACCCCTGGGGGACCCTTATCATTGTACACACACACACACACATGCGTGCATACACACATGCACACACATGCATGCACACATGCATGTGTGTGCACACACACATGGACCCCTACCATTTATACATACACATATACATACGTGCGCATGCATGCGCGCACACACACACACACACACACACACTTTTTCACTGGCTCATCTGCAGACACACAAGCACACGCAGGCACTCTTGGAGATGCACTCCAATCCACACCCCCACCAGAATGTTCTAGAACCTGAGACTCCACCACTCTTGGTTGTAGTTCTCCTTGGTGATGCTTCCATCGAAGACCCTCCAGCGCCACTGGTCGAGGAGGTAGCTGAAGGGGATAAAGGCGAT
Organism: Bramus lutescens; assembly: GCA_001685075.1. Taxonomy (NCBI): domain Eukaryota; kingdom Metazoa; phylum Chordata; class Mammalia; order Rodentia; family Cricetidae; genus Bramus; species Bramus lutescens. Next base: position 143,089 of record LOEQ01001601.1, read on the forward strand.
CTTGTCGAGGGCCATCTTCATTAGGAAGTTGATGTCATGCTCTGCCAAGGAAGGGCGTGCAGCCTCAGGTCCATGCTGGCCTCTTGTTGGGCCTAGCAGCTCAGGTCCAGTGAGGGGAAGGGAACAAGGTGTTGGATCTCACCATATCCCTAAACTTGCCTCTTGGGATGATCTGTGTGTTATCCCGTCGGGTTCATCCTGCTGGGGCCTCTTCCCTTTCCAATGATCTATCTCAGATCTTTGCCCAGGGTCATCTATAAAATCTTCCTATTTCTGCACCTCTCAAGTATGTTACCCCCTCTGGGTCCTCAGCCCACCTCCCAGCACCTCTGTCCTCTCTCACCATAGCCACTGCCCTCACTACTGAGCAGATTGAGGCTGTGGAGATGTTTCGGGGTAGACACTGAGAGAGCCAGCACGTCTCCAATAGCCTCATGGAAGCCAGGGTTGGCACCCTCCCGAAAGGTCACGGGCAAGTCTTTGTACTGCATGAAATACTGGATGTGGCCCATTTCATGGTGGGCAATCACCAACTCCTCCATGTTCACAGATGTGCACTGCTTGATCCTAGGAACAGGGGTGGGGAGAACATGTGTCAGAATGACACAGGAGCACAGGGACCACGGTGAGTGCATCATGTGATTGATAGTGAATGCATCATGTGATAGATAGTGAGTGCATCATGTGATAGCGAATGCATCATGTGATAGTGAGTGCATTGTATGAAGCAGGCCTCCTCCCCATGGATGCAAGGAGCATGACCTGATGAGGAGGAGAAATCCAGTAAGTGGTCCTGAGAAAGAGGTTGATTTGAGGCCAGAAGTCTCTGAAGGTCACCAGAGCCATCCCTCTGCCCCTAACTTTCCAAATAGCTCCCATCCATACTGACTATTGCTTTCTGACTTGTTCTGGAGGCACAGGGACGTTCAATCCTGTGCTTTGTAGGATGTGTGTCCAGTGCTTTCCCATGGACTTGTCTCTCTCTTCCAGGGTTGGAGCTTCCTGGGGACCACATGAGCTGGGTCACTCTGCATTTCATTTAATCCCAAACTACTTGAAGAATGCTTAGGGCCAGGGCTGATTGGCAGTTACAGAGCTGTCCAGGCCAGGAGGGTCCACTTCTTTGTGTTCCCCTCACCCACTTCTTCAAGCCTGTTCCAATGACAGGAACTTCTTCCTGGGGTCTAAACAGAGTCTTTTAATGAAGTTCACCTCATATTTCTTTCTCATGGGGGGAGGGAAGAGCTCCCCAACATTCCACTAGGGGTGAGGTCTGCCTACCTTCTCCTCTGAATCACCATAGAAAAGGATTCCCACAGGTATCCTTAACCTCCATGATCCCTAATCCCCTTGTCAATCTACCTGGGCCTTAAAGCTCCAAGTCCTCTGAAGGGCCCAAGGTCAGGCAGTATCCCCGCTCCCAACCCCCACATGAACCCCATCTCATGTGTTTCCTGGCTTCATCAGCTGGGGACAGAGCCACCCCTTCTCCGACACAGTCTTTTCCCCTCTTCCTTTGAATCTGGGTTGCCCTGGGTATTCTCCCATAGAATGTGGCAGACATGTAGGGTTGAAAATGCCTGTGGTCCTAGCACTTGGGAGCCCCAAGTGAGGTGGGAGGATCACAAGCTCAAGGTCAGCCTAAGTTATATAGTAAGACCCTGTCTAAAAGAGGATGCCTGAGGCAGGAGGAATCCACAGCAGACAGGACTCCGTGCCAGTTTTTTGCTTAGCCATTGAGAAACCTGGCTTCTGTTTTAATCCATCTGCCAGCCTGAGACTGTCACAATAGGAAGGAACGAACCCAAGCCAGCTTGTGCCAGAGAGAAGCCTGATCAACCCCAAGCCTTTCCAATCATCCTAACCAGGTACCCAGTGTGAGAGGCCACCTTAGACTCCGAACGTGGGAAAAACTGAGGAACTCCAGCCAACAGTCAAAACTAGATTCTGGGTAAATGGCTCCAGATGAGCCACTGAAATTACCCCCGCTGTGTCTAGGGGGCAACTCAGCACCCCAGTGCTTTCCTGGCAAGAACAAAATCCTGGGAGTCACTCTCCTAGTGAAATAAATTAATTAAAAATTTAAGAGTTTATTGATTTATGTGGTAAGCACCTGCCATGGTGTGTCTGTGACCATCAGAGGACAACCATTTTTGAAATTGCATTCTCTCTCTTCACCATGTGGATTTGGAGGCCCAGACTCAGGTCATCAGACTTGGTGGCAAGCACCTTTATTTGCTGAGACATCTTGCTGGCTCATGTAAAGTTTTTAAATACTCTAACTGAGATGTCTGTCACTGTGGAGGACACTTTCACTGAGCACGGCCCGAACTGCTCAGAGATCCTTGAGGACCAACTGGTTATTTTATGCCACAGGATTTTGGGGTGGTTTGTTAGACAGCTGTAGGTAACCAACCCCAACTTTATAAGGACAGTGCCATGTCTGTCAGCGGTGAGAGCGGGGTCTTCCTACGTCACAGTGGTGCACCATGGCAAGGGTCAACAATGTGCAAACATGACTGTGCAGCATTGAAAGCTTACATCAGGTCTGCAACCTGAAGCATCCCACTGACCACTGACAGAGCCGGCCAGCACTTCTGGTGTTCTTTTTTCTAAAATGTATTTATTTATTTTAGGTATATGAGTGCTCCATCTGCATGTGCCAGAAGAGGGTATCAGAACCCACTATAGATGGTTGTGAGCCACCATGTGGGTGCTGGAAACTGAGCTCAGAATCTCTGGACGAGCAGACACTGCTCTAACCACTGAACCATCTCTCCAGCCCCCTGGCTTTCATTTCTCAGATGGAACTTCCCTACCTGGTTCCCACGACTAGGACCAAACTCACCTCCTTGACTCTCAGTCCTCAGCTTCGTCCTAAACTGCCCCCATCTGTCTTGCTCTCTCCCGTTGAGGGGACAACCACAGGGCCTTGACTCAGCTCTTACTCTTGTCCCTGTAGCTCAGGATCAGGATCCACCCAGACAAACCTGAAGTCCTTGCCATTGTAGAAGTCCCAGGCTGAGGCGTGGCACACCACCTCCCGTCCGTCAGTTGGCTTCTCCAGCATGGACTTGTTCCAGAACTCGGCGGGCACAGGCAGCAGCCCCAGGGAGGTAAAGAAGTCATCAGCTTCCTGAAATATCCTTCTGGGCGTCCATCCCTGCAAACAGAGACAGCTCTTTGCAAACTGGGTTCTCTGACAGACACAGCTGAGGCAGGGGAGAGGCTGTAAGAGGGCCATACTGGCGGGGAGAAGGTTTCTGTCCTCTCATTTGGGGCCTGCCCTACCTTCTTCCCTCAGAAGGCCCACGGACAATGGCCTTGGCTTCACTGACCTGCTTTATCATGGCCTCCGTGGTGTCCAAGCTGGGGGCGGAAGGAAAGGGTGCCACCAAGTCATAGATATTGGACCAGGTCTGTGCCCACATGTTCCCTAGAGGCAAGTTGGGACACATAACTTTTTAGGCTCAGAGAAATTCTGTAGGGATAGGTGGGCAGATCCCAATCCTGTCAACCAAGGTGGCACCTTTTGAACATCAACTATTTGCAAACTGTGCTGGGGCATTTGATGTGCATGGTCTCCCACCTGCATGCCCAGCCCACGAGGTCATTTCCAGTGTGGGTTACAGGTAAGAACCTTGCTGGGTGTTAGGAATAAAGGTAGCCTTTCCTGTCCATAAGCAGTGAAGGAGTCTTCCACAAGAGACTCGCAGTCCCTGGAGCATTGGTACCCACATGACCACCACTTTCTAAGTGCTGCCCCAAGCTCATATGTAGTAACTTGTAGTCCTGCCTGCTCCCTGACACTGTGTAGCAGAGGAACTTGGGTCTGGAGAGAGTTAAGTAATCCAAACAGGGTCTCAGACTCCTAAATGACGTGGTTGGATTTCAATGCCATCAGGCTACACTCTTGTCCTCTCTGTATCCTCTCACATTGTATTATGCCGGTCACCAGTCACTCCGACAGGAACCAACCATCTCCTTTTGGAGAGGCTAACCCTAGAATTCAGTGTCACTTAAGAGCCCAGCTCTCCAGGACTGGAGAGAAGGGGGACATTCAGAATGCCTGGAAGGTTCAAAACTCCATTAGAGTCGGGGGTCGGCCACAGCTGGGGCAGAATTGCCAGAGGGAGTCAGAGTGGCAGAGGGAAGAGAAAGGAGTGGGAGGGTTGGGGCTGGGGCACCTAAAGGGCTTCTTTTTCTTTGATCACAGGAGATGAACTTCTAAGGCCCGGTCTGGACCCCTGGCCACCTGGAGCATCCCGCTTCCCTCCTGGGCTCTGTGTTCTTGGTCACTGAGTTGATATCTACTTAGATATTCTTTGAACTGTCCCAAAGAGGGATGGAAGAGGACTAGATCTTGGGATGAAGCAATGTTTTGGCCACATGAGAGTCAGACCCATAGAAGGACAACCTTCTGGGGATCTCCCAAATGACCTTTAAATGTGTGCTGTCTGACTTCACTATTCTTAACAACTGTAGGAAAGCAATGGCCCATTGGGGACAGAAAACCAGTGGCCTCTACTTTCCCCCAGGTCTTTCTATCTCTCCCTGTCTTCTTCCTCTTTCATGTACTCAAGGCTGTTTGAATATTTAGAGCCGTGGAAGAATAAGGACCCAAATGTTGAAGTGGATCTGAGCTCTTAGGACTTTTCTTTGCTGCCACACCTTGACTTAGACCCTGAGTCTTCTCTCCCTGAGACCCCAGCCCTGACTTTGCATCTGTCAAAATCTCACATCTTTCAAGGCTCATAAGGAATTTCCTCAGATCCCCACACCCAGACTCTTGGATCTGGCTGTCTCAATGCATGATGGGTAATGTGGTCTAACCCTTAAAAGATGGTGAAAGGGTTATATAACGTGATTCTGTGGCAAACATGGCACCGGAAGAGCTGGGGAGTGTGGCTCAGTGGTAGAGCACTTGCCTGCCACATACAAGGCCCTGAGTTCAATTCTCCTGCACCACAAAAGAAAAATATAAAAATATGCGATAACTAAACCTGAGCAGGAAGTTCCCCCAACCCCACTCCACTCAACCTTGGCCACAAGGCTTCAAGTCTTATCACTCATGACGCTTCAGGCCTGCTCTTGTCTCCGTGGCCAGCACTATCCTGTCCCTTACTATTGGCCATTGCCCACCTCCTTGAAGTTGGGCCAATGTCCTTACCCAACAAGTGGGCAGGAATGGGGCCATCCAGTTTGATGTGCTGGGACCCGTAGTGGCGGTGCAGGGAACGGCGCACATAGGCATGCAGGTTCAGGTAGAGCGGCTGCAGATCCTGGTACAGCTGTTCTAGGTCTTGCTCCAAGTTTTTAGACTCATATAATGATCTCCAGGAGTGCCCTCCATCCACGTAGCCTGCACAGGAGACAAGCAAAGCTTTCCCAACAGCTCTCATTCACTCAGTACACCCCTGTCACCTCTGGGGCTCTTTCTGTCCCTAGGCTAAGGATCTCAGAGGACCTCTTTGAGCAGCTTGAGGGAACTGGGGAGCAGACAGCCAGCGGCACCAGCACTGGGAACTTACCGTTGAGGCGGGCGATCTTGTTGGAGAGTTCCACATACTTTGGGAAAAGGGGGAGGATGGCTCTTCCCACTTTGTCTCGCCAACTCTTCCACACCCACAGCAGTTCTTTGTATTTCCGGGATGTGGCCATAACGTTGGTCAGATCTGGAAGGGAGGGGTCGAAGGGCTTGAGCCTCGGTTCTTGGCTCAACACTCGTCTGTTTTTAAGTGGAACTTGGTCATGGAATTTCAGAATCGGAAGAAAGCTTGACAGGATAGGCAGTAAGTAGCGAGAGGGGAGAGAGCTAGGGAGCCAGTTGCCACAAGGAGCTCATAGGGTGCCCACCTGGGGCGACATGCTGCACATACATGACCTCAGACACTTGCAGGGGTTCAGCAACTTGGAAAGGGGTTTACTTGTTCCTTTCTTAGGAGTAAGTAGCTTAATGACAAGCTTGTGTCCCCACATAGGAGGTGGCCGGGCTGGAGCAAAAACAAACGGTTCTCCCATGAATTCCCCTTCCCTGGGAGAAATGGCTTGGGAAGTTTCACAGGCCTAAGTTCAAGTTCTATCCCTCCTATTGACACCCCCCCAAAGTTACCCTGGGCGGGTCTTTTTCCATATCTATAAACAAAGGAGTTATCCTGGCCTTCCCAGGCACTTGGAAATGTCTGTCTCCAAGCAGGGGCTGTGCCTGCTCATTGCTGCGTCCCTGGGGACCCACAACATCCTTCACAAATTGTCAAAGGGATTCCAACAGCTGTAAGGGCTGTGCAGGTACAAGGACTACCTGAGCTGCCTCCAGCAAGGCAGGCCCTGGGTTTATGTCCTTTGGAAGCCACTCTGCATGAGACACCCTCCTGAGAGCACAGAGGTCAGGCTAGAGTGAGCGTCACACAAGACTGTGGGCATCATCAGTCTGGAAGCAGATGGCTTCTCCTGTCCTGCCCTTGGCCTAGATGGAAGAGCCCTGGAGCATCTGAAACCCTCACTGTTGAACCTGGGTTCTGTTCTGGAACATTCTATGTCATATGCTCTTGTCATGGAAACGGTAAACTTAATTAGCTTTCTTTGAAAAAGATTTGTTTTCAGAATTCAGTGTCTGCTTTCTGGTGATGAAAGTCACGGGTCTTCATGGGCTTTTTGTTTTAATTACCATGTCCATGACCAGATGGCCTAGTTCTGGATCAAAAGGCTGTACGGTGGGGATGCCAAATGCTACGTGTTTTGTTTTGTTTTTAAATATCCATATTTAGAACTATACACCCAGACATGTACATGTGTCCCAAGTGCGCTCGCACACACACACTCTCACCCACGCACGCACGCACGGACATGTTCCCTCTCCCTCTTGGCGTGTGTACCCACATCCACTACCTATAGGCCCGACCCCGCCCTGGAACTGTTTCTTGCTCCTGTTTATTTTTCCATTTCCCTTTCTCTTTGTCATTGTTCTGACATGGGAGCTGGACTGGGGCCAGGAAGAAACAACTTCTGGTAAAGATTCCTCACAAAGAATGTTTATGACCCTAGCTCCCCAACCCTGGAAAGAGATGTGTGTGAGAGTACAGGGGGGAGGGAGGCTGAATGAACCTTTTCATAGGGTTCAGGCTGGAGAGACATGAGCATTGAGAGGTGGCTATGAGCCGGTCCATGGCTATCCGGTGGGAAGGTGCCGTGGAGGAAGGGATGGTGTGGGGATGTTACCAGCTAGGGACCGGAGGCCCAGTTCTAGCTTAGTGCTTGTAAGCCGGTGGGACTCTTGCATGGCTGATCCTTTCTGGCCCCAGATTCTCTTTCAGTCATGTCCCAGTGGAGGAAGGACTCCTAGGAAGCCACAGAAGGTAGAGACACAGACCTGAAGGTCTTTGGCTCTCCTGTTTGGGGTCTGTGGCTTTGAAACACATTAGAGATTCTATTGCTCTGAGGGGCATGTAGAAGGAAAACATTTGGGGAGTTCTAGGCAGGTGGGATGCCCTGGGGGCAGAGATTAGAGAAGTGTCCATGGGGTTGGTTCTAGCTCTCAGCAGGGTCAGACAGTTCCCCTGGAGGAAATGAGTTAAGGAAGCCCATCTCTTCCTTCCCTTGACAGCATGGTCACCCATACCAGTCAGCCCCCCCAACTCTCTCTCTTTCAGGGGTGCTCTCACCAGGCTCTAACTGCAGACAAGTGCCATTTGTGTAGCAAACATCGGCTATGCTGTAAATGGTCTCCATGTCCAGCAGGATCTGGTTGTACTGCAAGGGGGGAGAAAACGGGAATGAAGAATCTTCCTCCCATTTTGCTCTGGCCCCATGCACTGTGGGTGGGAACCAAGGGAGCATGTGCCCCAATGTGTTGAAGTCATGGGAATTCTGGAGACCTGTGGACACGGCTCAGATCAAGACTTGGCAAATCGAGAAAGTAGTGTGGAGGCAGACCCGCGATTCGGCTTACTCCCCAGCAGTCTCCAGTCCCTGCTCTCCATGGTCACACACCTCTTCTAGCTCCTTGGGAGGTAGCACTGCTCGGTCCATGTTCTGAACCTTCCTTATGATCCGCTGGGTGCTCGAGTTCTGGAAGTTGGTCACATCAAACTTCTTGGCCAAGGTGCCATATTTCAGGGTGTGGTTGGCCACCTCCTTGTTTTTCTGAAGCTGAGGGCACAAGAGGGGTTGGTGTCACAGGCTCAGGAGATTTGGCATGGCCTCTGTGTAGGAGGTTCCATAAAGGTAGTGGTGAGGAGCGTGGTTCGATTAGGTGGATAACTTTGCCTGTACAAACACCCTCCTCTTCAACCTGGGCCGTCTGCTAATAGACTGGGTGCAGCATGTGTTCCTCAACAGACATCTGCGGTCTGGCAATGTATATCCTGACAGAGCAGGAAAAGGGAGTCCAGCATGCCTTAAATGTCATTAGGATGAAAGTGGCGTGATATTAGATAGGAGTCCCCCTACCCCCCGGCCCTGTGTATTCAGGGGTTGCATCTTTGAAATAGAAAGAATGCCAGATTGTGCATAACTGCCAAAGGATGTCTACAGGAAGAGAAGTTGAGGTACTAAGGACCCACGGGCAGCACACAGCCGGTCTTCAAGCAATGTTAACACCCTATGATCTAGGGTTAGAGCACATGGCCAGAACTGGCTTCCTGTGGTATGACGTATACACTCTGCCACAAAGGGAGGGACAGGGTGCGGGGGAATGATCCCTCACGCTGCTGACAAACAGGCCGTCAATCTTTTAAAGAGGGATGCTGTCATTGCTTATCATGTACAATGGATTACAATCTCTGAGACTGGTAACTAAGAATGGTATCCGACTAGAGAAACTTGCTCAGATGTTGATCCAAGCTCAATAAATCTGAAATGGAGTGTTGTTTTAAAATACTCTGTTCAGACTTTTCACCAGTTTTGGCAGCTTGGTGTTGTGTGTGTGCTTGTGAGTGTCTCTTTACATCTGTGGGTATGTTCTGTGGGTGTGGTTGTGTTTGTGCACATGCTACATGCTGGAGTTGGTGGAAGTGGTTCCTACCAGGATCTTGCTGGCCTCTAGGGTAATGTTGGTGTTATAGTTCCAGTTGGCCTCTGCGTACGCATTCCACAGCACCCTGGCTGTCCGGTCATACTCCTCCACGAACCTGTTAGCTTCAGCTTCATCAGTCACTAGGTCTGCAGGAGATGAGGAGGAAAACAGACAGGCCTTGCCTTCCTTACCACAAGGCGTGGTTCCACTGGAATCCCCTCCTGCTGTCCCCTGGCTCCTTGCCCCCTCATGGCCCTGCCCCTTTCCAGGAGTCCCACTTGGGTTCTGAGTTGTCTGGATGATTGGCACTTGGTGAGTTGTTGTCTGGCTTCTGGTTGTTGCCTGGTTTGTTATCCCCTGGCTTCTGGTTGTTGCTTGATTTGTTATCCCCTGGCTTCTGGTTGTCACGTGGTCAGAGGTCACCTGATTGAGGACCAGCAGGGGGTGCCCATAGCAGAGCAGCAGAAAGAGGAAGCTGGGCAGTCCTGGAGTAGCCCAACCTTGGCCCATGGCCGCAGGAGAGCAGAACCCTGCAGCCTCCACCACGGGCCAATAAGAGCTGAGTCTGCAGTGTGACGTCATAGAGCAATGTGCCAGCAAGACTGACCCCAGGGGCCCTCAGGCTTGGGCACACTGTCTCTAGGATGCTGGGAGAAAGATATGCCCATCTTTGCTGTAGAGCCCTGATGATGAAGCCCAGACGTGGGATATAGCTGGAAGGAGCTGACCAGGAACCTGAGGCCCGGGCCCAGAGGTCAGAGGCCAGGACTCCTCTTGGTCCCAGCCCACCCTCACTTAGGGCTTTACCAATGCTGTATGGATAGTTGTCAGGTAACGGTGGACGCCACTGATACTCCGGCCAGCCTAGGACTTCACCATTCCGCTGATTCTGCTCCTGCAGCCACCGGCTGAGTGGTTGGAAATACTCCAGCAGTGCCTGGGCATCCAGGGCATCTGAGCCCACCATATCCTTCAGCACCTCCTGCCAGGGCCTGGAACAACCAGCCTGCAGCACCTGCCTGCCAAGCAGAGTGAGCACTGTGGGTAGAGGAGACACAGGCTGGGGTCCACCACCGTGTGGCTGCCCATCTGTCCTTCATTAGTAAAAGAACTCTAGGGCTAGGGTCTCTGTGAGAGTGGCAGGGGACATTTGCCTGGCCCTGTGGCAGTTGAAGGCCAGCTCAATGCTCAATAAATATTTGATATGAAAGAGAGAAAGGGGAAAGAAGGAGGGAGGGAGAGGGGTGGGAAGGAGAGGAGAGAGTTACTCCAGAGCTGTATGGCTTTGCGGTATTCCAACCAAAACAGTCAGCTACCTGTAGAAATGCCCCCTCATCAGCCTCTCCCCTCAGCCTCCCACTTTCTTTCCCTTCCCGCCACATACCGGAGTTTGGCCCCAGCCTGGGTAGACTGGTAGATGTCACATTGGTGTAGCGGGCCCTCATGGCCCGCCTCCTTGCATAGTGCTTGATGGAATTGGAACTGTAGAATGAAGCTCACAAAATACCTACAGGGACAGAGAGCAGGGGCTGGGAGGAATGTGGAGAGCTAGGCAAAAGTCCCTTGTTCAGGCTCTATCCCAAGTTCTGCAGGGCAACAGCTGGACCACGGGCTAGCAGTAGGAAGAAGGAAAGAAACCGAGGGTTGCCCAGGAGAAAGGACCGTTCTAATTCTCAGCCCTTGGGCCTGAGGGATGACAGGAGCAGGGAGGAACACAGAGCTCAGGTACCTGATATATGGTGTCATGTTTGGGATATGAAACTTGGCTCCAGCATCAAAATGGGTTTCATTCCGGACAACCGGAGGGCAGATCCCCTGGTACTTGGTTCTAGAAGGGGACGTTTAAAAGCTTAAGGCCCTAGGGATACACAGGCTGCTTGTGATTTGCAGGAAAAAAGTACTGGTTCCACCCCTAGCCTACCCCTCCCCAGGATCCCTTCTACATCCTGGAAAATGGGGGAGACTTCCTGGAGTTTTCAGCAGGGATAGAGGAGACAGTGGGGAGGGGGTAGATGTTGTTAGAAAAGAGGGACAAGACCAGTGGAGGCAAGGGGTCCTCTGCGTCAGGCTTCTCTTCTCTCTCCTCACCTGATATACCACCAGTCGAAGTTGTAGCGGGAGGGTGGGGTATGTCCACTGAAGACTCCCCAGCGCCACTGGTCCACCAGGTAGCCAAAGGGCAAGAAGGCAATTTTCTCTAGGGCCATCTTTAGCAAGTAATTGATGTCACTTTCTGGACAGAAACAAGAAGAGAGAGAACGTAGGGGGAGGAGCAGCTAGGGCAGAGTGGACCTGGGGGAGGGGAGGGCCGTCCAACAGGAGGTGAGGCTGGGCAGACAGAGCTGACCCCCAGGTCCTTAGCTCCAGGAACAAGGACTCTGGGTGAGTGCTGAGCTCAGGGTGTATATGGGGCCTCAAGATAAAAATGACAAGGCAGAGTAGGGGAACAGTGGAGGTCTGCCATGGTAGAAGGAGATTCGACTGAGCCAAACTGGATCCTCTCCCTGGCCCACTTCATACCTATGTCATTGGTGACATGGTCCAGCAGGCCGATTTTGTGCAGGTGTGCAGGAGTGGAAACAGAGAGCGCCAGCACGTCCCCGATGGCCTCGTGGAAGCCAGGGTTGGCACCTCTCCGCAGGGGGACTGTCAGGTCCTTGTACTGCAGGTAGTACTGCACGTGGCCCATCTCATGGTGCACTGTGGAGAGCTGCTCCATCGTGACCCGTGTGCACTGCTTGATCCTGGAGCACAGATGGGATGAGGATGAGGGTGGAGAAGAGGGCAGATGGGCAGGCTGGGACTAGAGGAGCACGGGGATAAGGAGGCCTCTGTCCTGGGGGAGAAGGGTTTAGAAACTAGCAACCCTTCGACCTGACACTGGCCGACCACCACTCTGGCCCTCCTCCATTCCAAGGCACCCAGCTGATTGCCCCTGAGAGCTGCAGGGATGGTGAAGTGGAACAGAACAGTCCTCTGTTACAGGTTGGAAACACAGCTGCCTCCTCCTTGGAGCCCCACACACTCCTCTTCCCAGGTCTAGACCTGAAGTCCTTCCTGTTGTAGAAGTCCCAGGCTGAGGCATGGCACACCACCTCCCGTCCATCAGTTGGCTTCTCCAGCATGGACTCTGCCCAGAACTCAGGAGGCATTGGTGAGAGCCCCAGCGAGGTGAAGAATTCCTCTGCTACCAGGAACATTTTTGTGACATTCCAACCCTGGCCAGGAGTAGGGAAATAGGTCAGGAGGCGGTTATGTGGGAGCCCCTGGGACTGCCTTCAGGGCGGGGGCTTAGTGATCTCCACCCAGGATAGCTTCTGGCCCAGGAAAGATATCTGAGGCTCGGTGCCCTCACTTCCCAGGGGCAGGTCACTGCTGACCACAGCAGATCGCTCGCTCTGCCACCATGGACGAGATCCTAGATCACTGTTGACTGTTGTAGGAGAGGGGAGAGGCTATGCCTATCACATGGCCCTTTCTATCCCTCTTTCCCCATCTCATTGCCTTACCTGAAGCCTGACTCCAGCACTTACCTTCTGCACCATTGTACTGGTGACATCGAGGTTGGGTTTGTTCGGGAAAGGCACTACCATGTCGTAGATGTTTTCCCAGCTCTGGGCCCACATGTCTCCTAAATGGAAAAAGCCAATGGGACAGTTTGGTCTCCTGCCCAGCCATGCTACCCTGGGTGGTTGTCGGCACCTCTACTCTAGGACCACAGGACAGCCCTCTCTCTGGACTCCACAGGACTGGTTATTGGTGTCCTTTCTGAACATGCCCTTTGCAAAGGGGCCCCCGAGCTTCCAGGTTTGTGTCCTTGGAAGTATCTACAAGTAGGTTTCCTCTTCCTCTGAACCTGCAGCCAAAGCCATTGGCTTGACCCCTAGCTCTGCCCCATGCTAGCTCTCTGTTGACTCTAAGTTCCTGTCTCCCTAAGCCTCCATGCCCCCACCTATTCAGCAGGATTCCAGGCTGCTGGGGACATTGAGCCGGGGACAGAAGTCATTGAGGCTTCTGCATAAGGAAGCAAAGGTCATGGCAATCCACATATTGGAGGCACTGTGAGGAAGGACCACTTTCCTTCTGCTGGGCATCCTCTTACACCCAAGCTCCCCTGCACACAAGGCCCAGCACCATGAGGATGGACCACTTTCTTTCTGCTGGGCATCCTCCTACACCCAAGCTCCCCTGAGCACAAGGTCCAGGTCCTTACCCAGCAGATGAGCAGGAATCGGTCCCCTGAGGTTGATATATTTGTCCCCATAGCGTTGATGCAGTGCACGGCGGACGTAAGCATGGAGGTTCAGGTAGAGGGGCTCTAGTTGATTGTAGAGGTGCTCCAGAGTCTCCTCAAAGGAGGGGGAGTCATATGCTGAGCGCCAGTAGGCTCCTGTGTCCGAGAAACCTAACAGTGGGAGAGCACAGGTCAGGCCCAAGGGCTCTCCGCATCCTAGTTTTGTCTCTACCATCTTCCTGACTCCAACATTGGTTTGAGAGTGTTGCTTAAGTTGGCCTTGAACTCAAGATCGTCCTGCCTCAGTCTCTTGAGTTCTGGGATTACAGTTGTGTGCCACACTCCACACCCCCTTTTTATTTTAGACAGAGTCTCACTGTGTAGCCCAGGCTGGCTTTGAACTCCTCATCCTCCTACCCTTTCAAGTACTGGTATTACAGGTGTGGGTCACCACATCAAGGTTTATAATTTCCAATTAGGGGCTACTCTAATCTCCAGCAAAATAGGTCCCTAAATACAAAGATGCAGAGAGCCTTAGGGCTGGGAGAAGTGCCACAAAAGGTACCAGGAACAGGTACAAGAGGAACAGGACGGCAACGTATGCTTGCCATGCTTGCCATAGGTTTCATGCCATTCCCACGAGCTCTGAGACCTTGGGTCAGCCCTGCAGTCACCACACTGGCTGCTTTGTCTAGCTCAGGGACCTGAGGCTCTGGGGACAGCAGACAAGAGTGTCTTGTAAGCTTGGAAGGCTGCTGTCCATGGAGAGGAAGATGCAAGCTCACCGTCTTGTTTGTAGGCTTCGTTGCTGAGGTCAATAAAGTCTTGATAGAGGGGTTTCAGTGGGATGCCCACAACATCATGCCAGCTCTCCCAGGCAAACAGCAGCTTGGCATAGCTTCGTGAGGAGGCCAGGATGTTGGAGAGCTCTGAGACAGGTGAGCAGGGTCAGTTAGGAACTGTCTGTGTGCCAGTCTCTGACAGCCTTCACCACAGGTACACATTGGTCTTTACCATTTCCACCAGCATCTTCAGTATCACAGTAACCCCAGAGCAAGGGCAGCCTATGCGCTTGCTGGGGCTAGACTATACAAAGAAAGCACCGGGCAGGACCCTGCACCCACAAAAATGGCTAAGATCATTGACACAGAAAGGACATTTAGAGAGGTTAGAAGAGACAGAACCCTCTCCATGACTCATTGCATAGAATCGCTGACCTTGTGGTACAGTCCCAAGGGACCCAGGGCTTGTGAAAGGCCTTTGGAGAAAGTGAGAGGACCCATTAAAAGGAGAGCTAGGTGGCCAGAGGAAAGCTTAGTGACGGAAGGGTGGCACTAGAGAGTCCCCGAAGTGTCCAGAGAAGCAGGGTAGGGCAGAAGTATGGGTACATCTGCGTATTCCAGCCCCAGTGGGGACCACAAACAGATCCTTCCCAGCAAAGATGGGACCGGCCCATACCTGGGTCCAGGGACCAGCAGATGGCAGTCTTGTTGGGGAAGCAGACCTTGCCGGTGGAGTAGATTCTGCTCATGTTGTTGAGCAGGGAGTTGTACTGCCAAGTTGGAGTTGGGGAATTATTAGTGAGCAAACATCGGCCTCTGGAGTTAATCTGCCCACCCCACCCCTTGGCTGGGAGGGAAAAGTGGTCTGGAGAGGGGATATGACTCAGATGCGATCACTCAGTGACACTCTTCCAACTGCCTCCCTTCCCGGTGGAGGCAGCCTTTGCAGGTGGAACAGACAGACCAGACAGAGACCCAGGGTCTGAGACAAACACCAGGTTGGTACCAGCCCACAGTGAGGGTGAATCCCTGCTGTCCTCTGGCCCTGTTGCGTCTGTCTTTCCTACCCTTGCCCATATACCAAGTCTACCTAGAGAGAAATTTACCATTGACTCTGTGTGTGTGTGTGTGTGTGTGTGTGTGAGAGAGAGAGAGAGAGAGAGA
>LOEQ01001601.1:226916-249534 GCA_001685075.1 Bramus lutescens
TCTTCTATAAGGTTCAGTGTAGCTGGCTTTATGTTGAGGTCTTTGATCCATTTGTATTGAGTTTTGTGCATGGTGATAGATATGGGTCTATTTTCATTCTTCTACAAGATACTGGATTGTTGACTGTAGTTTTGGGTCTGCAGGATCTGACTCTTCACGCACGCCAATAGATCACAGATAGGGTAGATGCTGGGGTGGGCCAACTTATAACCTAGGTTCTGGCCTGGGTAATGCAGAGTTTGTCAGCCTGCCAGCTCTCCCTTGTCCTTACCATCAGGGTGAGCTCTCCAGCACTGCCTGACTATCCCCCGCCCCAAGTGATGAGCAAGGGTCGGGGCCAGTTCTCCCTTAACATCCTCAGGGTTGACTCTCCTACACCTACACCATCAGGGCCAGCTCTACTGTGTTGCCCTGGCAAGGTGCAGGGGCCATTCTCCCACGTGCTGCAGCTGGTGATGGGCAGGGCCAGCTCTCCTACTCTTATGACCGCAGGGCCAGTTCTCCCACCTCCCACAGTTGGCGAGGGTGGGGCAGTGGGAGGGCATCTTTCCCTCACCCACCACCATATCACAGATGAATCACACGGGACAGATCTCCCACATTCACATTCTCAGGGCAGTCCAACCCCTCCTCCACCCCACCCCCCACATCAGTAGGGTCAGCTCTACTGTCTGCCAAAGTGACCAAGTAAGGTGGAGGGCCCACTTTCCTGAGTGCTGCAGTTGGTAAGGGGGAGGGTCAGTTCCCTTACCTACCACAGGTGGTAGGGGCAAGGAGGGGTAGGACATCTTTCTCTCGCCCTCACCAGTTATCCCACTCTTACATCCTCAGGGCCAGTTCACCTGCACTTCTGCCAACAGTGTCAGCTCTACTATGCTGCCCAGGTGAGGAGCAGTGAGGGCCTGCTTTCCTGAGTGCTATAGCTGGGAAGGGGCAGGGTCAGCTCCCTTGTCTGTTGTAGGCAATGAAGGGTGGGGGGGGGCAACTGTTCCCTGTCTACACCTCCACATGACAGACGAGTAGTGGGGACAGCTTCCTCATGTTCACAACTTTGGGGCTGGTTCACCCATATCTCTGCCAACAGGGTCAGCTCTACTGTGTTCCCAGGCAAGGTGCAAGACCTCCTCTCCTGAGTGCTGCAGCTGGTGAGGGGCAGGGGAAGCTCTCTTGCTCTTATGACCTCAGTGCCAGCTCTCTCTACTACCTCAGGTATAGAGGGATGGAGTGGGAGTGGTGGTGGTGGTGGTGGGGGCAGAAACCAGAGGCCTTGAACCAGACCAGACCAAAGACTGTTTGCAATGAACATTTGCAAGTAAAGATATCTGGACAAAAGGCTTTACTGCAAGACTCACTGTGTCACATGCCAGCTTCCATGACGAGATTGATTTTTTTCTTTTTCCTTTTCTCCTCTTAAATTTTATTTTATTGGGGAGAGTTACAAGGGCAGAGGGTAGATATGAATGGATGGGGAAATGAATGGGTTCGAGATGCATGATGTGAAAGACACAAAGAATAAATAAAAAGTTAAAAAAACTATTAGGCATGCACAGATATTTTAGTTTTCAAATGTTGGACTCTAATCAAACAAGTCCTGAAATTCAAATTAACTATTCACTTGTAATTTTTTTCACTTAAAAATCATGGCATTTAAAATATTTACATTTGGGGGCTGAAGAGGCAGCTCAGAGGTTAAGAGCACTGGTGGCTCTTCCAGAGGACCCTGGTTCAATTCCCAGTACCCACATGGCAGCTCACAAGTGTCTGTCACTCCTATTCCAGGAGATCTGATGCTCTCTTCTGACTTCATGGGCACAAGGCATGCACATAGTGCACTTACATGTATGCAAGCAAATCAGCCACACAACAAAATAAAAATAAATCTTTAAAAAATTTACATTATTTATTTGTTTATATATATATATAAACAAAATGTGGACAGAGAACATCTTGTAGGTTTCAGTTCTCCTCTGAGACAGAACTCAGGATATTAGGCTAATGAGTGTGTGCCCTTATTCACTGAGCCATCTTGCTGGCCTGGCATTGCCTTTGGTTCTGGCTTAATTATCTATAACTGAACCATATGCAAAATTAAAACTCCCTATAATTTATACAAAGCCAAACTTTCAAATAATCTGTTCCTGCCCTAAAGGTAAAGTTGGCTCATAGGGGAAAATGTGGCAATTTTTTGAAAATATATGTACTCAATTTTATTTTGCAACTCTTGACACTGGTTTTTCTGTTTAGTCTGTCACAGGAGGGCAGAGCTTGGTCCTCTCTGCAGTGAAGGTCACTTTTAAGTCTTAAATAAATGTACGCAGGGGTTAATGTTAAAGACTGGTTCTAGTTCTACTTCTCAAGTTCATATATATATACTTTATTTTTTTTGAGACAGAGTCTCTTTACACACCCCTGAACTCAATATGTAGACCAGGCTGACCTCAAACTCACAGATCCACCTGCCTCTGCCTCTTGAGCGCTGGGATTAAAGGTGTGTGCTGCCACACCCAGCTCAAACTCTTATTTTTAACAGTTTAAAAAGTCACTAGCCATGCACAGGCATTTGATCACAAGAGTAGCTAAAAACTTAAACACGCTCTGCAACTCAAAAAAAACACTTGGAAAATTTCTAACTCCTATTTTGATTCTGTTTAAAGTAACTATTAGGTTATAGGGTTGTGGCAAACTTCCACGTGTGTATAGGCCAAGAACATTCCTTTGCTTAAAACAAAACTGATAGCACCCTGGAGAAAATAAGACTAGTATTTCAGAACCAAGCTTTTCACTAATGATGCCAGTTCACACAACACATTATTCAAAGATAGTACTCGCCTGGAAAGCGGCACTGACTACTCTAACTCTGGTTGGCCCATTTTCCTCTATGGAATGACACATTTTTATGAGAGAGAACGTTCCATTTGGCCATTTTCTTTGTTGTATAATCTCTGTTGTTTAGGTTATGATGTCATTTGGCAGCAACCTTCAGATGTTAGCTAGACATGGTTATTAATGCAGCTGGCCAATTTCATCTCAAAATAATGCAACTATGTAGAATGGAGTCTGGACTTCTTAAAATCATGGCCAGGGAGTTGCTTTAAATGGATTCTATGAATATTATAAAAAAACTGTTATGAGTTTTTAGAAGAAAGGAGATTAAGGTAAAAGCACTGTTCATAAACCATAGCAGTTAGGAGAAAAAAAAAATCTCTTCCCAAGAGACCAGAAACAGACTTTATTTTCCGAGCTGGTTAGCATCTGATGAGATCAGCTGACACAAATAGTTTGTGGTGTATGTGTGTGTGCACATGCGTGCACGTGCGCACACACGTGTGCATACATGCTTGAAGAGGCAGATATGATATAGCTCAGAGATGGGCTTGGGTAGAATGCTGACACTAAGTTATACTAAACAGAATACTGAAAAAATGTTTCTTTTATCTATTTATATCTTGAAGGATTATAACATATAAAATCAATGAAGGAAGGTGATTGGGGAGACAAATTACTGCACCTAAAACATTAAATATTAATAGAGTTATTTGTTACATGCTGTCTAGTCTCAACAAACTCATGGTTGACTACAGAAAACATAAATATGCTACAATGTGATAATCACAACAATGACATTCTGTGGTATTGAGATGCTAGAGTAGTAGTACCTCGTAAGGCCTCCAAGGAGAAGGCAATCTGGGTTGTATGATGCAGGGTACAAAAAGATAAGAAGGAATGTTTGACAAAGGCATGTATAAAGGCATTGAAGTGGGACACAATGTATGCTTGTTATTACTAGAATTGCCAGAGAAGATAAACAATACATGAGCCTGGGGATCATGACTGGTCTTACACTACAGTAAAGAATTTAATTCTACAAACAGTAAACAAAGGTTGGTAAGTAGGAAAGTGACATTAGACTATGATGTAAAAGATCCATCTTTGGCTACATTCTGGAACATGAATCACCAGAGAGTAAGGTAGAAAGTCCTAAAGGTCAGCAAGTAGACAGCTGCAATAACCTTGGCCAAAGATACACAGGTACAAAGTATGGGAATCTTATTTTGTGAAGTCGGCCTCTATAGCTGCTAGGAGCTCTAAGTGACTGGTCCTGGTCTACACCTATACACAAGGAGCAGGACAGGATAATGTATCACCTTATTGCTCTGCTTTTCTTGTGTTGTTCCCTAAGAAGTCTGTGACAATCCTGTGAGATAAGAGGGAAAAACCTTTTGTTTTTATGGTGGCATAAAAAGTAATGGTTGTAAGTTTCTCCTTTTTTAGTGGTGTTTTTGACTTGCTATAGTTAGCCAGATGGTGAACGCTAGATGTAAGATGACATCTAGAGGGTTAAAAGAGGCTGCCAAAAGAAGACAAAAGCATCAAGCATACTCCAGTGATCATATTTTAGGACGTATGACATGTAAAAATTTTATCTCAGCACTATTTCACTATATTCTAATATGCATTTCATTGATTCTAGATTCATTGCTCCCCATATTAACAGCTCTGGAACTGGGATGTGGCATGATGGCTGTGAGAGAAAGGACTTGTTTTAGTAAACTGACAGAAATGTCTGTTTCATTTCCTCTTCTTAGTGGTGCTTTGGGTTTGATAGTTAAGTGACACAGATGTAAACTCTGACCACTGTATTTTCCTTTGGTAAAGTTTCCTCAGTTAGGTCAGGTGGTGTGGGAAGTCCTTCTGTATATGTGCTGCTTTTATTGGTTAATGAATAAAGAATCTGCTTTGGCCTGTGATAGGGCAGAATAGCGCTAGGTAGGAAAACCAGACTGAATGCTGGGAGAAAGTAGGCAGAGTCAGTGAGATGCTATGTAGCTGCCGCCATAGGAGACAGATGTGGGAACTTTGTCAGTAGGCCACGACCTCGTGGTGATGCACAGATTAAAGAGTTATCTAGAAATATGCATAAGCTAATAGGTCAAGCAGTGTTGTAATTAATACAGTTTCTGTGTGAACATTTTGGGTTAGGGCAGCCAGGAATAAACGAACATCCTCTGCCAACAGTCAGGGTTTTAGATATGAGACTTCCACCAGCTTAAAAATAAATACATAACTTATATAAATACATATAAGATTTTACCATTGCAGCAAATATCACAATGAAATGGGCCATAGTAAGTTTTAAACTGCGTGTTATAAATTAGAAAAAAAAACACCAAAACATGCAGTTCAAATCACTGCAGTTAAAGAAGTAAGCTGAAGTTCATGCTACATTAGTGCTAAGTTGTAGGGTTGTTTTTAACATAACAAAGACACCAGTCTTTTTCCAAAATCTCTTTGAAATCACATAATTTTGTCTTGGTTTTGTTTTGATATACAGCCTTGCTACATAGCTGTGGCTAACCTGGAACTTGCTATGTAGACCATGTGCAATAATCCTCTCCAGTGCTGGAGTTACAGGTGTATGCAACTGTGGCTTTCCTCAAGTAACTTTTTATAGATCCAGAAATTATATTTTGTCCAAATGTATATTTAACAGTTTTTAATAGTAAAATTGTTGCATGTAAATATCAACTTTAATATGACACAATTCTGACTATGAGCAAATGGACATGGAATTTTGATCTTTAGATTTTTGAGGCATATGAGTATTAATAAAAATTCATGTGCTTTTAAGTATGAGCTATTTTAAAATTTTGAGCCTATATTTATTATTTTTTATATAATACAGCATACATGTAAAGGTCAAAGATTAACTTAGGAAATTGGTGTTTTATCATGTGGGTTCAGGGGATAAAACTCGGGTCAACATGGTAGGTTGGCAGCAGCAAGTGCCTTTCTCTTTTAAGCCACTGCACCAACCAGGTTATAAAGTTTTATTCGAATAAGAAATTCATACTCAGCTGGGCAGTGGTGGCAAACACTTTAATCCCAGCACTCGGGAGGCAGAGACAGGAAGATCTCCGAGTTTGAGGCCAGCCTAGTCTACAGAGTGAGTTCCAGGACAGCCAGGTATACACAAAGAAACCCTTTCTTGTAAAACCAAAAAAGGGGGAAAATAACAAGAACAAAACCCAAACAAACAAACCAATCTCCCTGTAAAAAGAAATTCATACTTAATAAAAATTAAGCCTCCTGTATATAGTTAGTTTATACGTGTGTGTGTGTGTGTGTGTATGTGTGTTTGCACATTTACCAGTGGAAGTCAGAGGTTGATGTCTTGGGGTTCTTCCTCAATCTACCTTAGTTTTTGAGACAGGGATTTTCACTGTTGTTTCTGTTAGACTAGCTAGTCAGAGAGTGCTTGGGATCTGCCTGTCTCCGTTCTCCCAGTGTTGGGGTTACAGATTATGCTGCTATGCTTGACTTTTATGTGGGTACTGGGGATACAAACTCAGAATCTCATACTTGTATGGCAGGCAGTGAGCTGTACCCAGTGTGTCATCTCCCACACAGTTTATACCCTTTTGAAACACTCTAAGGATTTTTTTGAAGTACAGCACTAGAATAAGTTTTGATATTTCACTTTATGATTATTGGCTTTATAATATCTACCCATTATGACTGCTGGACCATGGCATTTTTGGCCATCCTCCTTGGTTAGAAGGGGTCTATCAGGAGGTATGGCAACACTGTATTGGAGAAGGGTTGCTGACAGGAGAGGTAAACTAACATGTCCCCTTTGCAGTTCTAGGTCCCATATGGAGAATCCTGGCTGGTCCCCATCCTCTAACTTCTCTCAGGATGGGGACCCTGGGACAGCAGCTGTTTCCAGCTGCACATTTTCCTTTCATCTATCATGGGCTCTTAAGCTGCAGCTGCCTGGCATCTGCTCTCTTTGGCTTTTACAGAGGGAGAAATTATTTGAGAAGGAAATTCCTGAGCTCTGGACCACTACACATGTAAAAGAAGTCATGAAACCTATGTATAATTTTAGCAGGGGGAGAAAGAAAACAATTCAACAAGTTGTTATAAATTTTGGTTAAGTTCAAAATTCTTATGTGATTTTTAACATTCTCAACCTTTACCAAAATTCATACCCTTCTTCTTTAGTGAAACATGTTACCTACCTTTGCCATCTCAATATTAGTCTTTCTCCTGGCAAATACGACATATCTGTGGTAACTCTACTGTTTTCCCTGCCCCAGTTTCACAAAGACACACCAAAGCTCACTATGTTTCTCCAGATGCTCCAGTGGAGACTTGGAGAAAAGACAACATTCATTTCTTGAACAAGGAAGAGGCTACTGATGGTGAAGCCATGGCTAAATGATAAAGAAAATGTCACTGCAGACCCAGAGGGATGGCAGTAGATCAGTCTGCATCTAGCTAGCAGCTTTAGTCACAAGGTATACCCTAATAGTGTCAGCTAGCCATAATAACATCTGGTTAAACCAGAGATGTGGATGAAAGGGGCATCTTCACAGTTTATAACTGGAGGTTGAATGTTACTTTGGGAAGAAAGGAAAAGGAAGCAGTATAAGGATCACACAAACAAAAGAAAGGTCACCATTATTTTCTGTTTTGATTACGATATTGTAGGGAAAGCTTGTCTTTTAAAAATAGTTGGAAACAAGAGTGGTGATTCTTTTCAAAAAAGAGCTAGTGGTGGAGAATTCAAAGGGAAAGTAGGCGAGGAAAGCTGACCTGGTCTCCAACACAAAAATCTTAAGACAGAGTACCAAAGAATGCCAGACTCAAAATAATGGTATGAAAGACGCAGAAAGTCTACATAAGTACAACACCCCACTAAGATACTGATGCCCAAAAGAAGTACCTGTCTCTCCCCAGAGACTGTCAAAACTGTTGATCTGAGCTCGCTCCACTTCCTCTTCATCTTTTTCTGGAAGATCAAGTAGGTAGGAGACAATCTGAAACAAGAACTCACGTCAGCTCACTGCAGGTGACAAGCTGTGCTGCTGGCACTAATCTGGGAGCTGTGGAAGACATTCCTCCAAGCACCACTAACTTTCTTAAGTACCAAAGAAATCAGTTTTGATTTTTCTCAAAGAAACCCCCAACTGTTCTGGGAAAGCTGTCTTATCAGATAGAGTTTACATTTTTTTTTAACATAATCCATACAGCATGTGATTTAAAAATTACATTCTTATATAATCTAATGACAATAAGAACTCAGGAAAGAAATATGGAAAAAACTGAGGCCTATATCTCTTTAAAGTGATTGTTCTCTTTTTTCCTCTCAGAAGTAAGAGGGCTGTCTGTGAGGTGGTAGGGAGAATGACTGACTGTAAACCACAAATGAAGGTGACAGCTGTTTCCAGGACTCTGATTGTACTGGGAGTTAAAAGACTTTCCCTAGATGATAAAAATTTCCGTTTGGCTTCATATTCCCTTGGTAGAGCTCATGTCAGCTGCGAGGATTGCTGCCTCACTGGAATACCCCTTGCAGTGGGATGGGCTGGTGAGTAGAGGCCCATGCAAGCAAATTCTAAAATTTTCAGAAATTTTACAAGTTGCTTGTTAAAAAAGTCAGTCATTTATTAAAATCTGGGTAACAAATTATATGAAAAACAAAGATTTAAGTACTTAAACTTGGGCTGGGTACATAGCTCACTGGTAAGAGTGCTTTCCTAGAATGTGTGATATTCTGGATTGGACCCCACCACCACAAAAAAATAAACAACAAACAAAAAATGCCCCTCAACTCTTAAAATTTCTGAATTATTTAACTATGTCCTATTATCATCTGTTCTATATTAGTTATTTATATTTATTGTATCTGTATGGCTGAAACATTGTCACCATATGCAATTATGCATTTCTCCCCATCTTCCTGTTCAGTGGTGCAGCCCTGGCAGTCTGAAGTCAGCCATAGTGGGAATAGTTACAAACTTTATGAACCAATGTTTGGTCTAGAGCTAACCCTGAAATGTTAGTCAGCAGAGCTTGCCTAAAGGTGAGAGATAGTTTGATAGTAAATCAAATACCAGATTTAATGGCAGTGAAATTATTGGGAAAAAGAGTAAATTAGATGACACTTCACTTGAAATATCATAGCTAGGTTACAACCACAGGTTAGTTACAGATTCAGATTTGGCCAAAGCCAACATTCCATTAACCATTCAATTGAGAACACTGTTTACTAAATCATGTAACCCACTCTTTACACTGGTAAAGTTTACAGTAAACTTAAGCATTTTTGTGCTTCCTAGTTATACTCCTCTCCTTTATGCATGGTCAGTTATTTAACATTTCACACAATACTAATATTTCCATGTATTTGACACAGTTACTAATAATGTAGAGAATACCATTTCTATGGTGTTATTTACAGAGCATCCTTCATAACAGTCTTGTAAAAAGATTTAAGTAATTTTATGGATGGAAAATTAGGGTTCTAAGACAGTAAGAAAAACGGTAAGATCTAGGATCAAAATGAATCCTTCTGAGGTTCTGTGGGTTACATATCCTTCTTGTCCAACAATGTCTGACCACATGTTCACAAGTCAGTATAACCGTTCTGTGCCTTAGTGTCACACTCTTAGTGAAAGTATGGGAGGAGGGGTGTGAGATAATTTCCAAACTCCTTTCTGACTCTCAAGTTTGTTCCATGCACATAATTCTAGGTACCATGGTATTTGAGTAGTGTTTTGTAGAGTTTAATCCCCTTATTCTTCATAATAGTGATTAAAAACTTCACATCAATTTGGCTGGCAATTTTGTAGCATACATGCCCCCCCGCCCCAGTTTCCTAGGTCTTTTAATACATAACTTGGGGAAAAGTCCTATCACCTTTTCTTACCTCAGTGTAACCCATGCTGGCTGCAGCAATGAGGGCCTGCTGGATGGCATGGCTCTTCTTAAACACTCCTTGCTGCTGGCCCGCCATTGTCCAGTCACACTGAATGAGGAACTTGACAACCTCTAGATGACCCCGTAGAGCAGCATGAACCAAAGCACACTGCCCATTCTTATCCAAGTGATCTACCTAAGGGAAGAGAACAGAGACTCGCATGAATAAAGATTGGCTGCTGTAGTCTAACCTAGTCACACTGGTCTACTGCATGTGTCTACATCATCCATTCCTACTCTCTGAACTTAGAGGATAGTTTCTACTCAGGTAGATTAGAAATAATCTCCAAATCCCCTGGGC
The DNA here is from genome assembly GCA_001685075.1 of Bramus lutescens. Lineage (NCBI taxonomy): Eukaryota > Metazoa > Chordata > Mammalia > Rodentia > Cricetidae > Bramus > Bramus lutescens. Next base: position 236,983 of record LOEQ01001601.1, read on the forward strand.
ATCTCCCTGTGGAGAACTTCTTTCTTCATAAAATGAGGTAAGGTTTTTGTTTTCACATTTAAAGAAAAATGAAACAAAACCCTCAGGTGAAGCTGAGGTAGTTAGTTCTCTTTGCTCTTAATAGTTCTTTTCAATCCAAGACTCGAGAGACCCATGACTCTGCTGGCACAAAAATTATCCATAGTGCTCCAAAGGAATGCCTGAACTTTGGCAGAAATGGCCTCCTCTTCCAGCAGGAGGGCAGAATGTCAAAGATTTGGCCTAAATGATAGAGGCGCCTGGAGCTTTGCTCTAGATTAAGCTCCAAAAGCAGTTTTATAATTTTAGTGTTGGTTCAAAGTTTAGGTTGAAAGAAAGGCTGATTATGATCCATCTACCAGAAGATCTTTAGACAGAAGTTTCCAGTAAGAATGTGGTTATCAAGCCAGGTGGTAGTGGCGCTCACCTTTAATTCCAGCACTCAGGAGGCAGAGTCAGGTGAATCTCTGTGAGTTCGAGGACAGCCTGGTCTACAGAATGAGTTTCAGGACAGGTTCCAAAGCTACAGTGGAACCCTGCCTTGAAAAAGCAAAATAAAACAAACACACGAACCAAAAAAGAATGAAATGCTATCAACAAATAAGGAAAGAATGGAAAAAGAAAATCACCCGTTAAACAGGCATCATAGCCATAACTTCTCTCAGTAAAAATAAAGAGTAGATTTTAACACAAGTGAACAAAAGTGTGATGAGCAACAACAAATGTGTTTATCAGGTCTCAAACCACCTTCTTGAAAGATATTTTCCTTAATTACAAAGAGGAAAAAGTACTTTCAGAGTTACAACTTGGAAGACAGTACCTTTAATCAAGTGATAGAAGTTATCATCTAAAATAAGATGTGTGGACACGATGTAGCTCGCGTACACATTTCAATAAAGGGGTAGAGTCACCTCTGTGCTATCCTTACACAGAATGAACAAATGGAAATATAATGAGTTGTTTACTCAATGTTTCGGTAAAAGCAAAAGAGACACGGATATCAAAGGGTCTTTAGCATTAGTACTTCCTTGTTAGGCAAGAGTACAGGCCAGTGTAGGAAAGAACACTGTCTATGACAAATGTTCACTGAGACAGACACTTTCTTCTTTCCCTCCTTTAAAAAAAATTTGATGGCCTTCCTGTATATCCCAGACTGACTTTGAATTTATGATCGTCTTGTCTCAGTCTCCCAAGTCCTGAGGTTACAGAGGTACAATAGCACATTTGCTTTTAGCTTAATCTTACTAATACCAAACATAGAGGAGGTGATAGGATTTTGAAAAGAGAATGAACAGCGAAACCATTTGCTCTAGGAAAACAATAAAAAACAAGTAGAACAATGGCATGGTGGTATAAGGACAGAGAAGATTCAAGGACCTAGCTAGGATATGAGTTTATATATCAAGAGTAACATCAGGACCAGATATTTTCTCTCTAGAAGCTCCATTAGAGGTGGGTAATCTGTGTCACAGTAGCATCTAAGACTGTGACTTCATTGAGAATCCCAAGTTTTATGTTCCAAAGGAGTCTCAGGAGTATCGCTTTCTTCCCTGGTGACAGTACTGAATATCTCATAATGAGGTTGTACATATAACTTATGTTTTACTGTGAAACCACCATTCTTAGTTTTTATGACAATCAAAATATCGCAAGGCTACAATTTTCCTCTGTGGCCTACATTTCAGAAGCCAATGGTTTTCTTTCATCAGTATTTTGAAATTGAATTCTTCTATATCAGTGTCTTGGAAAATATTATAAAGAAAACATTTTTGGGGGCTGAGATGATGGCTCACTAGGAAGAGTGCTTGCTCTGTAAGTATGAGAGGCTGAGCTTAATCCCTAGCACCCACATGAAAGCAGGCCATGGCTGTGTACCTGAAATACCAATGTTAGCGGGTAGAGACAAGAGGATCCTGGGAGCTTAATAGGCAGCCAGCCTAGTTGAAAAGTGAAGCTTCTGGTTCAATGAGAGATTCCTTCTTAAGACAATAAGGTGGAAAATGATTAAGAAGACATCAGTGTACTGTTCTGGTCTCTACCAGAACATGCATGCACCCACACATTCATGCACATATTCCCTCACACCACATAAAAAAGTAACGTATTTTGGAAATGTTTTCAGAGAACTGAAATGTGCTAATGAACACTTTGGGTGCCCTTGGCCAGTCGGAGTGGATCTTTTCCATCTCCAGGATGGGGGTCTTCAAGGATCTTCCGTGTCTCTGTACCAAATGTTTCCTTTTATACATGAAAGCCTAGGATGTGCAAGCACTGTGCAATTCAGACCTCCCACTCAGCTAATTGCCCCTTGCTTCTTCTCTTCTGTATTTTGTTAGAAAAAGGCTTCTTCTGTGCTCAGTAGATACATTCTGGGTTGCTAGGTAGGGATTTTTGAGATTGCTGATAAATGTTTTCTTACCAGTCCTTCTCAAAGAATTTAAAACTGTGTTCTGATGTAGCATGCATTGGTAAGGTCATTAGGGCAAACACTGGAAATATGAGCTTAGTGAGCACTCCTTTTGATATGCTCCATACCAGGGATGGGTGCATCTAGATTGCTGAGGTAGCAGATGAGTTAAAAAAGACAACATTGGGAGGAAAGGAAAAGAGGAGAGGAGAGGAGAGGAGAATAGAGGAGAGGAGAGGAGAACAGAGAGGGGAGGAGGGGAGAATAGAGGAGAGGAGAAGGGAGGGGAGGGGAGGAGCGGAGAATAGAGGAGAGGAGCGGAGAATAGAGGAGAGGAGAGGAGAATAGAGAGGAGAGGAGAGGAGAGAATAGAGAGGAGAGGAGAGGAGAATAGAGGAGAGGAGAGGAGAACAGAGGAGAGGAGAGGAGAATAGACTCCTCTCCTCTCCTCTTATCTCAGGAGAGGAGAGGAGAATAGAGGAGAGGAGAATAGAGAGGAGAAGAGAGGAGAGGAGAGGAGAATAGAGAGGAGAGGATAATAGAGGAGAGGAGAGGAGAATAGAGAGGAGAGGAGAGGAGAATAGAGGAGAGGAGAGGAGAATAGAGGAGAGGAGAGGAGAGGAGAATAGAGGAGAGGAGAGGAGAATAGAGAGGAGAGGAGAGGAGAATAGAGAGAGGAGAATAGAGGAAAGGAGAATAGAGGAGAGGAGATGAGAGGAGAGGAGAGGGGAGGGGAGGGGAGGGGAGACGAGGGGAGGAGAGAAGAGGAGAGGAGCGGAGAATAGAGGAGAGAAGAGAAGACAAGAGAGGAGAAGAACAGCAGCAGAGTGGGCAGCAGCTACCTTGGCCCGTTTCTTGCACAGCAAGACCACGATGCTCAGGAACCCTGCTGCTGCAGCATAACCCAGAGGAGTCAGGCCACTCTCAGAAGAAGCATCCACATTGGCCCCAAATTCCAAAAGCAGGGCCACCATTTCTGTGTAACCAAGGTGAGACTGGACACATAGGATTGGAGCATTATTTAAAACCTCTGTCCGGTAATTAATATTGGCACCTCCCAAAATCAGCAGTCTGCTGACCTAGAAACAGAAACAAGAATCAGACAAATATCAGTCATATCTGTTTATAGTCATCTTTTTAAATTAACCCACTTGAGACTCTACAGTAGTGTCCAGTAGCGTTTAGGAGCTATCTTTTTTATTCTTTATTTGTTCCTTTTGAATATTTTGCTTTGGAAAATAATGTAAAACATCTCTTTTATATAATCTGCTCACTTGCTAGTGTGAGTGATTACATACTAAGCGCTGAATATTGGCTTACTTAAGTGAATTCTTGACTTGAAAAATTCCTCCCCAGATAGAGGTGACCTGAGATCAATTTACCCTTCAGAACCTTTAGCAGAGCCAGAACCCAGGTACCAATCAGCTATACAACAGCTTGTCCTCAGTTACCAGAATAAAATATAGCAATTTAATGTACATTAAAATTTCTAAAAGGCTATTCATTAGGAAATATTCCAAGGCAAGTCAGAGATCAACTAAATGCCCTTATAATTATATTTTCCAGTCAATTCTTCAATCTATTTGCAGTTTGTGTTTACCTTTATATTTGGAGTGTAGAGATTTCGTAAAGATGCCAATGCCATAGAAAGCCCTTCCGTGCTATAGGAGATCCAGAGACCTTGGAGGATGGAGGACGATACACCAACTTTTTTACTCAAACCCTGAAAAAGAAAAAGAGACAATTAAATTATTAGTAAAAATAATTTTTGTTAGCCAAAGTCTTTTTCTGTAGTCCTGACTGTCCTGCAATCTGTCCTGACTCACAGAAATCCATCTGCCTCTGCCTCTCAAGTGCTGGATTAAATGTGTGTGCCACCACTCTCAGTGAGATAATTAAATTATTAACCCAGCTAAAAAGTACCATCAGTAGTGAGTGAGTGGCCCTTAGGTTTTGGGTACTAATGAATGAGTGTAGGGTTTCATTTTAATAATGTTCATATACTGCAAAGCTGATAGGGACAAAGACTAGCTTTACAGAAACATAGTAACTTAAATTGTCTCTAGTAGTAGATCACTTAACATCTTTTTTTGCTGTATATCTGAATATAATTTATTTTCCTATTAGCTTTCTTAAGTAACTTGTCATTAAAATAATACTGTGACAGATAATTTGATCCTTGATCTTCATTTCATTTTTTTCCTGAACATTTGGAAAAATTATAGTTACTTAGCCTCCTTTGGATCTAGGTGGATCACATGACTCAACTCTAGCTAATAAAATCTGGGCCTTAGTAAAATGCTTTGTTCATGCTGGCTCCCCCAACCCTGCTGTGTGTTTCTGCAGGTTTTCTACTGTTTCTCTTAACAGTGGGTACAGAGGATCCAATGAAGAATTCTGAAGCCTAAGGTGATTTCTGAACTACTACACAGGAGGAAACTGCACAAACGATCTGCCCTAGACTACACTGTAAGGGAGAAACAAATAATTCAGTCTTAAAATTGCCTGGTGGTTAGATACTTTCTGCCAAGCATCTTGCTCTTCTGCCAAAGTATGAGTCAATTAAACAGAAAATCTCAAGGGCAGGAAAATAGTAGCAATAAAATTTGGGAGCTTGCATGTCTTTAATCCTGTCACTCGGGAGGCAGAGGCATGTGGATCTCTGAGTTTGAGGCCAGCCTGGTCTACAGAATGAGTTCCAGAACAGCCAGAGCTACAGAGAATGCCTGTTTTGGAAAAAAAAAGTTGGGGAGCTAAGTGATCTGGGGAAGAATGTTTTGAAAAAAAAAAGTATGCTACTTCTGCTTGCTTTGCTCCTTGAAATGTAAGCTGTTCTATTCATTTGATATACTATAGAAAGGAACATTTACAAAGGGATATTTGTTGTTTATGGAAATAAGGTTACCTAACAAAATATCAAGTCACAAGCCTCTCCATAGAAGGCTGAGACTCTTATTTCCACAGAGGGAATTTGCTGAGGGATAATGCTCTTGCACATTTGTAAAGATTTGTTACTCATATTAGTTTAATAAAATGGTTATTAGCTTGGCTTAGGCAGGGCGACCAGATGAAGAGAATTCTGGAAGAGGAAAAGCAGAGAGTCAGTCAGTCACCAGCCGGACACAGAGGAACCAAGATGAGAATGCCTTAATAAGAAAAGGTACCAAGCCACGTGGCTAAACATAGATAAGAATTATGGGTTAATTTAAATTATAAGAGCTAGTTAATAATAAGCCTGAACTAATGGGCCAAGCAGTTTCTAATTAATATAAGTCTCTGTGTGTTTATTTGGAACTGAACAGCTGTGGGACCAGGTGAACTAGAAACTTCATCTACAGGAATTCTTCTAGAGAAAAGGTACAAAGACAAATAATGCCACAGGAAGCTGGATCTGTGAACATTGTCAAAAGACTTTTCTGGCAAAGATGTATTTTTTCTTTCTGTAGGGATATTGTGATGGCATAAAAATGAAATATATATAAATATGTATATAAACACACACATATTTTAAGGAACAGTTTATGAGTACACTGCATGAGAGGGGTGGGCAGGGCAGCAGCTAAAGTACTGCCTACGGTTTAAATAAACATTCAGATTTTAATTCTTATTTCTTATGGTATGGTATCTATATGCTTGCATTCCAGCATTCAGGAGGATTAAACAGGAAGATTCAAGACTTGCTTGGGCTACCCAGTAAAACTCTGTCTCAACTTAAAAAGAATCAAGGTCAAATTAGGTTATTTATTTTTAATTATTTTTTAAATTAAAAATTTTAAATGTTTTTGATAATCTGATATAGTACTGTATTTACATCATTTCCAAACACTTTTTCAACTCCAGTTCTTCCCATGCCCGTCACTCCTGGTTCATGATTCTTCTGTAATTGCTACATCACACATACACACACATACACACACACACACACACACACACACACACACACACACTCACTCATCTTCTACTGAGACCATTTAGTGTTGCTCCTATCTATGTGTGTCTAGGGCTGACCACCTGCACTGGATAATCTATTAGGAAGTCATCCCTGAAGAAGACTGGTTTCCACTCTCTCAGCAGTCACTGATTTTTCATCTATATGTGGGGCCTTGTAAATTTTTCCTTGTTCAAACTGGCACACTGACTGGTGTTGCCATTAAGCAAGTTTTTGTTTAAGCAACCAAACTGTTGAGTGTTCATGGGTGCAATGTTCCTATCATGTCTAGAAGACACTAACAACAGGCACCCTGTTGTTCTCTGGCTCTTAGAATCTTTCTGTCCCCTTTTCTACAATGTCTTGTAAGCGGAATTTTTTACTTTTTGAGACAGGGTCTCATTCATGTTTCTCCTGCTGGCTAAACTTTACTGTGTAGCAGGAATAACCTTGAACTTCTGATACTCCTGTCTTTTAGTGACCAAATCTGGGAAGAGGAAGATTAAGGAATGAGAGAGGAAGGAAGAGGACTTCAGGGACCAGTCCCTCCAGCCACCCAGTTACACATCAAGCCATAGAGTAAGAAGTAAGACAGCTATGCAGAAATAGAGAAAGGTAAAAGCCCAGAGACAAAAGATAGATGAGATAATTTAAGAAAAGCTGACTAGAAACAAGACAAAGCTAAGTCTAGGCATTTATAAGAAAGAATAAGCCTCCATGTGATTTATTTGTGAGCTAGGTGGTGAGCCCCCAAACAGCAAAGAGTAAAAAACACCAATCACAGCCAAATGCTGGGATTACAGGCATACAACCCTCATAGTTGTTTATTATGTGTTGCATTGAACCCAGGGCTTCATGCATGCTAGGCAAGCACTCTATTGGTCATATCCCTAATTACCTGGATTAAAAGAGATAAAAGTGTCTCTAATGACACAACTTTGTCAAAGTGACTGCCTGTGTCTAAATATTCTCAACATGAAACATGCATCTAGAGAAAATGAGGAGCGAGGATGCTAATCACCTCTACCCATTCTTTTATTTCACCCTATCCTGATCACAGAGGATGGACAAGAGGATGAATAATGTGAGTTGGGTCAAATCTTGGTAGAGAGGACCAATGGGATTTCAGAAACACAATGCCTCTGGCAGGGTGAAACAGAATCTAGTTTAAAGCCCTCACACTACAAGGAAATTATTGTTCCTTTGATCCTCTTCCACTACTTAAAAATGTCTACTTAATTTACAAATTATCCATATTATTTGTGGCCATAAGAAGTTCTGAATCTTTCCAATAGAGTTGTCATCTAGTTACCAAAAATTGGTTACACTGAAAGGAAGAAGGGCAGACAACAGCATCTAATTCATCTAATCAGTACTATTTTAGAAATTCTTTTAATTTGTGCTAATAAAAGGGCTATCAATTGCAAATTTCTTATTTGGCTAATTAGTTAATATGCAAACACACATAAAAATCATGCAGCAAGCCTATCACTAAGTTGTTATGATTTCTTATTTTGACATGAGATCAAATATTTTTAGAGTTCTTTTTGAAAGAATTCCAAAGCTACTCAGTCAGCCTTAGAGTTCCATTATTATAGGGTTCATCTTCACTTTAGAGCCCAGAAAACCAGGAAATATAGCTCCAACTCCCAATTTGGGCCTCAGTTTCTTGATTTAGAATATGTATAGGCTTCAACAAAACCTTTGACGAACAATATACTACATTGACAACTTGATAGAAAAATTATCAGAAAGTATTAGTATCAGCAGAAATGTTTAGCAGTGAGCCCCTAACAGGTAGATTAGTGTGAGCTTACTCATACTAATAATAATAGTGAGTAACAGAGTAAGTACTTGTGAGCTATTATTTATAATTTATATTGATATAAATTTTTATATTTATGCAAATTTAAATTATATTTGTTAGATTGAATATGCTCCTATTTCTGTTTATAATATTTTATACTTACGCAAAGTCTTATTGTATACATGCATATTTCTACCTCTGTTTAAGACATTTTGTATATTGATACAATTTTAGGATATATTTATCACATTGCACTATATATTTTTACTTCTGACCAAGCTACTTATACACTGTTTACATTTTGAGGTCATTATCCTCATTTGTTGCACAGTTGTTCAAAGATTGTTTAATATTCTAATATGAAGTTTTAGTATTTAAGCTATATAGGTATTAAGAATTATAGGTCATAATTGTCATACTTATAGTTAGACTAATCAGGTTCTTTAGATACATAGAGACTGTATTACTCATAGATAGGTAATCTTTAACCACTTCAAAGAACTGTAAAATATGGCATTTAAATAACTTAGGGTTCTGTTGATGTGAGGCATGACTGCTCCTGGCAGTACTGATCTATTCTCTAGGGAATGTTGACCACCAAAGACACTCCACACGGAGCTTGTTTTCTTCTTGGTAAAAGTGGCCTTTGGGCAAAGAACTGCCCATGCCTTGACCTCTGACAAAATGCATGGTGTCTGGACTGGACAAGCAGGTTACAAGAAAAAAGACTGCCAAACCTTGCCAAGATAGGGTAAGATGGTTTTGACAACTTTCCTGCCTCTGAAAATGATCTGTCAGTTACTCTAGGCCTTAGACAAAGCTGATTGCTCCAACATGCAAATGAGACTTTGGGTGACTGCCCAGGTAGCCAGTTGTCTCTGTCATTTACTGCACATTTTGGAAGTTGCTTGATTACACTTCCTGCCTACTCAAGTAATATCATCTCCCTTCTCAGGCCTTCGATGGGGTTGAAGATCAGATAGTCGTAGTTACTTTCCTCTTATGATTCAAACAAGCCATTTCTAATATAAGACTTAGATTCCTTAGGATAGAATAAATATTGAAACATTTAGCATGTGTTTCTTGCCTAATATTGTTTATGCTGGTTGTAATTCTAACATTTATGCTTGATATCTGTTCTTATCGTATATAGTTTTGTATTGGGTTTGGAACTCTCTTATATAGACAAAAGAGGGAAATGATGGGGAACCTCCTTCAGCCAATGGCCTTTGAGAGGCTGGACCAGGTTGGGTGTGGCCTTGGGTACCAAAAAGGTATGCACTTACATGCCATCTCTCTCTCTCCTATTTCTCCTGAATGCTGGATTTGGTTCCTGTTCCCCTTTCATGCAGAGGACTGTGATCTGTGAGTCCCTCTTATACTCAATTCCTATTAGTGTGGATTACCTAATTTGTGTTTTCCTTCAAGCCCCCACACCATTTTATTTTATACATTTTAGGTGAGGATAAAAGAAAGGGAATCTAACATTTACTCAGGAACTAATATGTCAAGTCCTGTATCTAGGACCTTCCCTGTATTAGCTCCCTCAGCTTTACTTACTCTATTCTGCACAGCAGCCACTGGGAGACAGAATTTACTGTTTATAGCAGAGGAAACTACCTGGAGATGATTAAGTAATTTTCTCAAAGTCACAAAGCTACTGGAGCTGCAATTAGAAGACAGTTTTTTTTTATTTAAAAAAAACTCTAATGTTTGGGGTTGGAGAGATGGCACAGCAGTTAAGAGCACTGACAGCTCTTCCAGAGGATAGGGGTTCAATTCCCAGCACCCACATGGCAGCTTACAACTGACTGTAATTCCAAGATCCAACACGCATACAGACAGATATACATGCAGGCAAAACACCAATGCACATAAAGCAAACAAACAAGCAAAAACAAAACTCTAAAGTTCATGTTTTGTCTAGTATACCAAGATTACTAAAAAGTTCACAGTACCTGATTCAGGATCTTCTGAATTCTCAGCTGTAAAAGTAGCAGCTACAACAGACAGAGCAGTTGATTGCTGGCTCTTTCCTTTACTCTAATTCCAAATCATTCTATAGTTGGCCCTCCGTTACAGACTAGACAATGCCATCTACTCCTATGACTTTATTCTTATGATTTCACCTGAGCACTATATGCTTCTTGTAAAGAATAAAGAATCATACTTGATGGTTTAATTTTTTTTTTTTAGTGACTCACAAGTTAGGCTGTGAGTCATTTTCACCTTGTTAAGAGCTAGAGGGAAGCTGGGCAGTGGTGGCGCACACCTTTAATCCCAGCACTTGGGAGGCAAAGGCAGGTGGATCTCTGTGAGTGTGAAGTCAGCCTGGTCTACAAAGCTAGTTTCAGGACAGGCTCCAAAGCTACAGAGAAGCCCTGACGTGGAAAAAAAAAAAAGACACCAAGCAACCAAAACAAACAAACAAACAAACAAACAAATGAGCTAGAGGAAAAAGAAATGGAAAGGCTGGGTGTGGTGGTCGACAGGTGATGTCTCATCACGTTAGAGGAAGAGGCAGGAGGATCATTGTAAGTTTAAAGTCAGCCTGGTCTATATAGTGAGTCTCAGGCCAAAGAGGGCTACATAGTGAGACCTTGTCTCAAACAAAAATAACAACAACAACAAAAAACCCCAAAACAAAAACAAGAGAATAAAAAGAGACCTGGGAAAAGGAGACAGGCAAGATGAGAAGATAGTGGGAGGGTTACAGAGCAGCACTGGGGGTCCTAGTGCAGCTGGAGTAAACGCAGAAGAAATCTAAAATACAAAGTGGAGTTGAGACCTGGAATATTAGCTCTACTTGTATTATAGACTTTTGATTTCTTCTGGATGATGGAGTTGACTCTGAGTTTCAGTTAAAACTCAACCAAGATAACAGGCAAATGTAACTTGTCAGCCAGGAGGTAGGCCCAAATAACTCAATTACTTAAGTCATTTTAAGTATTTCAAGAAAGCATGAAAAAACCAGAGCAGTCTCTTTTTAGGGCTTCTTATGCATGATTCAAACCTAACTAACTTTGGGGCTGAGCTAGTGAGTTTCTTAGAAGTTTAGTTATTTGTAAAATTTATCATTAGCAAACCACTTACAGATGCACAGTTGTCTTTTTTAAAACAAAATTATTTATTTTACATCCTAACTGTAGTTCCCCCTTTCTCCTTCTATTCCCTCCCCTAACCTCCCCTCTGTACCCCCACCCCCACAATCCACTTCTCTGTTTCTGTTCAGAAATGGGAAGGCTTCCGATGGGAATCAACAAAGCATGGCATACCAAGTTGCAATAAGACTAATAAGACTAAGTTCCTCCCCTTGTATTAAGGCTGGGCAAGGCAATCCAGTATGAGGTATAGGTTCCCAAAGCCAGTGGAAGTGTTAGGGACAGATCCTCCTCTCACTGTTAGGAGTCCACAAGTAGACCAAATTACACAACTGTCACAGAGGGCCTAAGTTAGTCCTCATGCAGGCCCCTGGTTGTCAGTTTAGACTCTGCGGGCTCCTATGAGCCCAGGTTAGTCATTTCTGTGGGTTTTCTTGTGATGTCCTCGACCCCTCTGGTTCCTACAATAGTTCCTCCCTCTCTTCAGCAGGATTCCCCAACATCAACATTATTATCTGACCACCACACACAGCCATGACTGAGTGTAGTAAAGGGAGACTGGTAAGCAAAGGGGAAGTGCTCTTCCTTGCAGAAAAGTGACCAAAAAACCAAGGCCCATGTGGCTTTCCATCTGTTGTTCTTGCAAATCAGCTTTTATTGTACTATATCCATATCCGTTTATTTCTGTAATGTCTTACTGATTTTCAGCTACAATGGCAGAATTGTAGTGATAGATAGTAATATGGAATACAAAGCCATATGTAGCCATTTACAAAAAGTTTGTGAACTACTGTTATAAGAAGTGATGGGGTGCTATTTCTATATGGAATTTGTGCTTATTAAGTTTTATTTCAGGAAGAATATTAGTAATAGATCATAAAACCTCATACTAAAATATACCTAGGGGCTGGAGAGATGGATCAGAGGTTAAGAGCACTGCCTACTCTTCCAGAGGACCTGAGTTCAATTCCCAGCAACCACATGGTGGCTCACAACCATCTGTAATGAGATCTGGGGTCCTCTCTGTTGTGTGGGCATTCATGCTAGCAGCACATTGTATGAAGAATAAATAAATCTTAAAAAAGGGCCAACCTCAATATTTAAAAAGAATAAAAAAAATACCTAGTACTCTGGCTTTTATCATGTACCTTTTTTATAAACATATCTTTTACCTGTAATCTTTTCAACATTTTTGAGAGTTAATATTTTACAGAGGAGAAAACTGACAGTAAGTGGTAGACTTTGATGTAGGAGGGTCATCTGTCTATGTGTTACTTTCATTGGTTAATAA
>LOEQ01001601.1:259156-276682 GCA_001685075.1 Bramus lutescens
TGGAAGAGCAGGCAATGCTCTTAACCACTGAGCCATCTCTCCAGCCCCCTTTCTCTAGTGTCTTAAAGTTTTCATTGTAGAGGTCTTTTAATTCCTTGGTTAGATTTATTCAAATGTAGCTTATTATTTTTTGTAGTTACTGTATGACTGGAATTGTAGCCCTGATTTTGTTTTCAGTACATTTGTCATTGGTACAGAGAGAGGAAGACTACTGACTTTTATGAGTTAGTTTTGTATCTTGAAACTTGCTCAATGTATTTATAAACTTAAGTTTTGTTTTGATGAGTGTGTATATTCCTTAGACTCTTATGTATAGAATTCTATTATTTTCAAAAGAGATACTTTGACTTCTTTTGTATCCATTTTATTCCCTTCTCATTCTATTGCTCCAAGACTTCAAGTAATATATTTTGGAGAAGTGGAAAGAGTAGAGACTCTTACCTTGTTTCTGATCTTAGCTGGACTGCTTTGAGTTTTACTCCATTTAGCATGATGGTGGCTAAAGGCTTGTTTACAGATAGCCTTTATTATGTTGAGGTATGCTTCCTTCATCCCTAGCATCTACATGACTTTTATCATGCAGAGACGTTAGATTTTGTCAAAGACATTTTCTGTATCTATTGGGATGATCATGAATCATTGAGTCCATTTATGTGACAAATTCGATTTACTTATTTACATATGGCAAAGGTCAACTTGGTTATAATAAATGACTTTTTGATGTGATCTGGAATTTGGTTTGTATTTTATTGAGAATTTTTACATGTATATTCATTACAGAAACTGGTCTGTAATTTTCTTTTTTTAAAATTATGTATGCTTTTATCTTGTTTTGGTATCAGAACAATACTAGTTTCATAAAAAGAGTTTGGAAGCCTTCGTTCTCTATTTAAAAATTATTTATTTTGTGTGCATGGATGTCACATCTGCATGAATGTCTGTGCACTACACGGATATTTGGTGTCATGAAGGAGGCCAGTGGATCCTCTGGGACTGGAGTAACAGGTGTGAGATGCTATGTGAGTACTAGGATTTAAACTCAGGTCCTCTGCAAGAGCAATATATGTTTAAACTCAGTTAGTATTATTTCCTTCTCAGGTCTCTGATGGAGTTGAACTTTATAGTTTTCCTTGTTATGAGATCCAGAAAAGAAATTCACTGAAGAAATGTAAAGTGTATGAAGTTGAGAGACATAAAAAGATAGTGTTGATAATGTAAGTTAGAATAGAAAGTGAATTGGGGGGGGATGGGAGGGAAATGGGAGGAGGTGGAAATTTTTAATAAAAAAGTATAAAAAAAAAAAAGAAAGTGAATTAGGTACAACTTTTGGACTTGCCAAGATAGGATAGATAGGAGTATTTTTCTTTGAATTTATCAATTATTAATGGACAAGACATTGTTGATGTATTCATTGTCTGCATATACTATATATATTGTACTTATTGTATACAGTTTTTCTTATATGCTATAACCTTTTTAACTTTTAGATAAAATGGATATGTATCTTGCTTGTACAAATAAAGCTTGCCTGAACAAATAAAGCTTCACCAGAACTATATGCTTCTAAGTTGGACTACTAGTCCTTGACAATTTTCTCTGCCCATTACATTGAGCTTGGCTTTTCTACTTAACAATCTCCAGTTTCATCTATGAGCTGCAAAGGATGATGCTTCATCACTGTGGACCACAATTTCCTGACCCATCTGTCAGCTGATGAACACCCAGGCTGCTTCCATTCCTTGAGTACTGTGAATACTGCTGCAATGAACATTCAGTTTAGTATTCACCACCTAGTTCTATTCTGTTAAGCCATTGGCCGAAAGCAGCTTCTTTATTAACTAACGGCAATAAAACATACTCACAGCATACAAAGGGAAATCCCACATCAGCCTAGGGTTACTACTGCGATTTACTGACATCACACTATGAATGTTCCATTCAGCCCATCTTCCAAAGTCACATCTCCAACATCTCTAAATACAGCTTGTGCACCTTTCCTTGGAAGCAGTCCATTCTGAATGTGTCCCAAATGGGACTCATGTTCTCTTCAGGGGCATGTTCTTCCTCCTGGACTGATGATAATAGCTGGCCCGTCATCTAGTCCTCTGTAAAGTCTCAAAGATGCCATTCAAGGCTTTCTTCTTATGGATAATATTTGCCATTCTTTATGACCAGGTTTATTTTTTCTCATTACAGTTACTCCCAACCCCCCAAAGACACAGCATATCTTCACATTCCTCCCTACTTCTGTTCTGCCACTATATATTTTTTTAATGCTTACAAAGGCCTAATTTCTCCAATGGAATCCAAGTCATTTTTCAAGGCAGATTTTGAATGCTACTTTTTCTAAAAAGCATTTCTTCTTTGTCTAGGTTCCTGTGACACATTATGTTATGATTTACTGTTGGTTGCTTGTTTGACTTCCCTTTATTAGAAGGTAACAGCTTTAGGCCACAGGTATCTCTAGTTTCTCTAGTGGCTGGCCAGCTTTTACTGTAGAAGTTCCATAAATTCTCACTAATGAAGAACACTAAGCAGATGGGTATCAGGAAGAGCAACACGAAAACTTCCAGATGAATTTTCCACTTCACTACTCAGTAGAGCCTTGAACTTGCAGATATTTCTGTTGCTATGGTGAAGATTATGAAATGAATGTAAATATGATTCAAATGCTGAGAACAGATTGACAACTTGATCCTTAATTTTCAATTTAAGAACCCTGTCTACAGTTAAATTTTAGTTGTTCTACCTTAAAGGTCTGCTCATTATTATCCATTTTCAGCAAAAATAATTAATGTATCTTTGCAATAATCCTTTCTATTAAACTTAATCAGACAGTACTACTATATATTTTCCCCATATGCATGTATGTATGTATGCATACGTTTCTCCCCCTCCCTATAAAGAGTCTCATGTAGCTCAGGTTTGCCTCAAACTTGTTATATAGCCAAGGATATGCTTGAACTCTTTTTTGTTTTGTGTTTTGAGACAGGGTTTTATTGTGTAACAGCTCTGAATGTCCTGGAACTCACTCTGTAGACCAGGCTGGCCTCAAATTCACAGAGATCCACCTGCTTCTGCCTCTTGAGTGCTGGGATTAAAGGCGTGTGCCACCACTGCCCATAAGCTTGAACTCTTGATCTTCACACCTCTACCTTTTAAATGCTGGTATTACAGGTGTGTACAAATTTTATGTAGTGCTGGAGATCCAACCCAGGGCTTTGTGCTGGGCAAATATTCTCTGAACTGAGCCATATAATTTTTCACAACTTTTTCTTGGAAGCTGAGTTCAAAATGTTTTCTAGTCCCATTGGGCTGCT
Source organism: Bramus lutescens (assembly GCA_001685075.1). NCBI lineage: Eukaryota > Metazoa > Chordata > Mammalia > Rodentia > Cricetidae > Bramus > Bramus lutescens. The sequence goes on from LOEQ01001601.1 coordinate 262,477, forward strand.
GTTTACAATCTGATGTAGATATATGTAAGAACCTGATGAACTGGAACTAGAGGTAAAGTCTACTAAAGTTACATCCCTTTAGAAATAAGTAAACCAGCATTTTTGGGAATAGTCAATTTGCATAGGAATTTGATGCTTTTTTTCTACATTGTTTCAATCTTTCTAGGGCTTTTCTGCTCTACAAATGCATCATTGCTCTAGAATGAACACCTCTGAACCAGTGAGGTCCTCAGGCAGGTGGTGAGGTTTCATGAGGTAGAAGAGCTATAATTATACTGGACTGTCATAATTTGAAGTAACAGTAACCATAGAAAGGTTGTCAATTTCTCACACTCCTTCTGTGTCCCTTAACTTTTTGTTTATATGTTTAACACCGTACTTTGCTTTGAATTATTGCTAGCTATGAAAGAGCCTATTAAAACCACTAAACCATTACTTTCTTACTTATATCCCTGGCAGTACTTAACTCTGCAACTCAAATACATCATTTAATAAGCACTTATTGATGCTTGCTGGATGCCGGAATGCATGTTTTCACTTATTCCTGGGGCATAAGAAGTAAGAGTGGGCAAAAAGATATTATCTGTGGAGCTGTGAAAAAAGTGTGCCAAAGATTTTATGTGATGGGGTTAGGATTTGTAGTAATTACAATTTTTCAGTTATTAATTTATCATTAAAAATTTGCAGTGTATTTACTGTGTGCCAGTCAGTCTACTAGTCATTAGGAAGACAAAGATGAGATAGAAAAAGTTACTGACCTCATTGAAGCTACTCAAATTCTAAGGGAAAAGCATATAAGTAATTACTATTACTTATAAGTTAATAAATTGTAAAACACATTAGAAAGGAAATAAAAATAAGGACTCAGAATCCAGGAATGACTTAGTAAGGTGACAAACAGAAGCCCCCTTTAGGAAGTGGGGAAAAAGCTAAAGTCTGAAGGGGCAATAGGAGTCTCACTGTGTAATGAGACAGAAATTGTTCAGTGCAAGGTCTAGAAGTAGGAAAGAAACTTCTATAAGTTGAAGAAAACTGTACAACTTAGAGGCAAGCAGAAGCTATTTACACATACAGGGCTTTGGTTTGTTCTGATAGTAAAAAAAGGCACTGAAGGGTTTCTAGAAACAGTCACGTGGTATGAACTGTGTTTGAAAATAACCTCTCTAGTTTCTGCTGGTGAATATAGCCTGGACAAGGGTAAGAAGAAAGATGACTCCATGTGGGAGACCAGGGTGTGGCCAGTGGGGATAAAAATAAATGGGTACTTACAAATCAATTTTGTGACTTAGAACCATTTAGATATGCTGATGGCTTCAGTAAATGAAAATCTCACAGCTGTGGGTTCTTATAGTTAAGAGGGTAGAAAGCTATTAGTGTTGATTTTGACTAAACATGGAGCTTTAGCTGCTTTTGAAAGTCTCTGGAGACAGTGGAGTGAATTGCTCTGCTCACAAAAAAGAAAATGTGTTGTCAAGTCTCACTAAACTGGCAATAACTCCTACTGATTGCTGTGCCATTAATCCTGGTTTGACAACCTCTGGGATTCTTTTGATTTGGTTAGTGTTATTTCAGAGGCTTATTAGTAGGATAAATTAGCCTCTACTTTGTATGCCTCCTTTGTGTGTGTATGTGTGTGCGTGTGTGTAAGTGCTCATGGGGGTGCATTTATGTGTGTTTGTGTAAGTGTTCATGGGGGTGCATTTATGCGTGTGTATGTGTGCATATACACATATGTGGAGGCAAAAGTTCAACTTTGGGTTTAGTTCCTCTGGAGTAGTTATCTTTATCTTTTTGAGACAGGATCTCTCAGTGGGACCTGGAGTTCTCTGACCAGTGCAGGCTAGCTGGTCAGGGAGTTCCAGGAATCCATCTATCCATACTTTCCCAGTGCTGAGATTAAAAGCGTGTATCATTACACCTGGATTTTCTTTTATGTGGGTTCTGGGGATCAAGTTCAGGTCATCAAGCTTGTACATCAAGCACTTTACCAACTGAAGTCTTTCCATAACACTTTATGCTACTTTTAGCATTAAAAATGCCTTTGTTGGGCATGGGTACATGCCTATAATTTCAGAATTTGGGAAATTGAGGCAGGAGAATTATGAGCTCAAGGGAAGCCCAGGCTACATAAGACTAAGTTAACAAACAAAGGGGGCCTTAATCACCTGTCTATGTCTTTCCCATTTTACATTTTTAGATAAAGTTATTTTAGGCCATTCCCTTCAGAAAAGAGTGGGCCTCCCAGGAATATTAACAGAACATGGCCTAACAAGTTACAATAAGACATGCCCTCTTATCAAGGCTGGACGAGGCAACCTAGAAGGAGGAAAAGGGTTCCCAAAACAGGCCAAAGAGTCAGAGACAGCCCTCGTTCCTGCTGTTAGGAGTCCCACGAGAATAGCAAGCCACATAACCATAACATATATACAGAGAACCTAGGTCAGACCCATGGAGGCTTCCTGATTGTCTTGCCAGTCTCTCTGGGCCCCTATGAGCCCTGTTTAGTTGATTTTGTGGGCTTTATTCTTGTGGTGTCCTTGACTCCTCTAGGCCAGTATTTTCTATATAGACTATAACTACCTTTAAAATAAGCTATATATGCATATTTAAGAAGACAAAGCAGTGTTACTCTCTAGAAGAATACAAGCCCCTTTTGGTATTTTGTTTGCTGGCTCTTCTATAAAAGTTCCATGAATAGTAATGGCTGAGCATTTGTGCTGATCAAGTCATAAAGCAATGTTTTCTGTATCTCATCATAAGCAGAACTTTCTTTGTGTATGTTGACTTAGCATATTTCTCATGGGTTTTTATGACAGTGGAACAGTACATGTAGTTTTTAAGTTTAAACTGGGCTTTTAAAATTCTTATTATCAGCCTTTAAAAAAACTTACTTTTTGATTTGGAAAAGGAAAAATAAATGTTATGTCCATCTTCTGATGGCTAGACAGTTTTTCTACTTTTAGACTTAGGGTCTTGCTGAGTAGCCCAGACTGGCCTCTAACTCCTTTTGCTTCAGCCCCTTGAAGCTAGGATTATGGGTAAGAATCAACACATCAACTCAAGAGCTGATTTACTTTTCTTCCTTCCTTATGATGGTGGGGATCGAATCAAGGGCCTTATACATGAAAAGTACTACTTCACATTTTAGTTGAGGCAAGCATTCTACCATTTAGCTATCTCCCTAACCTCTTGTTAGACAGTTTAAAAGACAGAAATACTTTGTTTATTTGACTAATGATTCATGTAGAAGAAAAACTTGTAAAACTGAAGGACATACTAGATTTTCATATACTTCCTCATTTGTATCATATCACAAAAACATGACTTTGGGTCAGAAAACTACTACTTCACATTTTAGTTTAAACTTTATTTTTTGATGATGATTCGATAATAGAAAAAAGTATTCCTTGATTAAATTAGATAATTTCTCAGTAATACTAAGGTCAAAGAAAACTCTCCCTGGAAAACACAATGTCTAAACCATGACATTAGAATACTGATTTCCTCCTCCATGACAGAAAAACCTTGGAAGTGAAAAAGACAGCAAGGAGCCAGTTTCTCACGGGTGGCAGGGTCACCTACAAAGAGTCAGATGTCAGTGGAGGATAGGTGGTGCATCAGAATGCCTAAGGGTTGGTTTAGTTCTAGGAATCTCTGTCTTCTTTCCATGTTTCATCAGCTTGCTGAGGTCTCTAAAGACACTTTGGGGAAACAGAACCTATTTCACATTTATGGATTTACTGTGAGACACTGCACTAACAATGAATTTGTGCTTCACTGAGAGTAAGATTAAATGTTACCCCACTTGGAGGTTCATATCTGGATTAAAAGAACAAACAAAATCCCACTAACAATAATTTATCATTTTGTACATTGGCTATACAGAGCTTTGGTCTAGATAATTTTCGTTTTAGGGGAGATGCTCTCTTCTTATTTTTTTTAATTTATCTTTATTTCATGTGCTTTTGTGTTTTGCCTGCATGTATGTCTGTATGGAGGTGTCAGACCTTCTGAAACTGGAATTATAAGTAGTAATGAGCTGTCATGTGAGTGCTGGAAATTGGACCCGGGTCCTCTGTTAGAACAGGCACTGCTCTTAACTGCCAAGCCACCTCTCTAGACTCCTATTCTTCCTTTTCAACCTTATGCAAATGGCTTACCTTACACTTTGCTCCAAGAGCATCAAGTCTCTAAAAGATAATTCACTAAGCAAACATGTAATTCATGCCCATACACATCTTAAAACAAAGAAAGAAACAAAAACAACCCCTCCCATTAATAAGCAATCAACTCTGGTCATGAGAAAGTAAGTTAAGTGTACAAGTATAGTAAAGGATTTGTGTAGTTTCCCTTCTATTTACTCACCACAGCCTTTACTATTCTTAGTTTGAGGAAATCAGGTCAAAAATAACTTAAGCTTCTATATTGTGATTTCATAGTTTAGGTTGTATCTGCTCTCCATTAATTATATGAGTTTCACAAGTTTACTATGCTTAATTCAAATACTTAAAAATAAGGACAAATAAGCCCAAATTTCTAATTTCTGTGTCAAAATAGCCCCCACGCAGCAAAATGTTAAATCGGAGAGCTTTTAGGGGAGGTATCATGAAAATTGAAATAATGAAGAAAAGAAACAGAAAAATGTATGAAAATTTATTCAGGCTGAGCCCAATGTGGTACAGGAATGTTAAGCAGTAATTAGATGGCACCATAAGGCTGGTAGCCCCAAGTTATCTATCAGCTTCAAATTTCTACTTTAAGAGTCACTAATGGGTTGGAAAGAAAAAGCTAGTGCTTTTCTCAGCCACTTCACTTAAAATGCACAAGTCACCTCAAATGGGTTTTCTACCTACTTACTATTAGCATAATAGTGGGGATTAGTTTATTAGATTAGTGTGTTAATCTATATCTTAATGCCCAAGGGAATAAAACAGGATAAATTAAATCCAGGCTCTGACAGTGATGAACAGTGGGAAGCAGAAGCAGAGTAAGGCTACAAGGTCTAGGCCTACGAGTGCTCTCAGGGCACATTCTCACCAAGACACAAAACACCAAAGCTTTTGATGTCAGAACCAAGTTTTAACTGGGCATGGTAGTGCATGCTTGAGATGATGAGGCTGGAGGACTGCAGCCTGTTCTACATAGTGTGATCCTGTAACAAACCAAGTTCTGATGATATAAATGATTTCCAGCAACAGACTGCTTAATCCTCCCTACACAATTACTGAGCTAGGGAAAGACACTGTTTATAACCCATTTCTTTCTATTAAAATTATGTGGATGAATGTTAAATAGTTCTCTCCATTTTGTCAAATCTTTGTCCAGATTCTGGGACAATAGGCATTCTGATATTTAAAATGAACAAAGTTCAACATCAGCTCTGTGGCACTGACCTCTGCAACTGCTCTTCCTTACACCACCCCAGATCTTTTCAGTTTAGAAAGAAATCACTTCCTTAGGTAGTCTACTTAGACTTTTGATGAATATCAACTAATTTTTGATATCAGCAGAATGTTTTCCTTGTGTCTAACTCCTTAATAGAGTCAACAAGTTCAGAGTGAACAGCTGCTTACAGTCTAGCAAATGGACGAGAAGAAACAATGCTGTGTTGTCCCTGAGAGTTCACTCTAGACATGCACATGTCAAATCCTGGCATAGCTGGTATGATCACAGGCACTGAGTCAGCCAACTCTGGCCTACTGAGGACACAGGGTACTCTAGACAGAATTGAAGAGAACATGGAAAACAGAAGGGAAAATATGTATAAGAAATGGAAGCTGAAAGCCATAAAGACAAAAACAGAATGAAAAGTAGTTGTAGCCATTTTCTCTAAAAGGCTAGATGGGATTTTCCAGTTAGGTCTCAGTGAAATTCCACTTTATTGGCCCAGGGAATCTCAACCATGAGAAGAACACTGAATTAACAAGGCTGGTACTGTCCAATGCTGAGGAGGAGCTTGAATTTCAACTGAAATGAAACGTAAGGGCAGTGTTTTTGATAATTCCTGGTACTCTGTTCTCTATTATATAAAATATGATGGCCATTCAGCAGCTGCATTATAAATCATCAAAGAACAGACTACCCAGCACCTGAAGTTGGAAATGTTTGTACCAGTCTGTTGTTGCTCTCAGTTAATAAACAATAATGGGGAGCAAGCTCATATAGCTAAAACATGCTACATAAAAACTGTATTTTTGCGAGGCAGTGGTGGTGCATGCCTTTACTTCCTGCACTTGGGAGGCAGAGGCAGGCAGATCTTTGTGAGTTTGAGTTCAGCCTGGTCTACAGAGCGAGTGTCAGGACAGGCTTCAAAGCTACACAGAGAAACCCTGTCTGGAAAAACAAAAGAAAACAAAGCAAAACAAACCAAACCAAAGCAAACCAACAAACCAAAACCCCCTGTATTTTCTCTTCTGTGAGCCCTTGAGGATTTCATCTTTTGTAAGAAAGATGTTCTTTCAGTGATAGTCTGTTAGTCTTGAACCTTACCTGCTTTCCAATTGTCTGATATATTCCAGGATGGGAAAATAGTCAGGAAGAGATTGTCTGGAAACTGGCCTCAAAGTATTTTAGTAAGTAAATCTGGACACACACACAAACACACACACTATACAGTTTTTAACTATATGCTTCGAGTGTCAGAAGCAATATCAGCAAGATTTGTAATAATTTTCTTATCTGCCATTTCAGTTTCCAGGGTGTTAGTTAGCCAAGATCAACTGGAAATATTAAATAAAAAAATACATCAACAAGCAATTTGTAAGTTAAATTGTGTGTTTTCTTAGTATTGTGATGAAATCTCATACTACCCTACTTTGTCCTGCCTGGGACCTAAGCCATTTCTTTGTTTAATGTATCCATGCTATAGATATTATATATACTAATATATAATAAGACATAATTACTAATCACTTAGTAGTCCTCTTAGCACACTGTTGTTGTGGTGCCTGTGTGAGGAAAGCCCACAAGTATTATATAGTAAATGTACAGCGACAGATCTACTCAACAAATTTGTAGGAGTATATACTCCATATGGATAAGTCAACTTGCAAAGCTTCGGGAACACCTGTCATTTGCCAATTCTGTAGAAATCTTGTGAAATCATGATGTTTCTCCCTTCCATAATGGGATTCATCTCAAAATATCCCAGCAGTGTATAAATCATTCTTTAAACCTGACTTTTCCTGTACTGGCAACTGGATACCTTTAAGCATTCATTCAGCCAAACCTTTGTTCTCATAGTCAAATATACATAAGGCCAATCTCCCCCAACTATTCCTATTGACAGGACTCATTGACAAGAAAGGAGCCCTTAGCAGGGGGCATTGAGCAGAGCGACAATATGTCTGCTCTAGCAGCAAACTCAGGAAGGTATAAACTACTGGCCTTTTGCTCTATCCTAAGAAACTTATTCATATTTCTCTTTACCTTGGCTTCAATCAGCATAAAATCATAGCTCAGGAAATTAACTGTTTATGCCTTTACCCCTAGAGATACAGGAAAAAGGCTTGAGTTGTTAAACCAGCCCCAGAGAAAGAAATTCTCTCCTGGGGCTGGCAGGTACCCTGCCGGAGCTGGAAGCAAAGTCTCCAAAGAAATTCTCTTTAACTCAGCTAGCTAGACCTGATGCAAATCAATCACTTTTTGCCTTCCCCCCAGGCCCGAGGGTTACTACTGGTTACTAGCACTATGCTCCCTGCAAAAGGAAGGAAACAAAAGTGCAACAGCACTGTTTGTTTTCTACAATTAATCACAAACTTCTAGCTTAACTAGTTACACTTAAGAAATATAGTAAATCCATGAAAACAACTTCTTAGAATTTTGTATTGATTCTTAGTTAGCTTCACAGCCATTGCCCCTCTGAGACGCAAGGCATCTAATGACCATGTCCACCCAGATTTTGTGATTCTGTGAAATGCATGCTTGGTACTATTGTTACCACCTTTGGAATTGCTGACTATGTATGGGTATATAAACTAGAAACCATGTGGGATGGGTAGAACAAGGAGGAAAAGAGAAGAGGAACACTAAGGAAGAGCAAGGAAACATTGGAGAGAGCATAGAAAGAATAAACAGGACATGATGAAAAAATTTATGTGAGTTAATTTATTTTATTTACCCTCAGACCTAATTAGGTTTTTGCTTGCTATAGCGAATCTTTCTGAACCCTGAGAGGTTTAATGGGCTTACCCCCTAAATAAACCTCAATACCTGTGTATAAAGTAAACTTTATTTTATGTAATAATGTCCCTAAAGTCAAAGTGTATTATTGCTGATTGACAATTTGGATATGCCAAAGAGAATTTGTAAACTTGTGAAGTGCCTCTTTTAAGTGGAAAATATAAAGGCACAATAAGATCGCTTGAGAGACCACATTCATGTCACCTTTATTGCACCATACCACTTTGAGTCACTGTTTTTCACTTACTGTGACTAATTTATAAATTAAACTCTATCACAGGCATATGTGAACAAGAAAAGCTATGAATCATATGTGGTTGATCCTCTTTGCACTTTCAGCTATCTGCTGAGTGCTACCTTACAGCAAAATAGTTACATGAACATCATATAACACATTCAAGAGACACAGATTTGGTTACTGTTTGCTTTAAAAAGCTGTGCCTCAAAATGCTAGTAGCAGAAGGTGTTGCTCTTTACCTAGTCACAGGACTGTTATGACACTCATGAAGTGTCTATTTCTACAAAGGCAGGGTAGGAAAAGACACATTCTCAATACTTTCTTTGAAATTGTACTAGTCTGGGTATTATACTATAAGACCTTGCTTAATGCTTACCAATGGTAAGAGGAAGGAATTATTCCTGCATTTATGTGGGTCTAAGGTTTGGGATCATGTAAATGCTAGTTCCTATAGGACTCAACAGTTCCTCTTCTTTTCATGTAAGCATGCTTCATTATAAGTTTCTTGCTCTGGGAAAATATCACAAATTCTTTTCTGCCTGAATTACTATCACCATGAAAATCTGGAACTAGCTTTCTAATGAATCAGCATGAAGAACTAAGCTGGGAGGCATGCCCACAAACATAGTTGTCTAAGAAAGTCTGGTGAACAGGGCCACAGGGGCAATAAAAACCCAGCAGGCTCAGAGCTTTAGCTTCTTTGGTGAGTCACAGCCTGAGAAATAGGCAGTACACTGCTAAACTCACTGCAGCATGGCCTTGAGGAGAAGAAAAAAATCTTCTCTGTGGGAAGTGTTCAAATGAATAGCAATTTCCACTTCCTTTAATATCCATGCTCTATGCATAAATTTAAAACAGGCTCAGAATTACTTATCACAGATCTTTATCTTACCTGGGATCACAGAGAAATTTGGTTTTCTCTCCTTCTTCTCTCCAGATAAGCCATTCTCGAAAAGAGGGGTGCACAAACATTCGAGTCATGTCTCTGCGCTTGATTAGGAACATGGAGAGGTTCTCCATTCTTTGCTGAAAGTCTTCCCATTCTAGTGTGCCTTCAATGCTCCCAGCATTGATGGCCTGGAAGATATGTTCATCAGTAAGTGGGTGGAGAGAGGCCACTGCCACATTCAGGAGAGGCATCACTCGGTCAAAGGAAGACTGAGTTGGGAACTTCATATTGCACTGGAGTAAATAAACCTCAGAGAGTGAAACAGGAACCACTTTGTAGCTAGAGCTCTTTAGCACTAGGTAGCCTTTCTCTATGAGGTCAAATGTTAGTTTCAGGTATAGATAAGACCCTTGACTGAGGGTCTTGAGGTGAGAACTGAGTTTGCCAAATGTAGTATTGTCCATCTTGCCATTAAGTGAGATGTTATTCTGAATCTCTGAGCTGCTGTGAATCCGGTGCAGGATGTAAGCCTGAAGGTCTTGGTCTATGGCTTCATTCTCTTCTAGTCGATCCAAAAAAATCCTATGGAAAGGCAGCAACTTGGTAATTTCCTAAAATAGATGGAGAGAGAGATAGAGATAGAAAGACCTTCGGTTTTCCCTAACTCTTATAGACTATGAGGTCCAGAATAAGTTCAAATTTCTGAGTGGCCAATGAGGAAAACAATATTAAGCATGATATTAGGATCAAATTGAAGAACATTTTCTCCATTCTCTTTATTCCATATACTCCGGCTTTACCGAAATCCTACCACTCCACTAAAAAGGGTTATTGCCAAGATTATCAATAATCTTAACCTTGGCAAATCAAATACTTAGCTTTCAGCTCTCCTCTTCTCAGGGTCTCAGCAGTGCCTGACAGCTGACGCACCCACAGCACTTCTGGAGTCATCAACAGCCTCTTAGAACACAACCTCTTTTTCTTGTAACACTGACTAGTTTCACCTAGCCTCTTTTGCTAGTATCACTTTTATTTTTTAGCTCACCTCAGGCTAAGGTCTCTATTAATTTTCCTTCCTTCTTCAGTCATTCTTACTCTCTAAAAGTTTAAATATGTCAATTTTGCCAGATACGTTAATTCCCTGAGTTTTCACCCTGTATCTTGGTATATCAAGAAATTTAGTCTTTCATGTTTCACAGATAAACTTAATATGACTAAATAAAAATTATTAAAGTTTAGACTCACTCACAAGACATTCCTCAAGTCAACAAATTGCTGCCGCTGTCCCTGACCCTGACACTAAGCCCTTGGAGGCATCTGTGATCTTAGCTCGTGAACTCATGTACTCACCCAAACCCCAGGACTTATTCTTGTTTTCTTGCTCATAGTCACACTTAGTTTGTGTTTTTTCTTTTTCAATTTTACTATATAGATTTTCTGGCCTTGAACTCTTGATTCTATTGCCTTTAGCTTTCAAAATGATGACATCACAGGTATGAACTACCACAACTGGCTCATCAACTGTTCTGTATTCTCCTTCGGGATTATTTCCCAAATCTATTATCTCACATGGTTTCCACCATTATCACTAGTTTAAGACATCATCAACATTCACCTGTATTTCTGCTTATACTCTCCATCCTATTCTAAAATTTATTATTTATACAACCAGAAGATAGATCTTTAAAAAGGTAGATTAGATTTCATCACTTTCTAACGCTCCTTATAGGGGCTTCTCCCATCTACCTAAAACAACCATCATTTTTATCTCTTTATACTATTTTATTTTCTTCGTAGTATTTGACCATTACCCATAATATTACAATATGTTTAATTATATTTATTTTTGTGTTCCTTACTAAAAAAGTGTTATGAAAGCAGAGACATTTCATGTTTTATTCATTACTGAATCCTCACTCATTAGGACAGTATAGCACATACTCTAAATATCCAAGAAATGTCTATGGAAGCAATGAAAAATCACACATGATTTTAGGAAGAAAATAATTGTCAGTAAGTCTTCATTGAAGAGAGTGCAGGTCTCAATCGATGAAGAGACTGAAATTTGGACTTATGCACAAAATCTAGAATGTGCATAGTACACTGCCTACTCTTTGGTACAGTTGAAAAATTAATTTTTTTCTGCTCTATCTACATAGACATTTAAAACTGCTTCTTCAATTATACATTATATCATGTTAGAGCAGATATCAGGACAATATTGGCTTATGCTTAAATATCAAGACTAGAGATCATAGCTAGGTGTGGTGTTACACATCTGTAAATTCAGTACTTGGGAGGATGAGGCAGGAGGATCACAAGTTTGAGGGCAGGCTGAGTTATACAGTGAAATGTTGTTAAAAAGCAAAACAAACACCAAATAGAAGATTGTGTTCCTGGAGGTCTCTCCTATTTAGATTTGAACCAAGCTATTATTCAATAATTAGATTGCTATGATTTTAGCTGTAAAGATTATTATGTTGATCCAGATTTTATAATGCAAATGACCTGCAGAGTAATAGTAAACATCTGTAAGATGACAGGACTAGAGGTATCAAGGGCAGTAAATATAATTTGCCAATATACAGGAATAATAGTAAATAGCAGAGGAAAGGAAAAGGAGGAGGCTTACTGTGACTCTTCTGTGTATTAATAACTATTAAGTGGGATGTAACAAAATAGTAGAGTGAGTATATACTCTTCAGTTTATACCTTTTTCTTGGGTTTGCAAGAACTCTATGAGCTCTTAATAGTTATCAAGAAGGCTTTTTCCTTTTCTCTTTTTTCTTTTTAAAAGAGTAAGAAACAGTGTTCTGGGGCTGGAGAGATGGCTCAGCAGTTAAGAGTACTGACTGCTCTCCCAGAGAACCAGGGTTCAATTCCCAGCACTCAAATAGCAGCTAACAACTGTCTGTAACTCCAAGACCCAATACCCTCACATAGACATATATGCAGGCAAAACACCAATGTATGAAACATAAAATAAAAATAAATAATTATTTACCAAAAAATCACTGTTCCAAACCACATATGAACACAAAAGAAAGGGAGCTAAAATTTCTACTGTTAACTTGGTAGCCAAGTATTTTTACAGGCTCAACTCCACATTCCTGATTCTTTCAGGCCATTAAGCTATGAGCAGTAAGGGAGATAATTTAAAGAAAATAAAACATTATCTCTTGGTTGCAATAAATTTAATCTAAAACTTAATATTTCCAATATTCGCCAGAGGAAGGCATATACAGAAGCAACTTTACATTCACAATACTAAACCAAACAAAAATGAGCTCAAGTAGAAGCGAGGGAAGAAGCAGAAAGTCTGAGCCTCTGCTGAAGACTGAACTCGATTCTGCATAACATTAAATGACTAAAAGTATAAAATAGAATTCAAAGAGTGAGACATTTTTCCTTTGCACTACTGCATCAGGACAAAAATCTAAAAAATAGACTTTTTATGCTATTCTTTTCCTCCTTTAAGACTGATCTTGAACTCATAATCATCTTTCTCCTGCTTTTCCAGTGCTTGAACCACATTCTCAGTCCTTTAATGCTGTTCTGAGGAACATCTAGGAAGCCTTATCCAGAGAAATGGCAAGAGGAACTTGAGAGTCACATATAGAATGTTTTTATCTAGACCGTGTCTCTAAGGTATAAGAAGAGCTAAGAGAACTAGGAGGGAGATAATCTATGGTTCAGAAGCAAACAAACACATACCTGTAAACTGGTCCTAACTGTTACAATTAGTTTGAGCCAAGAAGGAAAATTTCCAATCATTTTACTCAGAAATGATACAATTGTATCCCCATAATCCGGTTTGTGAAATTCTGCTTCATTTAATCCATCAATTAAAATGATGAAATCTTCATCTGGGATTTTTCTCTCTGAGATAGAAATAAACAAATTACTTCACAATTACCAAGCGGATAGGTAAGTTCTCATTGTGCCTGTGACCACATGTAAGTCTGGGAAAAATCGTATTAGAAAAGGTCTCTCATGAGGCCTTGGATGACTAGGGTGCATAACTTATTATAAAGACATGCAATCATTCATTTGGTGAACTAACTTTGTTATTCATCAGGGCAAAGATATATGAGCACATGCCTTTTTTTTTTTGAGACAGGGTTTCTCTGGTGTAATAGTTTTGGCTGTCCTGGAACTCACTCTATAGACCAGGGTGACCTCAAACTCAGAGATCCATTTGCCCCTGCCTCCCGAGTGTTAGGATTAAAGGCATGTACCACCATCAGGCTTATGAGCATGTGTATTATAGTTTCAGGAATATAATATTTTTATTGTGAGAGCCTTAAAGCTGGAGCTGTGAGGAGTTGCATATGGAAATCCATCATTTTCTCAAACATATAAAAGTTAAATAGACTGTGGTTGTTTCCATCATAGCTTAAAGAATCTGTGAATGCCTTGAAGACTGAGGTAGTATATAGAACTATATGTGAATGTATTCTGGGAAGAGGACAGAAGAATGAATGTAGCTATAGAAAAGTATTTTTTTTTGAAAAACATTCCAAGTGCTTCTTAAGTCTAATTATCAAGAATTTGTACTGCATTTCATTCTACAGTGTGATATAAATTAACATTTTTAAAAATTATACTTGTGATGTGTGTGAAGTCAGTTCTCTCCTTCTATTTTGTGGGTCCTCAGAGGTTGAACTCAGGTTGGCAGGTTTGGAGGCATTTTACACCGAGGAGCCATCTCATTGGCTCTGGATATTTTAATGGATGACAAACAATTAATTTGCTAATAAAATTAAATTTCATTTGCATAAATTTCCAGTCAAGTACATTACTCATTACATGAGTAAAACAGGAGTATTTATCTTTTATTTATGTATTTATTTATTTATTTATTATGCATGCAATATTCTGTCTGTGTGTATGTCTGC
>LOEQ01001602.1:0-11754 GCA_001685075.1 Bramus lutescens
TGGATTAGGGTATTCCAGTTTTCCTGTTGTAGGTTCACTGGGTTCTGGTGTTATGTTGGTTTTCAGATTGATGGAAGAATTCTTGCTTTGGCACCTGCCCATCTCTGCCTACAAATGCTCTCTGATGGATCTCCTGGTACAGAATCAGGGCTCCTTGTTGGTCAGGGATCACTCCAATGGATCTTCTGGTACCGGATCAGTGCCCCTTGCTGTCCAGGGGACCTCACAGACAAAAGCCTAATGTGACTCTTGAAGGACTAAAACCCATTCTACTCTAGAAAATCAATTGTACCATTGACTTTGTTGATACTTTCACAAACCAAGAATGTGCTAAACAGCATTTAGGTATCTAAATGAGATAGAAAATACATCATAATTCATGACTGATGGTATTTTAGGACATTTTATTTTTATTTAAACATCTTCTAATTCTTAGAATTTGTATAAAAGCAGGGAATTCTATATGCTTCAATTTTAGATATTTAATAGCAGATGTAACCTTTATATTTCTCTACAAGTTCAGGTTCTTGATGCATCTGTTACTTTCATCTGTCAAAATTTATTTATAATGCTCTCTGAATAGTTATCATTTCTCACTTATTGTATACATGCAAATTAAAAAGTAAGAACAAACTAACTAGTAATAATGATTTGAACTATTCCATTTCTCCTGATAATTGATAAAGTAATTTCATAGGCATCAAGTCACAAAGTAACCAACAATTTCCAAATAAAATCTGCAGAACTTGAATGATGATTGGTTTGGTCAGTGACTGTGAAGTGGTCCTACACCTTATCCAGCTCTTATTTCTTCTAGAATCTTTTCTGATGCTCTTCCTTGGCTCTATTATTTTTTCTCATGAATGAATGTCATTTTCTTTCTTGTTATTTCTAAGTTCTATGGAGTTTCTACATTTATTCTCTAACTATGTCTATCCATTCAATACCTCAGATTTTGCACTTTAAATTGAAAAATAGACTAGGGCTGGTTTTGTCTGTTTCCTGTAAAATGATGTGAATAGGATTACATTCCAGGGAATAATAGTATAAGTTTAAGTGACCCTTGTGAGGATGGGAAATGGCTGGAAGTACAGAATCTGAACTCTTGCTGTTATATAAACAGTGCCTTCATTTTTTTCAACCGACTGAATTAATTATTCTAGGTATGTAATGCATAAATGAAGCAACAAAAACATCTTTGCATTCTTTAAAGTGAAATCATGAGTGGAAATAAACTAATATTTCCAGAAATATTTGCGCTCCATATAAATGTGGCTATTTTTCTTGGCCTCAAACATTTTCCAACTAAATTGGGCTCAATTCCACTTGACTGTGTTTGCAGAAAGAGCATAGGGTTATTCGTGGGATGAGTGCTTTACAAGTTCAAGCACTTGGACAGTACAGAGTACAAAGTTGAAATCTTAGTACTGTTTTCCGGATGAGCTCTTTCTGGCAAATAGCCTAGGAAACTTCTGAAATATTTCCGTTCATTTCACCCAATATTCAGCTAATATAAAATCAGTCATCAGCTATGGCTAATTAGTTGCTTTGGAGTTATTTATTTGAATAAGATGACTCCTATTAATTTTGTAGAAAAAATAAGGGCATATTAACTAAACAATTCAAGTGAAGTCCTTCGTCTAAAACATTGTATGTGTGCCTAAGTATATGAACTATCTTAGAAATTATATTTGAGTTATTATATAGAAGCAGATGAACATATATCTCAGTATAAAAAGGATAAAATCATGATAGAGATTTCTTGGGAGTATTTCTGCTTTAATTTCACTTAATTATATGTTTCTTTCGCATTCCTACTATGCCATCTGCATTCTCCACTTATTAATTAATTTTGGTGATTATGGTGCTGAAATATTATGTCATTTCAAACTATAAATTTTGCTTTATTAAAATCTTAAATAACATTTAGATAGTGAAGACTCAGTTTGGTTATAGCATGACCATAATTAGATTTTATAAACATAAAATTGGATTTTAGGAATGTGAGCAAACTATGAACTGTTCAGTAACTTAAATAAATCTTTCTAGTTCAGTCTTTGTATCACTTTTCATAGAATTAAATACTGCTTCTTTAAAGAAGCTGAGTTTTGATTAAAAAATGTAATTGCTAATATTCCATTATGAATTATGCAAAGGGCCATATTGTAAATATGCAACTTTTGGGATAAAATAAATAATCTGGTGTTAAAGAGAGCATTAGAAATGCACATTTTATATTGTATTTCCATATTTTCCATATGCTATTATTCTCTGAATTTTATATCAGTGTCACCTAGAAAAATGAAACTTTGAAAACTCCCACATCTTTAATGTAACTGCCCACAAAATGATAATCATAGCACAACTGATTATTTTAAATTCTATATTAATGAGTGAGATTAATTTAATTCTTGTTTTTATAGTACAGGAACTATGTGCTAGGCACTGTTCCAATGCCTGATAATTCATTAAATACTAAGAAGAAAATAATTCATGTTATAGGAAAGCCACACATTGTCAAGCCCTGCGGCCGGTTGGCAGCCCAGCTCCTGCTTGAGTTGTGGCAGTGTCGGGCACCAATGCCTTTTTCTTTCCCTTACAACACCCCTTTCACTTAGTTTTTATATTTCTTTCTACTCCCTGCCCCCTGCAATTTCCCCCCTCTAGTTCTTCCTTATCAGTATCTTTTGCTTCATCCTCTTCATCCTCTTAATTGCTTAATCTTAAAGTCCTTTGCAGACAAGACCTTGCACTTCTGCAGGCTGCCTTCATGGCACTTCTGATTTATTAACTGGAAACTGAATATGCCCTTTAATGACAACTACTTGGTCATTCCCGCTTAGTACCTCTTCCCTGCCCTTCATGTTCCTTACCAGACTGAGGATTTTACAAGTCCTCCTGACCACATCTACACCACCACTCTGAGAATCCCTCCCAGATCTACTTACCCTACAGATTTTCTGCTGGAGCAAATGGCAATCACAGTCAAACAGCTGAAACTCACTCGCTTCTCTTTCTCTCCCAGCACACCTCCAGTTCATTGTCTTTCAGAGTTACTCAGACCCAGAGCCTTTTACCAGGAAATCAGTCTGCCCCCCATCCCAAGCACTTGGCCTACTCCTCACTTTTTTTTTTCAGGTTGTTTCTCCAAATTCTGCTCTGTGGGACCTCTGGATAATACAGTGAAAGGTTCATTTCTATCCCCATAATGCAGCTGCCTCTATCTCATTTACATATTTGATTGAATTAATCCAAATGAAATAAACTATGTATTTCACTTGCTTTGTATTTATTTGTGGGTCATAACGCCACTGAAACGAGTACTCTCTGTGCAGGGATTTTCATCTATTTTTTCACTACCTGGAAGGTGAGCATAGAATTCCAGCAGCACATAAAAGAACCCCTCAAAAGGCTTTTTCTTCCTCTCCCCCTTCCTCTGGCTTCACACTCTGCTCCCACACCCTTGCTATCCCCTCTCTCCACCTTCTTTTATATGTTCTCTTCTCCTCCTTTTATTTCTTCTCTATCTTTATTCTTTCTCCTTCCCTTTTTCCTATTTTTCTGAGCTGGCTCAAAGTAGCCCTTGAGTTAGGGCCAGTTTTCCATTTCTAGCTCTCTGTTTGGGTTGGCAGTCACTTGGTTAGGTGGAAAAGTCCCTGTGTGTAGTTTCCCTGCGCTCTGTGCTGCCTGAGACGTCTTAGAGATGCCCCTTAACCTGGTGGGTCCTCTCTCCTTTGCCCAGATGTTTGAAGTTTTGCTTGCTGGCAGTGCGGTAGTCATTGAATGCTACTGATACATATCTCAGAAAACACATCATTCTCTGGAGAACGGCTTGTTTCTCTACAGAAGGTCCAGACTGCTGAGCGCTGATGTGGTTCTGCATGGTGCTCCTTTATATATTTTGATGCTGCATTACATTTACAGACTGGGTTCTGTTCTCCGTGCTGCTACAGTGTAAGCTCTATGGAATACCGAAGCCTGATTCATGAGAAGACCAACATTGGTACTGATGAATGACTGAACATCACTTGTAAATAAAGATAGGAATATGTAAAAGGAGATTCAAATGGAGCCATGCTGTGATGATAGAGTGTGTAGCGAGAACACACAAAAGTCTATTTTTAATTTATTAAGAGGTGGAATGGAAAAGCAAACTCATGAACACAGAGCAAAGCAGGCACCACTGTTGATCCAGCTGCCATCATCCTACATTTCTGCCCAAGGAAGAAGAGGACCAACTGCAAGGCTTCTTCCTGTTCCGACCACCCAAGGGAGAGAGAGCACGTGACCCCCTTCTCAGTTTTATCCGGTCATGTATTCAGAGAGAACCATGCACATAGGGCTAGTCACCCCAAATATTATTGGTTAAATGGATCAAGCGCCCACAACATTTCCTTTTTTTCTAATTAAGACGGTTCTAATCCTAACATAAAACTATACAGAATAAGAATAACTATCAAGTATTGTCCAGAAGAAAGAAGAGGTAATGATACAAACAAAAATGAAACTTCAACCAATAAGAACATCAAGCAAAGAAACACATCCTAAATGTTTAGGCCTGTCGGGTCCCACTTTGGGGTGACATCTGTCAGGGTCCAGCCTTGACAGGTTTGTAGCTTCCAAAGTAGGGGTGTGTGGATTATAAATATTAGGCAGAAAAAAACAGAGACACTAAAGAAAAGGACAGAGACACCAAATAGAGTTGGGAAGGCAACCCAGTGAATACTGAATTCACCTGCATATGTTTTTTATATGCTTTATATACTCCAATCCAAAATTGGAGGGGAGAAAGAAGGCAAAAGCCTACTTTACCATCATACAAAGAACAGACAGAGTAATTACCTTTTCAATACTCAAAATATCCATTAACTACGTCCTGAGTTAAGTATTCTGTTGTTTAATAGGACATGCAGTGATCACACCTTAGGCCAAGCATCCTGTAGGCAGTCACTCCCTGAGTCAAACCTGTCATAACCTTGAAGGATCAAGAATAGACCTGAACTCTCTGACCTTTGGACAAGGTGTAACGAATCCCCATCCATGGGCTCTGACACAGACCATGGGTAATTGACAAATTACAGAGGTTACTCTAATGGCTGTCCTTTTCTGAAGAGTCTCAGCCTTGTACCTAAAAAGCCCTTAGCTAAGATATGAGAAGATTATAACTGTGACTACCTAGCCTTCAACCCCAACGAAGACCTGAGAAGGAAAGTAATATTACCCCAATAAGCAGGAAGTACAAGCAAGCAACTTCCAGAAGATGCAAGAAATGACAGAAACCTTTGAACTGCCTGCACAGTCACCCAAAGTTCCTCTGTAATGTTGAGGCATTCAACTTTAGCTGTATCTGAAAGACCATTTTTAGAAGCAGGGAAATTTGAAAGACTGTCTTACCCTGTCTTGGACAATAAGGTAGATTATTATATCTACTTGTAAACTAAATTAGCAACTATCAGTTTTAGATAATTTGTATTGGTGTAGATTTTTATATGTTGATAAAAATGTAAAATTATTTTTCTAGTCCTGTTTAAGGCAATTTGTATATTGATACAAATTCAAAATTATATTTGTCATGTTGTATATATGATTCTACTTTTGTTTAAAATAGTTTTGTATATTGATACAAATATAAAATTATTTTGTCATACTTCTACCTCTGTTTAGAATATTTTGTATATTGATGTAAATTAGAGATATTATTGCCATATTGTACTATACATTTCTATCTCTGATTAAGATATTTTTATATATTGTCACAATTTTAAGGTCATTGTGCTTATGCTGTACAGCTGTTTAAAGATTGTTTAATTTTATAATGTGAAGTTTTAGTTTTTAAGCTACATAGGTTATTAAGAATTACAGGTTAATATTCACCCATGTTTGCCATACTTATGGTTATGTTAGATTTTTTATATGCACAAATATGTATTCCATATGGATAACAATTCAATGATCTACAGAATATGGCATTTAAATGTTTTAATAACTTAGAACTCTGTTGACATGACACATGACTGCTTCTGCCCATTCTCTGACTAAGAGAGACAGAGAAAAAGAGAGAGAGAGAGAGAGAGAGAGAGANNNGAGAGAGAGAGAGAGAGAGAGAGAGAGAGAGAGAGAGAGAGAGAGAGAGACTACCTCCTCAGTTTTATTTGGTCACATATTCAGAGAAAACCACACCATAAGGCTAGTCAGTCCAAATGTCATTGGCCAAACGGATTGAGCTCCCATGCCAGAAGTGATCCCTCGTTCTTCCTTTCATTTGTTTTATCTATTATAATGTTTATGCAAGAAAGTCTTTGTTATTATTGGCAATTTTTTCTTACAATGGATAGTCTATTTTAAGATACATTTGTGCATGGTAGTGAGAGGATGAAGTAGAAAACAGAGGACCAAGTGTGTTTGACTCGGTATCATTCCCAGATTATTTTTATTGGTGCTTATTTTTTAATAAAAGATAACACTTAGGGTTCAGAAACAGCTTGGTTAGTAAGTGCTTATCATGAAAGCTCATGGGCCTGAGTTTCTATCTCCAATCTCCCAAACACTCTGGTGTTGGAACTTGTGTGTGCTTGGGGGGCTGAAGCAGACAGATCCTAGAAGCTTGCTGGACAGCTTATCTAGCCAAATTCATGATTTCCGGTTCTAGTAAGTGACCAAGTCTCAGCAAAAAGGGTGGAGAGTAATCGAGGAAGATGCATTGACCTCTAACATATACAGACATGATTGTGTGTACATGTGCGCCAGCACATATACATATGCATGCACAGAAGAGAAATCCTACTTTTTAAACTCTTATTGTGGCAGAACTTTAAATGACTTTGTCAACTCTCACTGAGTAAAAGCTATCACCAAAAAGACTTTTTAAGAGTTCTCCATGTGCAAAAAGAATTGAGCAGTTGTTGATTTTGCATGCTATTGGCATTAATTTGTACATCAGTTCTCAAATACAAAAAAATTGTGGAGTAAAAAATAGTCTCT
The DNA here is from genome assembly GCA_001685075.1 of Bramus lutescens. Taxonomy (NCBI): domain Eukaryota; kingdom Metazoa; phylum Chordata; class Mammalia; order Rodentia; family Cricetidae; genus Bramus; species Bramus lutescens. The sequence goes on from LOEQ01001602.1 coordinate 6,982, forward strand.
TAAAAGTTGAAGTTGTGATTTCTCCTGAGATGTTATATCCTGGAAACAATTTTATTTTAAAGAAGGCATAATGTCAGGAAGCATTCATTACTGAGTAATTATACCACATGCCTTATATATGTATATATAGCTGTCATTTTCCTCAAATAATATAAAATTTTATGAATTACACATTACATCAACTTTAGTTGTGTATTGAAAACCTTCTGTGATGATTCCTGTGTCTTGATTCTAGAAGGGACACAGAACTGAGAGCCTCTGCCTTAAAGACTAATGTTCCAAGTTCTGGTTTTTTTTTCAGCTTTTTAGATGACAAATCATTTTTTATTCAAAAATAAAAGCACATATGGCTTTGATGATTTAAACAAATATTTTCTTCCCATTAATTTGAATCATTTGAAAAACATCACAACTTTAGCAAATAATTATACATCACAATTTCATATATGTTTTTAAGCAAATCTTAAACATGAAATATATGATTACTTACTTAAATAAAACCTATAAAATAACAGTCAATTATTTTCTTTGCTCACGGAATAACTGTTTGATTTGATAAGGTAAAAAGAGAACAACTAAATTTTATGGTTTCTTTGAAATTATAAAAGTCTTTGAAAATGCATTTGATTTGGAAAATCTTCATTTTCTGTATTCACTAGGAATTTTGTTCAGAATTTCCTGCTTATTAAGGTCATGGCATTCATCAAATACCTAGTGCTTTGTTTTTATGGTGTCATTAGTAAAATACAGAGATCTCTTGTTATGGGACTGCATGTCATTCTTTACATCTCTGAATAAGGCATGTGGTACAAACCTGTGATCTCAGTACTTGAGAGGTAGTAGCATGAGGATCTCTGTAAGTCTGCAACCTTGTCTACACACCAAGTCCTAGGTCAGCCTGGGAAACAGAGTCCAGCACACACATTGTCTCACACCAGGTTCTAGGTCAATCTGGGAAACAGAGTCCAGCACACACATAGTCTCACACCAGGTTCTAGGTCAGTTTGGGCAGCAGAGTACAGCACACACATTGTCTCACACCAGGTTCTAGGTCAGTTTGGGCAGCAGAGTACAGCACACACATTGTCTCACACCAGGTTCTAGGTCAGTTTGGGCAGCAGAGTACAGCATACACATTGTCTCACACCAGGTTCTAGGTCAGTTTGGGCAGCAGAGTCCAGCACACACATTGTCTCACACCAGGTTCTAGGTTAGTTTGGGCAGCAGAGTCCAGCACACACATTGTCTCACACCAGGTTCTAGGAGTCAAACCCGTCGTCTCATGAGCACACACATTGTCTCACACCAGGTTCTAGGTCAGTTTGGGCAGCAGAGTACAGCATACACATTGTCTCACACCAGGTTCTAGGTCAGTTTGGGCAGCAGAGTCCAGCACACACATTGTCTCACACCAGGTTCTAGGTTAGTTTGGGCAGCAGAGTCCAGCACACACATTGTCTCACACCAGGTTCTAGGTCAGTTTGGGCAGCAGAGTACAGCACACACATTGTCTCACACCAGGTTCTAGGTTAGTTTGGGCAGCAGAGTCCAGCACACACATTGTCTTACACCAGGTTCTAGGTCAGCTTGGGCAACAGAGTCCAGCATACACATTGTCTTACACCAGGTTCTAGGTCAATCTGGGCAGCAGATTCAGGCACACATATTGTCTCATACCAGGTTCTAGGCCAGCAGAGTCTAATGCACACATTGTCTCACACCAGGTTCTAGGTCAGTCTGGGCAGCAGAGTCCAGCACACACAGAATATCAACTGTTCCCCAAATGACATCTAGTCTACTCATAGCTTGCTGTTGTTTTCCTGTAACATATTAGACACAAATAAACAAGTCACTTATTCTAAACTTGTCATATAAATAGGTTCTCTCACTTAATCTGTTTTCTTTCATTTTCTAATAATTGGAGACCCTTCTGTAACAGGATAGGTGCCTGTAAACAAAATAAAGAACGTTTTTTCTAACACCTCTGGATGCGACTTCTTTTAGATATGACCTTCAACATGACGAAGGTTTCTTTCTCTTTTTGCCACTTGCTCCAATCTTGTTGCTTTGAACCAGGTGTTGTGGTAATGAACTCTCATGAATTACCTGGAAAATTAGCAGTATCCCAGAAGTGATAGAGCTGCCTGGAAGTGAACCCAGGCTCCCCAGAAGTACCCTGAGCAGGATGGAAATGAAAAAAGATTTCTAAACCCATCTTCTTTACTTTACACATTGGAATCTCTGTTATGCATTCCAATCACATATCTTAATGAAATTTTTTTTCCAGAAGCGAAATGCCTTTGAAGGCAAACCTAGATATGTGACATAAGATGTTCACCATTTGGGAGATGGGAAAAGAGACATGGGGACTGGAGTCTGGAAAATAGATTTATTTTAAGCACACTGGGGAGAGACATAGTAAGATTGTAGCTTAAAATATCTTAGAAGGCAGAACGCATGCTAAAACCAAGACCATAGCATTACAGGGACTCTGAGGAGAGCAGCAGGATTTGGATGTGTGCTGACTGTTGCTTGCTCTTCCAGTCGACTCCTCTAACAAAAATGGACTCGAATAACAGTCAGCCAGCATACAAGCAGAAGTGGAAAGGAATATAGAGCTGCTAAGAAAGTCTCTTTGTGTTGGGTTAGCAAAATAATTTCGCTGAGAATCCTATAATTTGAGGTCTTTAAGGGTTGAAAAAATCAGCTCCTTCTGTACTCCAAACCAAAGCAGTTATAATTGGTGGCTTCAAAGCCACTGCCACAGTAGGAGATAAACTTGAGGCGCTGCCAAATTTGGAGCCAGAGCAAAGGCAAAATCAAATTAAGGGTATTGATTTCCCACCCAAACAAAGTTCAGGTAGCATGTATGTAGTCTCCCCCAACAGAGATAGAGAGCAAAGCATGCAGGATAATAAGAAAAAGACAGGAACCTTTAGGTTTAAAAACTGCTTCAAGATTAGATCTTTGGCTACAGTTTCTTACATATGGCTCTAGTCCAAAACAAATTGCCTAGAAGCTTACCAACTTTGTGAGTGAGTTGTATGGATAAAGAACATCAATATTGCCTTCAAAAGCCTGTAATTGTCCAACCTCTAAGGAAATCCCTGGACTGCCAACTCTGGAGCAGCCAGAGGCAGGCTATGATAACACTGATCGTCTACAAGGTGTGATCTGTATAATGACTGCCTGATCATGGCAAAGGAGAAGAAAATACAGAAAAGCACCATGCTGAGGATGAAAATGGGCCTAGAAAGACAAAGGAGAATTCTTCAAAACAAAATCAGGGGTTTCCAGACAGGCCAAACCACCAAGGGACCCACTCCATGGTTAGACCAACTAATAGTATATCACTCCTGCCTAGGGGATGTAATATGACCAGTGAGTGCTATGTTTCCCAGCACCTGCCACCATGGAGGGCATTTGGATGGTATGTGGTTTTGTTACAAGTCTTGAGTATCTAACAAGCTGAAGGACATATATTTCCCTATCAGGTTGTGGCTGGATACTTGAAGAACCTCACAAATAGACTGTTGCGAAGAGTGAAGGCTGTACTCAGAGTTCCTTCTGTTCCTCTCACGTAGTGACACATTTCCTGAGTGGCAGCTGCACACGTTTTCTGTCACCCTTGGCATCATCCTGACCAAGTAACTTACAGCTTGCTAAAAGCATGTGGAAAAACTTGGCGGGCAAAACCTGGGCTGTTTTTAAAGGGAAGGGGTACTGCCATTCTGTTTCTTCTCCTCCATGATTTTTTCACTTTTGGCAATGTATAAAAGGATTTTAGACTGGCCTGAGCAAGAGCATGGTTTGGGGTGAGAGGCAATAGAAAGTGAGATGGTAAGAGTCCCATCCTTCCCCTAAACCCACGCTCTTCTCCTCCTCCCAGGTATCTTCCTCAGATGGCACCGCCATCCCAGCTCTACAGAACATAGCATAAACTCTTACCACATGAAGGTGTTGATGTTCTGGGCTAGTACAAAGCAAGTCTTTCTTCCTCTGATTGTATTGGTTGTGTGCACATCTCTGTGTCACCTTCACACAGTCTGGTAGCTTTGGTGATACCCGTGTCTCCATTTCCTAGGAGTGCAGGCCTGGCCAGGAGCTAAGCACTGTAACAGTCAGTCAGCTGTCAGAGAAGTGGTCATGGGGTCAGGAAACTACATGTCACTAGGTAACAGAGGCCTGGAAATGGGTCTTCTAAGGTGTTACTTAATGCTATCCTAGATGGAGGTGAGTGCGTACAGCATTGCTAATACTGGTGTATATGTAAAAGTTCTGCCATTTTGCTGTCTCTCAACATGTAAAAGTCTGAGAGTGTCCTCTGCTTGCATTTTGGTGGGCTAGACTGTCATAACTTAGTAGATCCTTGAAGGAGATTAACACTTGTCAAATGAGTCAGATATTAACTTTACTTACCTTGTTTATTAATGAGCTTCCTCAACTGCAAGCTCTGTGAAAACAAGGCTTCACTGCTCTGTTCACTTCTAGCTTCCTACCAAATAACTGGAGAATCCAGACTGCTCAAAATGCATTGATGAATCAATGAAAGAATCAGGAAAAACGGCCAGAGAAGTGGAGTCAGAGTAGGCAAAAATGATAAGACAATCAAAAGTTACAGAGTGATCAGACTGGATACTAGACAAACGTGCCCACTGAATAGGAATTAGGATGTCAGATTTATGTCTGTGGCAAGAGTGCTTTAAAAAACAATTTTCAAGATGTCATTGTTTTTTACTGCTGAGTAGTACTCTAAAGCATATATATCCCACA
>LOEQ01001602.1:13662-33303 GCA_001685075.1 Bramus lutescens
TCTTCTTGGAAGTTCTGATAAAATTCTGCATTAAAACCATCAAGTCCTGGGCTTTTTTTTTTAGTTCAGAGGTTTTTTATGACAACTTCTATTTCCTCATGACTTATGCACACCCCTATGTCTGCATTTTTAGTACACAATGTCATGCCCAAAGTGGGCCAGCATTCCAAAGGAGTTCCCACCACCCCTCCCTTTTTGTCTAAATAAGAGAGTTCCAACCCAATCCAAAACTCTATATAATAAGTACAAATATCAAGCATAAAAATTAGAATTACAACCTGCATGAACAACATCAAGCAAGAAAAATATGCTAAATGTTTTAATAGTTATCCTGTCCTAAGGAGTCTAAATCTTATATTAGAAATATTTTGGCTAAGTCATGAGAGGAACGTAACTATGACTATCTAGTCTTAAACCCCATCAAAGATCTAAGAAGGGAAATAATATTGCGTGAATGAATAAGAAGTGCAGTCAAGCAGCTTCCAAAAGATGCAAGAAATGATAGAGACAACTAGCTCTGTATGAGCCAGTTGCCCAAAGTCTCATTTGCAATGTTAGGGTAACTAACTTTAGCTAAGGTCTAGAGTAACTGACAGATCATTTTCAAAGGCAGGAACATTTTCAGAACCATTTTTCCCTGTCTTGACAAGGTTTGACTGTCTATTTACTTATACCCTGCTTGTTCAGTCCAGACACCATGCATTTTGTCAGAAAACAAAAAAGGCCAGTTTTGCCAAGAAAACAAGCTCCAAATGGAATGTCTTCAGTGCCCATCATTCTATTGGCAATAGAATTGATGCTGCCAGGAGCAATCATGTCTCATGTCAACAGAATCCTAAGTTATTTAAAGGTCATATTCTACAGTTCTCTGAAGTGGTTGAAGATTACCTATCTATCTGAAATACATCTCTGTGCATCTAGAAAACCTAACAAACATGATTACAATTTGATTATTATAGATGACTTTTAATCTGTAATTTTAACTATACATTACCTTTTTAAAATGAGCTGCACAAAAACGTAATACCTCAAACAAGAAATACATATCCACAGTGTAACAAATTGATCTTAAATTTGTATCAATAGATTAAGATCCATACAAATGCTAAGAATCTCTATATCATATCCCTCCTTTTTTGGAAAATGACCTTTAATCACTTATAATCAACCACCTTTAAATGAAAACAAACATTTGCAAACAATTATTTTGGGAATTTGGGTAATGTGTTCTCTAAACTGCTTCTTGCTGTTCGTTGGGTGAAGTATTTTTAGGGTCCACAGAGACCTTTCGAGGGGGTTTTGTTCCATCAAACCACATTAGCCTGGAAAGAATCCACAGTTTCTCATCTTCTGTGGAAACAAAAGCAGCACCTCTTTTCCAAAGTAACATATCCTTAGATTCAAATTTTGAAGTCAAGATACTTTTACAATACATATGTTGGTTTAGCTTAACAGCCCTTAGATTCAAATGTCTCTCTGTAGTTGAAAAATTCAAAGAACACACAATAACATGCACAATCCAGATTCTCTGTGTATATTTTGACTTATTTTTCTATTACTTTTTAATATTTATTATCTTTTCTCCTTTAATCTATGTCTGTCTTTTATATGATTTTTACTATCTCTTTAAAAGCTTTGTTTTATTTTTTATAATTGTCTAAACTCTTTTTCTTCTCTCTCCCAAGCCTATGTACATTTTAAAAACATACTATGACCAGTTCAGAGGTTTATTTGTGTCTAAATCTGTCTTTTTTTACTGATAATGCTAACGATTTATTGAAAATAGATTTTTATACAATATATTCTTGGTATAGTTTCCCTTTCCCCAACTGCTGTCAGATCCTTTTCCCCACCCACTGATTCTGTCTTTATTGCATATCTGTAATCATTTTCTGACCAGCAGAGCTTTTAAAATGCTAAGCAGTGTGGCTGCTGTGTCTCTGTATGCTGTCTCCACCTCTCTCAGCCTTTCAATATGGCAGAGGTACTTTTACCGCCAGCTCTGTGAGCCATGTTCACTGATCCAGCTCCAGGGACATGGCAGGTATGTAGAATGACCTCCACAAGGAACCAGAGCCATTAATACTGCCAGTACATTTTCTGAGACAGGGTTTCACTGTAGCTTTGGAGCCTGTGCTGGAACTAGCTCTTGTAGACCAGGCAGGCCTTGAACTCACAGAGATCTGCTTGCCTCTGCCTCCTGAGTGCTGGGATTAAAGGTGTGCACCAACACTGTCTGGCTCAGGAAACCATTTCTTAAAGCAGCTGTACCTCTGCTTGTGGCCCTGCAATCAGAACCTATATGAAAAAAAATTGTGGCTACCAAGAAACTGCACTTCACACCTGTTTTTGTGGATCTCGAAGCCCTTTTATCTTTTCTTAAGCTATTTTTTTTTCAGGTCTTATGTGGGTCCATGTTCCAGACGGTGGGAGCCAATTTGTTGGGGTTACAAAAGAGTTCCATAGTAGCCCTAAATGGAGTATAACAAAGGTTGATTTATCTGGGGGTAAATTCACAGAATAGTGATCCACAATCCTCTTTGTGCTCTAGAAACTGGGCTGAATCCAGCAGTGGATAGAATCACTCATACCCTATGCCTGCATTTACAGTACCCAAGGTCACGCCCACAGTGGGCCAACATTCCAAAGGCCATTGGCTGAAGGCGTTCCTACAGCATTCACTCATCTGTTTGTCTTCTTTTTATTTAGTTTTGAATCTACCAATGAGATGATTTAAATTGATCAGTTTCTCTTTTTTAGAAGTGACCATTTCCTTTCCTTTATCTGACTGACTTTACGGGCCTTAGGTCCACTTTTCATCATCTTCCACTGGATAAATCATCTCAGATAAAACTTTGGTTTCTCATCTTATTTTTTTTGAAATATTTTTGTCATGTTTCTCATTAGGTATTTAGAATATAATAACATTTTCACTATTTTATTTGTGATTTCTTTTTGTTATTTTAAGTGAAGTATTTTTTCTAATTTCTCAACCATGTTCAGAAAAGCTATTTGTTTTGTATATTTATTTTGATTTACAGCTATTTATTTTATATAACCTCAGTTTCTATAGTTAATCACCATGTTCTTTAATTTATATACTGATATTTTTCTCCTAAACAGCTGCACTCTACTCAGAAAGGTAGAGGCCCCCTCAATGGGCTTATGCAAAGCCTAATGCATCAGACAGGGAGGAGGGTAGATAGGGAAGTGGAGGGGATGGGAGGAGAGGAGGGAGGGGAAACAGGTTGGTTTGTAAAATAAATGAAAAAATGTTATTTAAATAAAAAGAAAGGATAAATATCTTTTAAACTGTCTTTAACCCAATTTAAACATTATGCATGTATAAAAACTTAAGATAATAACCCATTGATATATACCATTTATGTTTTATATGTTAGTTAAAATAAATTAATATTTGCCTTATTGAAAAAGAATAGTTCCATTCTTTCTTAACTAGGTCCTTATCATCTTATGTGGGTTATGGATTATAGTTTTAACAACCTTTCTTTCATATTTTGACACCCCCTTCTCCCTGCCTTATTTCTCACTTTCCTGTTCAGTTTTTTTATATTCTTGTGAGTTTAATTTTTTTTAACTGTACAAATCCTACCAAGACCTTCCCTTACTCACTCACACTCTCGGCAGAGGTGAGTTCACATCTCTTGGCCTAGCATCCAGGGCGGTCCGTTAAGTAATGTGTCTATAGCTCTGCACCCTGACCTGTTCTCCCTCATGCTACGCAGTTCAATAGTCGATGTGCTGGCATCCCAGACTCTGAAGAATCTGTCCACACGCCCATGCTGCATCCTCTAGTGATGTCTGTAGAAGTCCTTCTGCCCTCCTTGTCCCACTTCGTGTCAGTCCTGTCTTTTCTCAACAGCCAAACGGTATTTTAGCTTTCCCTCTGAGCAAACATCTCGTTTACCTCTGGTACTTCTTTTCTGTCCTACTGTGATGTAGGCATCAGCAGCTGTGTGGGTGGACGTATCACATGACCTCAGGAGTGACATTATGCCCTACCGACTTAATATTGTTTATAGCCTAAAGAATGCCGAGTTCCTTCTGGTATTCATTTTATCCCAAGCTCTAACTCTCATTCTGATCACAAAATAATAGCTTTTAAGGGGCCATGAATTTGAAAGAAAGCAGGGAGGGAGAAATGGGAGGGCTTACGGTGAGGAAAGGGAAGGAAGAAATGTTGTAATCAAACTATAATTTCAAAAATAAAAAAAACAATTTTAAATACTTTATAGAAAATGAACGATATGTTTAGTTTTACTTATTTTACATTGCTATTTAATGTAACATTCTTTGGTCGTAATATAGTTTATGTTTTATAATATAAACATGACCCTTATGTTAAACAATTGGTGCTAAACATTGAACATTCAGGTAAGTTTAGAATTATAAAACTTGGCAAAGATCTTTGTCCTTCCAGTAAGTACCCATTCTGTCTGTTAAGGACATTGACTTAGTTGCAAAAACTCACTTTTTGCTGTAGAAAGTCCTACAGCCAGTGGTTACCTGCCCACTGGGGCATGGACTCTTATACTATTTATGTCGATGTAGAGCATGTGCCCAGTCTCTTTTCTGGCTGCAAGATTTGGTTTCTAATCTCCGTTCCAGCAGAGGATTCTGATTTGTGAGTTCTACCCCTAAATGAATAACCATCTATTTCTCAGTTCTGAGCTAGTGTAGGATTTCTTTTAAGCATCCTTCTTCAACTTTATTTATTTATTATGATTTTTTTTTTGAGACAGGGTTTCTCTGTGTGTAGTCCTGGCGGTCCTGGAATTGCTCTGTAGACCAGGCTGGCCTCAAACTCACAGACATCCACCTGCCTCTGCCTCTTGAGTACTGGGATCAAAGGCATGTGCTACCACTGCCCAGCAATAACTCACTTTTATTGTTAGTTAAAATTATTTTTAGGATTCAAATGGTCAAGCTTAAAATACCCTAAGTAAATTAAGACAAGTTTCATATAGAAAAGTGTTCCAAGTCCACGTCCTGAAGAGAGCACTTACTCAGGACGGCGAGGCACAGACCTGTAGCCAGACAGTGCTGTAAATTGTCATCTGGTCTCATCTCCTCAAGTTATACATGAGCTAAAGCATCACGTCACGCAGCTTAGGAACTTCTTGGAATTAAACAAAGAAAAAGTGTTGCACATCCTCTTCCGGCGCACTTTGTAAGTCCAGCCAAATTCAGTCAAATCATCAAGGCCTGCATGGTACCGCTTGCTTTTCTCTTTCCTTTTAATTTTCAGAAAACGATGCAGAAAATCTCGTCCTCACTTTTCTACCTCAGTCTGCTTGTCATTTAAATTGCAGTGTTTACTGATGAAATTTAGTTAGGCTGGTAAAAGTGAAACCTTACATTTTCCTGCACATCTATTTTGCACTGAATTTTTGCATTGAAATTATTTAATATTTAGCTTTATTGTTATTTAGCATCATCTACTAGCAGTTATTTATAAGTGAAACAGAATTATTTCCTTTATTCTGCTTTCATTCTAGCTTTTTATGGTTCCTAACTGGTTGTTGATACAAAAGAAAATTCAATTATGCATGTCTGGTTCTTGACATAATTTCATTATTTTTTTATTTAGAAGTTGAAATGTTTTCTTCATGAAAATAAATGATTACTGAATACTTTAATTTTTATTAAAGGAGATTGACCTCTAGTATAGTCAGAAAATTGAATTTTAGAAAAAAATCATTTCATTGTTATTATTTTCACAGTACTGACCTGTGTACAGAAGATAACACTACCACTGTGTGTCCCATGAGATCGTTTACCATTATCATTATATGCTTATATTTTATGAAGTTTGATTTGTAATCATGACATTAGACTTAATCATTTATTAATATTTTTATCTTGCTGACATGTGATCATTTAAAATGTTTTCTCATAATGCTAAAGCCTGAGAAAACTTCAATAGTTATTTTTCTGAAGATAAAAGAGCCCATAATCTTCGTAAGTACTTTGCATTCAATTTGGCTTATTATTTTAGATATTAATCTCTTACCATAAATACATCTTTCTTCATAAAGCTTGAAGTTATTAGAAAAATCTATCACTGCCTGTGGAGATTAATTTGTAAATATCAAAAAATTTTTATTATTGCCAACTAATTTTTTATTTCTCTAGCTAAATTATTTTGATGAGAATATATAGTAAAAGACTAAAACTAAATAAATTGTGTTTGCTAAAGATTTTAGAAATTGTTGTGTGCAATCATTAACAATGTCATCAAATTATATTTGAGGCTTTATGTGCAGGATTGATGAGCAAGTTCAGGAAGGAAAGACTGGAAGAAAGAATGATGGATAGAAAGGTGATTGTAGCTCCCCAAGCTGTTAAATAACCATATCATTTACCCACCCATATAAAAACTGTCACTACTACAGTTGATGCCAAAGAAGAAAAGAGAATTGGGAACTTCCAGTTCTCTGAAACGCTAACAGTAAGTGTGTCAGCATTCATACAGAATACAATAGAAAAAAGAGTGTAGATTAATAAAGTAATGCTTCAAACAGAAGAGTAACTAGAGATTGGAGGAATGGATCAAGCAATCATGAGGACTAGAGTTTGGATCCCCGGAATCCATGCAGAAGCCAGGAAAGCATGGCAGAGTAGGGATTCCTGGGGCAAGCTGAATAAACCAGATTTACAGAAGAGAATCAGGAACTGGGAGTTCAGTGAGAGACCCTGTCTCAAATGAAAAGTGGAGAGCAATCATATCAATGGTAGAAAAGTGCACAGAGCAATTGTCCTCAATTATCAACCCATTGGTTAGAACCTCAATGTTCTCCCTAAAATAATGTTATTTGTTTTTTTTTTCCCCAAGGAAGCTGCAAGGAAAAAAAAAGTTAAAACGGATTAAGAAACACTTGAAACAAATAAAATATTAATAAATCAGCATGTATATTTTTTGCACTGATAGCCTATGTTAGGTTGAGTATGATGTATATATAAGATTTACTTCAAAATTTATTTAATATCTGGAATTCCAAAATGTTATTTTTAGCATCATGAGATGTTTTCCCGAGTCAGTGTTTGTTCATCACGATGTGTTCCACATTGCAAATGTTACAGACCTGGTGGCTAGAACAAGGGTCAAGCTGTTTTCCAAGAACCAAGATCACATTTCATACTACAGTACATTGAGTGTCTAAGATACAATATTGAATAGTTTATAAAATAATCAATGAGTGGCCTCTGAGAGAGAAGGTGGAGTTGGATGACACACAGAGAGGCAAAGAGAGAGTCTGATTTTATACTTTGTATATTTGCATAGTTCAGATGAAGTGCTATTGACTTTAACAGTATAATTCTTAAATAATATTTTCAGCTTCCAAAAAGCATAATTGCAATGTCTTGCTGTGTATTGACAGGGCAGTAGAGTGGGGGTAAAAGTTGCTCATTGCTGCTTTTTCCCCATCTCATGATTGTTAAGATGAGCAAAGTAACACTTGCATATGTTTACGATTATCTTTTCTAATAATTTCTATTACTTGAAGGTTCAGCATCACCAGAGAATGTTCACAGTTAAAGGGCTAGTGTGATGGCTCAGTGGGTAAAAAGGCTGTTGGTAAGTCTATGACCTGAGCCCTATCTCTGGGACAAACACAGAGGAAGGAGAGTAGTAATTCCTTAATTTTGATAGAGATTTCTGTCCCACCTGGTCCTGCAGCCTTTCAGTCCCAAAGGAACACACAGAGGCCTACATGAATTATAAACTGGTTGGCCTATTAGCTCAGTATTCTTATTAACTAATTCTTACATCTTACATTAACCCATTATTCTTGTCTATATTAGCCAAGTGGCTTGGTACTTTTCATCAGCAAGGCATTCTCATCTTGCTTCCTTTCTGTTCGGGGTGACAACTGCAGACTGACCATTTTCTCTTCCCAGAATTCCCCTGTTCTTGTTACCCTGCCTCTACTTCCTGCCTGGTTGCTCTGCCTATACTTTCTGCCTGGCTACTGGCCAATCAGCGTTTTATTAAAATACAAGTGGCAGGATAAAAGACCATTGTTCCACCGCAATTCCTCCAAATAGTTCTCTGACTTCCACAAGTGCACTGTGGCACTGCCTCCCCCACAGTGAATGACTGAATGGATGAATAGAGAAAAGTAATGAAAGCTCTCACAAAGAATATTTAATAGTTACAGGAAAAAATGTATTTTTAAGAATTATTGAAGAAAACTTTAAATTTAAGAATTATTACACTTGAATTACAAATTAAATGGAATATTTGAGTTCTGGTAATTCTGGAAGAAAGATTTCTAGGAACAGGGAGAAACACTGTTATTTGTTATTGCCTGCTTGTTTGAACAAGATTCATCAATGGTGATGATATGAAACATTGAAGGCATTCATTACAAAGTCTCAATGAACACCTCTTTCAGTCCATTTCAAACATAAGGCCACATTATGTTCTTAGTGAAAGATTGAAAAATTTGAAAAAGTATCATTTAAGTTAGATATTACAAGATCCTCCATGATATTTTGCATTATATTTATTTTATAAACATAAAATATAAAGAAAATTCAATATTTTCCATTAGGTACATAAAGATAACCTCCAGAGCCACTTTCATGAAAAACTTCACCCTCCCTATGCTACTACAAGTAAAGGTTGTGAATAAACTTCTTTGTTATTTATCAGGGCAGAAGAGTAAGGCAGTAGCTGGTGAGATGGCAAGATCTCGCAGAAACAGAGTCTTAAAAGCAGGTTTTCTTCATAAAGGTGGTGTTCTCTAAATCACTTAAAAACTGTTTATGTTTCTAGAAATGGAGTTCCAGAGGAAGGCATCAGAAGGTTAGTTTCACTGTCTCTGGTTTGCAGAGGACACAGACTCATAGCCTTTCCTCTTTGTGATCTCATTCTTCATGTCTTTATTCGCCCAAGTTTCCTCCTAGCACATGGGATGTGTTAGTGCCTATTGCTTGTTTAAAGGTTCTGTTTTGAATAATATTCAGGTTCTGGGATTAAGTACTTAGCATTTTTGGCAGACACAAGTCAGTACATCATAGGGGTTAATTAGTGCAATCCAGTATGAGTATATTGATTATTCTTTCTCCAATAGAGAAATGATTTTCGCATTATTCAGTATTGATAAACCCAGTACTGAGAGTCATATCTGGTACATAGTGAAGGTGAGATTAGCTACTGAAAATACTTTTGTTGAAACTAAAATTGTCATAACACTTTTCTTAAAGTCTGCTTTTAATCATTTGACAAGATAAGATTTATTTTTATCATTTTTTAAGATTAAAATTTTAGCTTTAGTTTCATGTAGGTGTGTGTGTGCGTATGTGTAGATCTGTGTGCCTGTATGTGCTCATGTGAGTGGAGGGACCCTTGAATGCTAGAAAAGCATGTTGGGTCCCTTGGAGCAGGAGTTGCAGGCAGTTGTAAGCCATCTGACACGGGTATTAAGAATCATGTTAGTGTCCTATGCAACAGCACTGCTTAGTCTAACCATTGAAACTTCTCTTCATTCCCTCTTCCCTCTTTTAACAGACCTCTACACAATGGAAGTTCAAGTAGTAGAAGGTTTAGGCTAATTAAATACCCTCCTCACTTTTCTTATTTGCCCTACAAAAACTATGCTCTTGGAAAAATGGAGTCTAATTAAGAACTAACCACCCTGCATAATGATGACCCCAAGAAAGAGTAGATCCCATTAGGTCTAAGTTCTGTGCCTCCCTTTTGGAAATGTTTGCCTGGGAAACTGACTTTAACTAGTTCTTGTAGTAAACACATACTCAGGTGCTAGGGTTATTACCTACCACCTTATGTCTTCTGGTAGGGAGGTACACAATTCCAGCTCAAAACATTCAGTAGGGAAAAAACAAGCCAGCTGCAGAACTAGAATGGAGATTCCCAGAAGCCCTTAGCATTTCTTTGCTATGTTATCCTGATAGCTGATGCATTTTAGGTCCTGACACAATAAAACCTGCCCCCTGCCTGAGAGTGCAGCCATAAAATGCTGGTGTGTGCACTAAGATGTGTGTTATGATCTTGGTTCTGTACTTTCATTAAAGGAACATATAACCTTTGTCTGGCTCTGTGGATGTCCTTCAATCAATTACATCCTCTTGTTGGGACCACCAGAACTTCAGCTACTCATTTTATCCATACTTGCTTCTCTCCATATCCACCCACAGAATAAATTATAGGACATGTGAATCCAAATTAGTATTTTTCTGGCTACTGCCATTTCTGGGAAAGAGAAGAGGGTAGAATTACTTTTAGAATTTCTTCTGAGAATTTGTTGATCTCTTAGGTTTGTAAAGGCCATGGATATTCTGTATGGAACTGGCTAAGTTATGTTAACTGCTACTATTAGGGTAAAGTCTATTGTAAAATATATCTGATGGTTGGTTGGTTTTATATGATAGAAATTTAATGCCCTTTTGGAACTAAAGCCACTATTGTTAATATCCTTAACATTGAAAGGGCTGTCAAACCAGGCTGAACGAGAACAATGTGGTACAACAATGTTTGAAAAATAATGTAATTAAATTATTATATTTACTTGATTACTTGTTAAGCAGAAGAAATTGTGGGGATAGATTATGGGATTTGTTTGAAGGGATATAACACATTTCCCCAAATGAAAACATCTGTTCGTGTTGGTGTTTTCCATTAGCCATCTTCAGAGATGTTAATTTAACTTAAAACAATTCACACTCTTCTGTTGATGATTAATTTCAAAACAATGTTTGCATTATTAGTTGAAGTCAGAGACACCATGAGAAATGGGAGTGAAAACAGATGGCTGGATGATGCGTGTGGTACTTTGAATGTTCACGTTAAAGCAGCGCCTGGTGTTTGCATCTAGATTGGCAGAAGAATAAATGCTAAATTGGGCACAAGTTATTAGCATGCCTGACCTAAAGAGTCCATGTAAAACATCTCAAAGGCACAGCAAACTTATTAAGCTCAATGTGACTGATGTAAGAGGAGCTCCTCTGGTATTATTCTGTAGAGCCACGGCGTGGGCAGTAACCGCCCTGTTTCTTTCCATTCATAGTTTTGGAAAAGTTTCAAATAACAAAACCAATTAGTACATATCATGATTTTCTCACTGAATTTTGCATATAATAAATACTCTAGGCTCAGCAGTCATCAGAATTCTCTTTGTACTCAGGCAAACATACTGAAAGATATTTGGGAGCACCTACACTATGGCATGCATTCTCACCATTCCTTTCTTTCATGTCCTCTCACATTCTAGAGTATATGTGCCTCCTTGGAAGTCTTTTGTGGTTGTTTTAATGTTCTTTGTTTTTTGTTTGGTTGATTGGTTTTTTGATACAGGGCTTCTTTGTGTAACAGCTCTGGCTGTCCTCAAACTCACTCTGTAGACTGGGCTGGTCTCAAACTCATAGAGATTCACCTGCCTCTGCCTCCCCAGTGCTAGGGTTAAAGGTGTGTGCCATCACTGCCTGGCTTCTTGGAATTCTTAATTCATTGAGTCAGCAGTGTGTCCCAGTAGTCTAAACTTTTCAACATGTTTTCCTTAAACAATAAATTGTGTTTTTATTTACCATACCTCAAATTAAGTTTGGTTGGCGGTGGCACACAGATCACATGGTGTTTCTGTTCTTTTCCATTTAGACCCTTCAGTGAACAGGATGAAAACTCTAAGCAAACAATGATTAAAATAATAGGAGGTGGCTGTTGGTGCTTGGCAATTTTCAACACTTTTATGCTACATAGAATGCAGTTTGGAAAGGCGTGTTGGAAGAGGCAAGGTGGAACAATCCAGGATCTGGGTGTGGAATGATCTGCTTTCTGAATGCCAAAAAGACTCAAGACCCAGGGATGCTGGGTATGAAGAAAGTAGTACTGGGGTGTGAGTTGAAAAACAAAGGAATTGAAAAGTTTTAGATGGAAGGTAAAAAGAAAGATGTTTGGTTCTCATGGTAAAAAGGATACCTGCTAGGGAGCATCAACTCACTTAAATATCAGAATGTTTAGACCTTCAAAACATGTCTAGAGAAAATTCTTAATGTTCTAGGGTAGAATATTATAAAGACCAGATGACCACCAAAATATTGTACAAACGTCTATGATATCATATTCCCCTCTGTATGCTGTGAATGCCATTGGTTAATAAAGAAGCTGCTTTGGGCCTATTGCAGCACAGAATAAGGCAAGGTGGGAATTCCAAGCAGATAGAGGAAAAAAAGAAGGCCGAGTCAGGGAGATACCATGTAGCCACTGCAAGAGACAGATGCCAGATGCCAAATGGAGGAATCTTACTGGTAGGTCACAACCACGTGATGATACAAAGATTAATAGAAATGGTTTAATTTAAGATGTAAGAGCTAGCTTGAAATATGCTTAAGCTATTGGCCAAACAGGATTACAAATAAAATAATTTCTCTGTAAATTATTTTGGGTCTATGTAGCCGAGGACTAACAATCAGTCTCTGTCAACACATCTATGTCCAGATAATAAGATTTCTATCGCTTTAGTCACAGATGTGAAAAGTGGCTACAGTTTAACTGAGGAATCTAAAAACGTACAAAAGGAAAATAATGCACACATGCAAAAACTGCTAGTAAGTGCATGAGCAGATACAAGCGCAAGATACATTGGATTATCAGTGAACTTTCTCCTACATTTTACATTCTATTCAGTAGTGTTGGGTGACATATGGGGGTCAGAGAACAACCTCTGGTTTTGCTCTTTGGGACGACCATTTACATTGTTTTGTTTTTAATCAGGGTCTCTCATTGGGATGCTCACAAATTTTACTTCCAAGTGTGGAAACATATGCTTCCACATCCCTCTTCTTATGTGGGTTCTGGGGGTAACTTACCATTCCTTGTGCTTGTAGAACACACACTTTATGGGTTAAGCTACCTTTTCAGCCCTATATTTAATGTTATTTTTAAATATTAAATTATTTGTAGATGACTCTTTTCTGCTGCCAGCAACAAATAATGACATGGAGATTTCTAATTAATTATGAAAGCTTGGCCTTTAGCTTCAGCTTGTATCAACTAGTTCTTATAACTTAAATTAACCCATTTATATTAATCTACATTTTGTCACATGGTGTTACCTCTCTTTCATCCTGCACCTCCTAATTCCTTTCTGTCTCCCCTTCTTCTTTCCGGAGTCCTCTCTGTCCATGAAGTTCTGCCTAACCTCTTCTTAACTATTGGCCATTTAGCTTTTTATTATACCAATCACAGCAATACAATTTTATACAATGTACAAATATCCCACAACATTTCCCCCTTTGCTTAAATAGACGAAAAGGTTTTAACTCTATTACATTAAAATTATATACAATAAGAACAATTATCAAGTAAGAATTATACTCACAGTGTATTCAAATGAGTAATCCATTTGTATTTGTCAAGTTTTCAGAAGCTACTCTATTATCTATTTTCTCTTGAGAATTCAAAGTTTTATGCCTAAATCAGTTTCTATTATAACTTGTATTACCATCCTAAAATTATCTTTTTAGATCTTAAGATATCTTCTTAGATAAACAACTTAAGCTTTTATGTTTTTCAACCTATAAACTTTACAACTTTCATGTAAGTTTTTATTTTCTTTCTGAATTTGGCAACACAGAAAACTGTATAACTATCTAGTCCTCACTCCTATTAGAGTCTTGAGAAAGATAAAATATTACTTAAGTAAACAGGAAGTCCAGAGCAAACAACTTCCAAAACCATAGGAGCGAGAGAGACATCTGGTTGCTTGGATAGTCGCCCAAGGTTCCTCTGCGTTATTGGGGCATCCTTCTTTGGCCTATAGGCCTAGAATATCTTACTGCTGCCTGGGGGACCAACCTCCAGCAACACAGGTCATTGATAGGAATCCATGGAGTCAAGGAGGCTAAACTTTTCTATCTGAGGTAGGTTAGGGAAAAGGCACTCACAAACTCTCTTGATGTTTTCCTTTTTTATTCTTATTCTTCTTTATTCCTATCTTTATCCTCTCCTCTATCTCATGTTATTTTACAGCTTTTTTCCCCAACAGAATCTTCCATGCAGTACAAGAGTCAAAATAATTGCATTCCATTTTTTCAAGTTAATGATTATAGGTAAAAACATGTTTTTCATCTTCCTAAATGATTAAACATTTTATGTATTACAGGAGAAAAGCAAATTATCCCAAGAACCTACCTTGTCTTGGCAAAGTTTGCCATTACTTTCTTTGGTGTCCTGCTTCTCCAGTTTGGACAGCATACTGTTGGTAATCAAGGCAAGAGCAATTTCTTGCCCAAATGGCTAGCTTTGCCACATTGAAAGCAAACTCCATATGGAGATTCTTTGATGCCCATCATCTTCTCCGAAGTAGATTGGTACTACCAGGAGCAGATGTGTCTTACAGTCATGAAATGCTTTATGTTATTAAAATATTTTAACTGCTATATTCTGTAGGTTTTTGAGGTGTTTGAAAACCATCTATCTAAATATATTTTTGTATGACGGTGAAAACACACCTAACATGAATACAAGTTTAATTATTACAGAATTTTGAGGAAACTACAATAGAGGCATTCTGAGAGATTGGATGACCTGGGCTACTCATTTTCATTGGTGTCTGGTCCTTTTTCCCCCCTGAAAACACATTTTTTATTTCATTTTAAATACCAACCACAATTTCCTCTCCCTCCTCTCCTCCTGTTTCCTTCCCCCACCTCCCTTCTATGGCCCCCATCCACTCCTCATCCATCTCCATTTGGGTGGGGTAAGGTCTCCATTGGGAATCAATAAAGCATAGCATATCAAGTTGAGGTAGGACCAAGATCCTCCATCCCTGCATCAAGACTGAAAAGAGTACTCCATCATAGGGAATAGATTCAAAAGAGCCAGTTTCTTCATCAGGGACAGGTCCTGGTCCCAATGCTAGGGGTCTCACAAAAAGCCAGGCTACACAACTGTCACCAAGATGCAGAGAGCCTAGTTTGGTTCCATGTCAGCTCCCTAACTGTCTGTCCAGGGTCTGTGAGCTCCCACAAGCTCAGGTCAGCTGTCTCTGGCTTTTTCCATCATAATCTTGGCCTCCCTTGCTCATATAATCCGTTCACCCTCTCTTCAACTGTGCTAATGGAGCTCAGCCCAGTGCTTGACCGTGGATCTCTGTATCTGTTTTTATCAGTTACTGGATGAGGGCTCTGTGTTGACTAATCTGATTACAGGGGAAGGCTAGTTGAGGTACCATCTCCACTATTACTAGGAGTCTTAGCTGGGTTAATTCTTGTGTGTTTCTGGGAGTTTTCCTGACACCAGGTTTCTCCCTAACCCTATAATCCTATAATGGCCCCTCTATCAAGATATCTCTTTCATTACTCTCTCCCTCTATCCTGCCCCCAGGTTTACCTTCCTGATCCCTCATGTTCCCAGACCCTCCGCTTTCCTCACCTCTGCCCCTAGTTTATTGAGGATATCTCATCTAATTCCTCTTCCCAGGGAGATCCATGCATTCCCCTTAGGGACCTCCTCATTACCTAGCTTCTCTGGGACTGAGGACTGTAGCCTGGTTATCATTTGCTTTACATTTAATATCCACTTATGAGTGAGTACATGCTTTGTCTTTCTGGGTCTGGGTTACCTCACTTGGGATGATTTTTTTTTCTAGTTCTATCCACTTTCCTGCATGTTTCATGATGTCATTTTTTTCTGCTGAGTAATACTCCATTGTGTAGATGTACACATTTTATTTATCTATTCTTCAATTGAGGGGCATCTCAGTTGTGTTCAGATTCTGGCTATTCCAAATAATCATAGCAGCATTTGAACATAATTGAGCAATTGTCCTTGAACACATGAACTTTTAAAGGTAACGTATATATCTGTATCAACACAAGCATAGAATGTACAGTGTGTACAAATCAGTTAAAGATTTTTTTGTTGTATGTTTGAGCAGGTAAAAGACATCTGTCAACGTTATAAGTGTTTTGGACTCTACAGCCAAACTATAAATTTCCATCAGTGCCATATGAAGAAATGACATGTAATAATAAGCCAGGAGGACTCTGTAGCCAACAAGATTTAACATGTCTAATCAAGTCTCAGAGCTGTTCCCATAGTAGAGGGGTCAGCATATACAACACCTGTCCTGTAGTCTTTCTTGGCTATTTTTCTTATGTCTCCAGCAAGATTCTCAGGAGGTCTCACCTAATCAACTCTGATCTTTATTAATTTTAAAGAGAAACATAACTTTTTGTTTCTAGTGGAAACAAAGGCAGAATCTTTCCTCTAGTATGACACATTTCCTGATTTCCATTTTGAAGGCAAGACATTTATGAAGTATATAGGCTGCTTTATTTCAGAAGTTCCTTCCATAATCCAATGTCTCTCAGCAGCTCCTGTTCATTCTTTAGCATTCAAAAAGTTGAAAGTCAACAAAACACTATATAGAATCCAGATGCCCTGTGTATTTCTCATCCATACCTGGCAAAATATCTATATTATTAAATATTAAATATAAATTTCTTTAGAGATTTACTTTTTATTTTTAAACTACCTTTTCTATCACTGTTTACACCTGTTTTCTTTTCTTTCTTCAGTGTCTAAGCACGTTTTTAAGCATACATATCTGTTCAAAGATTTTCTCAGTCTGGACCTGAATTTTTGTGTCCCTGAAGCGCCCTCTGACAATGTGAGTCAAATCTTAAACTGCTAGGCTACTGCCATATGACGTCACTTAGCACAAGGCAGAGCTTGCTGGTGGCTGGTTCTGCCCACTTCAGTTCCATGGGAGCCTAGCCTCACAGCTGTAGACACCAACCCTGCAGCCGCATTTACCAGCCCCAGCTCTGGGAATGTTGTGTCCACCTCTAGCAGTGTTAGCTGGTCAAGTGCTCAGCTACACAGCAGGGCCTCTCAAAAGAGCTGCACTTTTGTGTGCTAAGCCTACCTAAGAGACTGTGGTTGCCAAGAAATCATGTCAGGAAGCTGCTTGTTTAGAACATTTTTTAAAAAAGTTTTCTCTTGCCTTATGTGGTTCTATGGGGCCAAATGTTAGATGCCATTTGTCAACGGAGTTTGTTTTCCACTGCCAGCCCCAAATAATGATATGGAGACTTCTTATTCATTATGAAAGCTTGGCTTTTAGCTTAGGCTTGTCTCAACTAGCTCCCATAACTTAAACCAACCCATTTATATTAATCTACGTTCTGTCATATGTTGTTACCTCTCGTTCTGCTCGCACCTCCTGTTTCTTCTTTATCTAGTTGGTGACTCTGCTATTCTTCCCAGAGTCCTCTCTGTTCCCTGTCGTCCTGCCTGACCTCTTCCTAGCTACTGGCTGTTCAGCTTTTTATTACACCAATCGTAGCAGTACATTTTCACATGGTGTGCAAATATCCCACAACAATTATTTCTTTTATTTTTGAAATTAATATAATTATTTCATTCCCCTCTTCCCTTTCCCTCCTCTGAATGTTCCACTATATCCCCCCTTGTTCTTTCAAATTCATAGTCTCTGTTCTTCATTGTTTGTTGCTTAGTATTCTCAAAAACAAGAATACAATACCATGTAAAAGTAATACTCGGAAAGCTAGGGATGTAGTTTAGTAATGCAACATTTGCCTAGCATATGCAAGATTCTAGTTCAAATCTCTAGCGCTTCCTAAAACAAACAAAAACAGCAAAACAAAACAAAATGAAAACAAGAACAAGTACTCACAAATGTAGAAAACAATAGGTGAAATAAAATGTATTAAAAACTGCATCCAAATAATTGAGGGCAAGTCCTAGAGAATAAGAAAAAGAAATAGATGCTGTTAAGCTATCTATTTACTCTTGCAGCATGTGGCTGAAGGCACTAAGCAGCTTCTTAACATGCCATCTTATAGTTTGCATCAGGGAATTATACTTAGTTCATTTACTGTCTGGTGTTGAATAAGTATTTTCTAAATGTCCATTACTGACTCGAATCAGGAAATATAGAAATATTAAAACAAAGTCACTGTCTATAGAGCTTACATTTTAATGCAAGAGTATAGCAAATAACCACATTACAAAAATAAATAATTTGAAAGATTGTGATAACTTATTTGGAGACAAGTTAAACCCATCAAGGAGATAGATTGGTGTGAGGGGTTGGGTTTTAGTTTTTAAAAGAATGATCAAGAAAGACTTCATTTAGAACTTGTTATTTGAGAAAAAGGTTTTTAAAATGGAGGTAGGAATGACCAGAGTAAGTGTGAAACATTACTCCAGGGCAGAAGGAGGAGCGGGGACAGACATTCTAGGGTGGTAGCCATGTTGTTGCTCTGCAGCAGAGCAGTGAATCTGAATTGTTGGAGTGAAGTAACACAAAGACAGATGAGATCACAGAAATAAAGAATGGGACAAAATTATGGTGCGTCATTGTGAGCTTCCATCTTCTTTCTTTCTTGAAATTATAATTTAATTTCATGTCTTTCTTCCCTTTCCTCCATCCAAACCTTCCCTAATACACCTCCCTGATTTTCTTCATATTCATGGCCTCTTTTTTCATTAATTGTTACTGCATGCATATATGTTTATACACCTATGTTCCTAAATTTAACATCAGTCCATACACCTATATGTATGCTTTCAGGGCTGACTTTCACTGGCCATCTTTGAGATAAGAGGCATGAGAAGGCTTTGCTCAGAAAAATGACAATATCTTCCATAAAATAACATTTCTGGAAATAAACACAATATTTCTGAATTTGAATGAGAATGAAAGCCAGGATAGCAGTTATTGAAATCAGCCAAACAGTGCATGGCATCTTGTTGACCAAGACAGCAGCATTCAAAGTTCTGAGGAGTGTTTGCATATATTTTGCAGATAAAATGAAAACAACTGATGGCTGGATAAAGAATAGAGAAGAAGGTGGCATGGAATGTGGAGACTTAGTTTGTATTTTATAGACTTGTCGAGTTTGACATTGTACTATGCTTTCGATAGGGTTTTGCTGTGTCCCTCAAAGGTTCACATATTCTTCAGAGTGATGACAATGCTAGCGAGTAGACTTTTTAAAAGGCGGGGCTTGCTGCCAGGTGATTAGGTCATTAGAGGTGCTGTGTTAGTTCTTCCAGGACCCCATGTGGTTCACATGAGTAATCCTATAAAAAATGCAAGCAAACTTGCTTCCCAAACTGACTGCTTACTTCTCTTGTACTTACTGTTCTGTCACGTGTTCTTTCTATGAACATTCCCACCATGAGGTCCTCACGAGAGACCACACAGTGAGAACACGGGTGCGGACTTCCAGCCTCCAGAGTTCTAAGCTGTTTAATCTCTCTCCACCTAACTCCACCTCAGGAAACAGACTAATGTGGATCCCTGTAAGATTCAAGTAAAGATAGAGGGAACAGTTAGATGTCCATGTCAGAATTCAGTAGGGTTGTCTTCCTTGAAGATATTAATTTTTGAGTCATAAAAGTGTAGTGATATTTAAAAACATGTAGCAGGTTTGAACCCTGCAATGCTCCAAAATATATGGTGATGTAAGAGGGTCTTCTATCTATCTGTTACTTTCATTGGTTAATAAAGAAACTGCCTTGGCCTTTTGATAGGCGAGCCCTTAGGTGGGTGGAGTAGACAGAACAGAATTCTGGGAGAAAGAAAGCCGAGTCAGGGAGACGCATGAAGCTCTGGCCCAAGA
>LOEQ01001602.1:38181-54316 GCA_001685075.1 Bramus lutescens
AAGAGGCTGGTCATTTAAATGGAGTTTATGGGTGGAGTGCTGCAAGTTACTTGGCGGCAGCATGGGCCAACCGGTTACCAGAGTTGAGGTGGTGAGCGTGGCTCCCACCAGGCAGTCTCAGAGGCAGTGAACAGACTTCCACCATGTTGGACTAGGCACAGCAAAAAGACAAAGCAGCCTTAGTTGCTGCTTTCAATATTATTTTGGTAAATGATTAGCTTTTTTTATTATGTTTCCTAGATTTCATATACCAGAATGTGAAAGTCAGAAAAGCAAATGGAATTTGATGTGTCTACCCCTCTTGATAGTGTTATTTAGATGATGCAAGTAAAAGTTCTAAAAAACCTAAAATATAAAATCAAACCTTTGACCAGAGAAGCAGACTAGGTATTTTGGGGAGGTGATGAAAAAGAGCTCCATTTCTTGCAGAACTTCACCAAAACTAAGGAGAAAGGAAAAGTGAATTGTGAGGTCTCAGAAGAAAGGTTATAGGAGATGGAGGCAGAGAGTGTAGAATGGTCTACAGATTCCAGGAGCAACCTGTAGATGGGCATCCTTTCTACATTTCAGAAACTTTTGCCATTTTATAAGGAAATCAAAGCATATCTTTACCCTTCTACAACAGGATTTACATTCCTCTGTGCCTTGGGAGAGGAAGGAAGGAAAGCTAAGGGAAGAAACATGGATATAATAAATATTAAACAAACACATACATGTAGGGATCACAGGTTCAACCGAGTTCTTGCTTTTCCCCAATGTCTGCACTTTTGTTTAGGTTTGGTTTTCCTTGAACATACTTGAAAACTATTCTTCTGAAGCAGGCTGCCCTAAAGTAAACAAAATAGGGGCATCTGAGGAATCAACACGTCATTTGATTAACATTCCTAGCTCTCAGGAAAAGCCTAGCACTCCCAGGCTGGTCTTCACCAGCAACCTGGGGGGGAACAGGTCCTCTCAGAAGTCCAGCAAGTATAGAAAATTCCAGGTTTTAAGGTTGTTGATTGAAAGTCCATAAAGGATATTACCTGAAAATAATTTGGGATCCTTTAAAAATCAAAATTATTTTCTGGCCATTTAATATATTAATTAACACCCAAGGGGAAAATAAGAGAAAAGGTTTTCTTGTGTTGTTTTCCTTAGCAGGAGCTGTATTAAATTTAATGTAAAAAAATGGATTAAAGTGAGTTAGAAGCCTTTGTGAGGGATTAAAACTTTGGACAGATTTCTTTAGCTTCTGAGTTTTATTTCCAGAATCCACTTGGGCATCTCACAGCTGCCATAGCTTCATCTGTAGGAGATCCTCTATGGACAGCAGCATGCAGATAGATCTACAAACACACACATATACACACACACACAAACACACTCACAAACACATTCACAAGTATGTGTGTGTACACATATATATGTGCAAATGAAATTAAAATTGTTTTAAAAGAGTGCTTTGTGAGAAGTTTCTAGAATTTTCCTATGAAAAGGAATAATAAGGAGCCCCAGTGGCACAATTGGTTATTACATGGTACTCATATGAAAAGGAATAACAAATATAAAACATAGTAATTTTGTGAATAGTCCATGCTATATTCCATTTCAAGACTTTAAAAGTTCTATGTGAATTGCTTGCATATGTTTGAGTACACACAGTACACAAAGACCTCAATGCAAAATTATACTTCAAAATGTGTCTGAGGGCTCAGCTTTGACTGCCATCGTCTCCTCGTATGTTTGTCAGCACTGGAGCTATGGCAGGGAACCATTAGACCTTTCTTTCCAACATGAGTGGCTTTACTCTCAGTTCTCTTGAAGCCAACCGTGAGAGCTGCTTTCCCCCTCACCAGTCTCCTCCAAACCACAGGGACTCAGCAACTCAGCGTCTGGTACGTCAGCTCTTGACTTCTCTGTTTTGTTTGCTTTTCCTTTCCACTTGTTCAAGCACCCTGTACTTGACTTCCATTCATCTCTATGCCATAGGTCTCTCTCTCTCTCTCTCATGCCACTCTGGTATCACCAGTCTGCTCACTGTAATGTTGTAAGGAGGAGCAGGCTGCTTGGTTTTCCCAGCCACCCAGCTAGCTTAACCCCCAAAATAATCACACAGAAACTGTATTCATTTAAGCACTGTCTGGCCTATTAGCTCTAATTTCTTATTGGCTAATTCTTACATCTTAATTTAACCCGTTTCCATTAATCTGTGTATTGCCACATAACTGTGGCTTACTGGCAAGATTCTAACCAGTGTCTGTCCCAGGCAGGAGATCCATGGCGTTTTGCCACTCTGCCCTTCTTCCCAGCATTCTGTTCTGCTTGCTCCGCCTACCTCAGTGCTGCCCTATCAAAAGGCCCAGGCAGTTTCTTTATTCAACCAATGAAAGCAACACATAGAAGAAGCTCCTAGACCACTGTAATACATAGCTATTGGAGCAGCTGGTAAAGTCCTGAAACAAGGAAGAAACACATGCATAAGTTTTGCTCAGACACCTCAAAGAAAATCACTTAGCAGAGTTACACAGAAGTGAGGCTTCTGGCCTGACAGACTCTACAGCCACAATGTTAACTGAAAGCTCAGGAGAGGGCCATGAGCTATTACTGTCTTAAAGCTATGTTTGAAAGCTCATCTTTTCTTGTAGGTTGTGTTTTCATGAAAGATGGAACTGGAGCTGGGAGGGGCAGAAACCAACATTCACAGGCTTTCAAGTCAATCAGGCATTCTCAGATCAACTGTTACAGTGAAATTATGTGCACTACTGATGCTGGTCAGTGTTAACAGCCAGGCTGTGCTCCGCCACGACTTGCTTGGGCACATTGATGGAGAGTAAGTGTACCTGCTCTCTAGACTACAGTCTTCTTTCTATCTCCTTGTTTTAATTTTGCTCGAACCTTCCTCTCCAGACTGATCTACCTTTTCTCTCTCTAACAATTTCTTTTCCACCTTTATTGTAATTTTACTTGCTTTCTCAATCTTGTCCTTGGTTCCACCCCAGCAGGCCTCGACCTATCAGACTTCTAAGGCCAGAGCCCTGCCTATCAAACCTGCATGAACGTATTTTTTGTTTCATGCACCCTCCAGCTCTAGAATGTATAATTCTAGATACTGTAACTCTTAGTGTTTAAGTGATGTTGTGGAAAATGTCAACTTACATAGGGGAAAAGCTGATAGCTCATAGGCATAATGTCACCTGCCCTTTTTTGTTTCGTTTGTTTTAGCCCTTGGACACAAGCCAGAACTGTTCACTTTTAAGATAAAACAAGCGGAATATGCTGAAACTGTAATGTCTTTCAATAAATCGAGACAGTGAGCCAAAATGAACACTGATTCCTTTGTTAGCTTTAGAAAACTCTTGGGAACTGTAGGGTCAGGAGGAATAATATTTACATGTGCTCCCAAGCCCTTTTCCATTATTCTTTTTCTCTGTGACAGGCCCTATATTGGGACTTACATTTTCAAATAAATTTGGACCACTGAAGAAAGCAATCAGTAGAAATACTTCTTTAAAATGGTGACATGTATTATCTACACATTAAAATCCTATATGAGTGCTTCTCAGTCCATGATCTCTGACAAGAAGCAGCAGCTACAGTTCTTGAAAGGCTGTTTGAAATGTTTGAGAGACAACAGCCCATTAGACAGGTTTCAATGGGTATTTCTGAAAACTCTGGTCATTGCAAAATAATGTGTGGATTTTCACTTTATCGTCCTCTTTTCTCTTACGTCATGCAATATTCTTTAGGCTTCCAGAATCCAAATTAGGAAAATGTCTTGATAGGCCAGGTTCACTTTGCTGAGTTGATTTTTTTTTATTGAGATAGCACCTTAAATGGAAATGTTGCTACTTTAAAAATCTTTGTCAGTGTGACCATTTTAGATGTCATTCCTGAGTTACTCGATCCCATTTTATTTTCTTCATGTAGGAGCTATGAAAATTGTCTCTTGAGTTGATTTAATCTTGTCCTTCACATTTCAAGGGAGGACTGATAGCTTACCATGTTGCCAATGAAATCCAGGTACCATCGTTCGTCTTACAGGACATTCATCCCTCTCCCTCAAGAGAAATTTTCAAAACCATGAAAGAGGGTAAATCAGGGGGCTATTCCTTAGAAATTAGTTATAAATGTATTTATATTTTACAGTCAATGAGTTATGTCATTATGGACAGGCACAGGACTGAGTACTCTGTGTACTGGGTCATTGATTCCATGAAATAGCATCTAACAGGAAGTTATTGCTATTGTCTTTACAAGGAAGATTCGTGCTAGAGAGAATCATAGCAGTAGATGGTGCAGATAAAATGCAGTACTTGAGTCTTGGACCAAGGGCCACCCTGATGTTATTGTGCATGCACTCAATGCCGCTTTCATTAGAGAGATGTCAGAAGACTAGATTAAGCCCTTCAAGACAATTAAAAAGCAATCTCTCCACAATTACCAGGAAAACCAAACCTCTGAACGAAAGCAAATACTTCACAAACCCAAAACTTTCAACTAATGTTATTAATGAGCTTCTTGCTAAAAGCATGGCAGGGTCATTAAATATTGTAGCCTCAAATAGCACTGTTGTGTCCCTAGCAGATTTTGGCAGGGAAAATTCTCTGGTGACATTAATTCCACGGAGGCATGAAAAGGATCTTTTGCTAAATGTCAGCCAACAAGGTGGTAATAACTAGTCTACCTTGCTTTGGTGGGGGGGGCGGGGGAGTCAGAGGGTCTCACAATCTGCTCTCAGATCTTCCAACTTTGCAGCGTAAAACAGTGATGCGAGGTCGGCCTTCAGAGCCAGCCAGATGGGGAATGCATGTGCAATCAGATGTGTCTGGTGTACAGAAATGACACATTCAAAGTTTGGCCTTCAGGCTCTGCAGTGTATCGGCAGCNACGGGAGGGCCAGTGTGCCTTCCCACACACCTGTGTTGACACTGAGGCCCTGGCAGCGCCTGACCCACACCAATCCTTCACTCCTAGCTTTGCTGTGCTCTCAGCCATGGCAAGCCGCACCGCCCCTGCACTTTCTCTGGCTCACACTGTTGACTTAGCAGCTCTAAGCTTGGAGTTTAATAGAAATCTGTCTTGTTGAATCTCTCACTTCACAGTGTTACACAGACCGTTTGTTTTTTTTCTTTTTCTAAATCCTGAGCTGGAAATGTTCTTTTTTCCTTGTGTATACCATAGAGCTTTACAAATGGGAGGAGAGGCAGTCTTCATATCGCCTTTAACTTCATATATTTTTCCCAAATAGCATCTCCAGGATTTGAAAGAAGTTAATTGTTGTGTGATGTTTTCACTCTTTTGGCTTTTTGAGGGGCTCGCCACACAGGTCCCAAATAAATCAAACATGGAGGCTTATTCTTAGTTATGAATGCCCAGCTTTCCTTATCTTAAATTATCCCGACTGCCTTTTGCCTCTGGGCTTTTATCTTTCTCTTTCTGCATGCCTTTCATTACTTCTTTCTCCATGGCTTGCTGTGTGGCCGGCCCCTGACGTCCTCCTCTCCTGTTCTCTTGCTCCTTATTCTACACCTTGCAGATTTTTCCTTCTATTTATGCTCTCTGCCTGCCAGCCCCGCCTATCCTTGCTCCTTTCTTGCTATTGGCCATTCATTTGTTTATTAGGACCATCAGGTGTTTTAGACAGGCACAGTAACACAGCTTCATAGAGTTAAACAAATGTAGAGTAAACAAAAGTCACACACCGGAAAATAATATTCCCCAACAGTTAACTATTTTAGGAAGGTAAGTAGCAAGAGGGAGGATAATGGTCACTGTTGCGACTTCTTAAGTTTCAGGCTTACTGTGTTACAGCAAGGGGTATAAACAATATCGTGCTTAGGAGTCCAAACTCCTCATGGTTCCAAGTAGAGCACATATGGGTGCTCTCTGCAGGGCACTGTTTTGCTGACTTTTATGTGGGTTTGCTTCCTGCCCCTAGAGTGCATCTGAGCAGAAAGTAAAACAAGGCAAACAGGTATCTCCTGACAAGGGAGGGGTCTCTCCTGATGAGGTAGAGGTCTCTACTGACCAGGTAGATGTCTCTCCTGAAAAGCGAGAAGTCACTTCACACAAGGTAGAGGTCTCGCCTGACATGGTAGAGGTCTCTCATGACAAGGGAGAGGTCTCTCCTTTCAAGGTAGATTTCTCTCCTGACAAGGTAGAGGTCTCTCCTGGGGAAGACTGAGGAGACCCATGAACCCTGTGTGCAGATCCCTTGATTTTTTTAAATCTAAAAATAATTAGGATGCCCTCTCCAGGAGAGCACATGTCTGAAGAGAAGAAAAAGATCCAGGAGGATAAAGGGTGGTGAGGAAATGTTAAACTGTCAGGAGGCCTTATGGAATCCATGTTCCCCTTTTACCCATTTAGCCCTCATGCTGGTTATGAGCCCAAGTCAGCACTATCAGTGCTGAAAAGTATACTTATCTGACTATATTTAGCCTCATACCAAGAATGGGTGAAGATCGTGTATAAAATGTGCTCGCTCAGCTAAGTAATTTGGATGTGGTGCTGGGAG
This sequence comes from Bramus lutescens, assembly GCA_001685075.1. Lineage (NCBI taxonomy): Eukaryota > Metazoa > Chordata > Mammalia > Rodentia > Cricetidae > Bramus > Bramus lutescens. The sequence goes on from LOEQ01001602.1 coordinate 44,681, forward strand.
AGATATCTCAGCAGCTAAGAGCACCAGCTGCTGTGCCTGAAGACCAGAGGTCAGTTCCCAGCACCTCTCTATAACTCCAATGCCAAAGAATCCAATGCCCTCTTCTGGCCTCCATTGGCATTGCACCTGCAATGAGTCAAATGAGCTCCTGGGCCAGTGCCATTAATCCTTCCTATGTGGTCCTAAAGTTTAATCTTTATAGTTTTTGATATGTTTAAATGGCTCCACTTAAAAAGAAACTCTAAAACATAGATTTTCAAAGAGGTGAAATATCCTTTATGGAGTGTCTGCTTTTAAATAACAGAGTATTCTATCATTATTATTTTTACTATTATTGTTTTTATTAGACTATTCCAGACAAGAAATTCTGAGTCAGAAACCTACCCAAAAGAAATTTATTGCATCTTTAGCATGCTAAAACTAAACATACTTTTACTAATTTTTTTCTATTAGTTAGGTATGGTGGAAATCCCAGCATGCAGGAGGTTGAGGAAGGAGGATCTGGAATTCCATGCCATCCTGTGCTATATACAGTGAGACCATAAAAGACTTAAGTATCAAGAATCTAACTCACATGCCAAACACTTGCCTAGTGTGAACAAGGCCCTGGGGTCCATCCCAACACTCCTAAAATTAAAAAATGTTAGTTATTAATTATTTTTGGTTTTTGACTATAGCTCAAATTTTCACCAGTTAGTTCTTTTATTATTTTTAGCTATGTATTTAGTTCTTATAATTACACATTAACAACATTTTCATTAGGCAAAAACCTTATTGAGTAATAAGATGATTAATGTTTCCATTACTGTTAAAGTCTGAAGTATTCTTTTGGAATTCACACATTTTTATTTTTAATCAGCATATAAAGTATTAGGTTTTTTTATGTCAACATTATTTGTTTTGTTGATCTTTCCACCAACCTATTATCTCTCCATCTGTGTCTTCTACTTTGAATATTAGTTTTTAATTTCTGTGTATGTGCATGATCCTGGGTGAGTTTCTTTGCACCACCTGTGTGCAGGACCCCATGGAAGCCAGAGGAGAGCATTGGATCTCCTGGAACTGGAGTTACAGGCAGTTGTGAGCTGCCACATGTGGGCTGGCAGCCAAGCACAGGTCCTCTACAGGGGTGGTGATCTCTCTCCAGCACCACTTGCCCATAGCTCCCTTCCTGCTTTTCACTCCACTGGTGTGAATGGGCAGTCTTTTAGTTTGGTGACTGTGTCCACAAGACTTTACACCACTAGTGTGAATGGACAGTCAATCAGTTTGGTGGCTATGCAGTTGTGGGTCTCTATATTTGTTCCCATTTGCTGCAGGAGGAAGGTTTCTTCCACCGTCCTTGTGTGACTATTGCATGAGTGCATTCACGGGCAGGTCACAACTGCAGGCTGTGGGGTGTAAACAGAGACTGCATGTTCATTTTCCAGCTGCCCAGACCTGAATAATCACACAGAAACTGTATTAATTACAACACTGGCCGATGGCTCACACATCTTTCTAGCTAGCCTTTACATTTTTTATTAACCCATTTCTACTAATCTGTGTATCGCCAGAAGGCTGTAGTTTACCAGGAAGGTTCTGGGCCTCCTTCTCCCTTGGCAGCCACATGGAATCTTCCTGACTCTGCTTTCTTTCTCCCTGCATTCAGTTTAGTTTACCTGCCTACCTATATTCTGCACTGCCATAGGCCAAACTAGCTTCTTTATTAACCAATGGTAATAAAACATGTTCGTAGCATACAGAGGGGAATTCCACATTAGTGGGGTTTCTAGATGGATTAATGTTTCTTTTTCTCCTCTGGCAGTGTGCAGAGTACCTTCTGGTGTCATGGACACCAGTCAATAAGGGCAAAGGCTATTGGTAGATTCCAGCTTGGCTCCTCTGTGGTCATTGAGTTATGAAGATGTCTTCAGCAAAAGCACGTTATCATTAGATTGTGGAAAGCAACCAACAGCCTTGACAATAGCCTGAATTACTTGGGAATTTCCAGAGGGCTCCTTTGACAACAACTTCATTAGCTGGAACCCATTCTTGGCACTGGATGTTTCATTTGGTGGTGAGAGATGTCTAGTTGGGGCTTTGTCCCCCAGTTATTTGGTGATTCCATTTAGATTTCTCATATATATGTATATATTTTAAGAAACTTCTGTTGTAGTAGAGTTCTAAATGAGCCCCAAAGTGGCTCGTAGTTTTAGCTGTCCCTCTCTGTATTGCCTCCAGCAAGCCCTCTTTCCCTCCACTTCCTGTTTCATCCTCCCATTCCAGTCCTCCAACTACGTCCTTTCCTCCTCCCCTCCCTAGTCCCTTCCTCTATACACAATCTCTGGTTTGACAGACTATACCCTGCTTATTGACGATTAACAGGTAGCATCCACATTTAAGTGAATACGTACCATATTGCCTCTTTGGATGCTGGGTTAGCTCACTCAAGATGACTTTTTTTTCTGACCTCTATAGCACGAATAGCATCCATTTCCCTGGGATTTTCACGATTTCCTTAAAAAAAAAAGCTGAGTAATATTCTATTGTGTAAATGTTCCATATTTTCCTTATCCCTTCATCCATTGATGGACATCTAGGTTTTTTTTTTCAGTTTCTAACCATTGTGAATCAAGCAGCAATGAACATGGTTGAGCAAGAGTCTCTGTGGTTGGATGTAGAGTCCTTTGGGTATATGTTCAAGAGTGGTATAGCTGGTTCTTGAGGTAGATCTATTACCCATTTCCTGAGGAGCTGCCACAGTGATTTCCATAGTGGCTGTACAAGTTTTCACTCACACCAGCTGTAAATGAATGTTCCCTATACTGCACATCTTTGCCAGCATGAGCTGTCACTTGTTTTATTGATCTTGGCCATTCTGACAGATGTAAGATGAAATCTCAAGGTAGTTCAGATTTATATTTCCCTAATGAGTAATGACATTGGACATTTCTTTAAGATAAGGTAGGAAATGAATTATCATCACAATTAGCTTTTATTAAGCAACTGATCAAATTGAAAATTATTTTATATATTCTGAAAAACAATCATGTCTTTTTTTAGTGCATAATCTTCAAAGTCAAGAATGGATTCCACTCAGTTAAAATGCTTTATCCAGTGAAGCCACTGTAAAGCCATTGAACTTTTGAATGTAACACGGTTTTTACAAGTTGACTCTACTTTCCTACATGTGCTTTAGACAAAAATTTTACTCATTGTCTTAATAAGAATGACCTTTTACTTTGCTGTGAAAGGCATATTATATAGTAGGGTGCCCCGCACAGAAAGGCCACAGTGTGGGTAGAGGCATGGTAATATCTAAAGTCATGTAACTTGTATGAATCCCACCTTAACAAAGGAGTGTGTAGCCATCATATAAGACAAGTCAAGATGTGTAAATGGATTTTTGACTCCTGGAGCAGAGTACATGAAGTAGACAAACATTCCCAGTGTTGATCATCTTAAGTCAAGATGATTATAGACATTTTTGAAAGGCAAGACGTCCAGAAAATGATCACATAGATATCAATTATGATTTATAAGATAAAAAGCAGTAGGACTTGCCTTTGAAACTGAAGAGATGTAAGACAAAACAGCTTTATAATAATTCCCAGCACAGTGACTTAGTGAATATGACCACAGTTATCTGGCTACATAACGGTTGTGGTTAAGTCTGACAGTTTATCCTGACCTCTGCTGAAAAAAGAACAAGAGGAAAGAAGAGGACTTAAATATAGGACTTAAATAAAAAAAAAGACTCAAAGCTGCAAAAGTAGGAATTTTCAAATTTTGCAAGTAACTTACTTAGTATTTAGAAATTCGATGTAGAAAGAAAACTTAGTGATCTTTGTATGCCAGAGGTTTTAAAGTACTTTTCTGAATGAGGGTGGTAGGTTTTATGAGCAAAAGATTCTATGGTCAAGTGACTTTAGGAAATACGGAGTTAAAAACCAAACTGACTTATTTGCCACAAGATTTCTCAGGCCATTAATGTAAGTTAATGTGTATAAGAAAATTCCAGGTTAGAGGGATGGCTCAGTGGGTAAAGTGCTTGCCCCACAAGGCCCGAGTTTGGATGTCATAACTTATGCAAAAGCAAGGTGCAGTAGTGCAAGCATCTGTGATGCCAGCACACACCTAATGGGAGCTGGGAGGTAGAGGGAGATGGGAGGCGGAGACAGGACAATCCCCTGACTCTTCAGCCTATTACCTAAAGTGACCCTGTCTTAAACAAGGTGGAAAGATGACAGCTCACACACACACACACACACACACACACACACACACACCAGCTTACATGCTTGCATATACATTCACATCACAGAGAGAGAAAGGATAGAGTGAAGAGAGGGGAAGAATAGACAGAACTTTCATATTCCTTAGCATATGTCAGGAGAAATGTTTGACTCAGACTCTAAGTACATGCTCTGTTGACTGGTCTTCAGTTACTAGGGGTAAGGTTAAGAGTCATTTCTTGTCCAAAACACAAACACGGATGACTTACTAATAAATGTATTAATTATTCTTTGAAAAAAAAAAGACCTAGTCTTGGTAACTCTCTCTCAAGGAGTGTTTTGGTTTGTCTTTTGTTACCTTGAAAATGCTAGAGTCATTTGGGAAGAGGGAACCTCAATTGAGAAGGTGTTCTCTCACCCCTAGATTCATGGGTGATCAAGACTATAGGGCATTTTCTTGCTTAATGACTTGGGAGAGCCTGGCCCTTTGGGGGTGGCGCCACTCTTGCACAGGTGATCCTAAGTCGTATAAGGAATCAAGCTGAACAAGTCTTGGGAAGCAAACCAGTAAGCAGCTTTCCTCCGTGGTCTGCATCAGTTCCTGCTTCCAGATTTTGCCCTGAGTTTCTGTACGGACTTCCTTTCTTAATGAGCTGTCAGCTGCAAGAGGAAATAAACTCCTCCTCAGTTTCCTTTGGTCATGTTTCTGTCACAGCAACAGAAACCCTAAGACAAGGAACCTGTATCCGCACTTGAGTATGTCTCAATTTCTGCATCTTTTTTAAGATTATTTAGGCACTTTACGTACCTGGGTGATCTGTCCTCATGCACACCAGAAGATGGCATCAGATCACATTACAGAGGGTTGTGAGCCACCATGCGGATGCTAGGAATTGAATTCAGGACCTCTGGAAGAGCAGCCAGTGCTCTTAACCACTGTCCCATCTCTCCAGTCCAATTTCTGCATCTTTGTGAGGAAATGGCACAATACTCCACAGTGCCACACAGCATTCTGGGGGCTTTCTTTTCCTTAATTTTTGTGTTTAATATTATGTCCAATTGCCTTTCTTACACCTTAAATCTGCCTCATGAAGCAAACAAAAATAAATGAACTTTGGTGTGTTTTGAATAATGGTTTACAAAGAGTTTTTGAAATATCAACTCATTAAATAGATGAAAATTTGTTTTTTTTGTTTTAAGCAATTACATAATATTATAACATTACAAAGACCTCTGTCACCTTAGTATAATAAACTTGTTTAGCTTGAGAAAATTGGCCTAAATATTTGAATTTTAGATAAGAAAAAGCCTTTGTTTCGGTAGTAATTGAATTTCATGAACACCTGGAATGTTTACACATTGTGGGAAGCCTTGAAAGACCAAATGACAAAAAGCTTACCACCAATTGCCGTACAATTAAAACACATTTTGATTTCCACAAAGTATCTGCTAATGGTTTTATCCCATTTCTTAAACAGTTATGCCCAGCTGTAGCATTTTAGTATGTGCAGGGATATACTGGGCTAAGGTTTCTCCTGATGTGTGTACTCCGGCATTTTCCTTAAAATCAGTTCATGGGAAACGTGTTCTTTCTTCATCTGTCCTTTGACTTCCTTGTGGTACTACACCAAGAATTTTCAACTAGAAGTACCCAAGAGGGGCTGTGGAGGTGCTTCCTGAGAGTGCATATCTTGTTAAAAGGTGAATGCAGGAACATGAGATCTTAATGGCTTCTCAGAGCAAAGGTCAGTTTGCCAATTGGGCAGCTCTGAATCAGAAGTGAATTAGGGATGTGCAAAGGATGTTCTCAAGAGGGCGGTCCCAGAATTAAGGCCCAACAGCTGATTGATGGCTGCAGTTACAAGGCTCCTTTACAAGGTTCTTTCCTACGGGAAAAATCACTACTTGTATATACAGGTGCCTGCTTCATTGTGTTTGAACTTAGGATTCCTTTTCCTCTAATATAAACATTTACAAGAAACACTTCAAGCTCAGTCTTTCTTAGTTTTACACTTTAAGCAAAATTTAAAATTGTTTTCAGGATTTCACTGGTTGTATTCACTTAGATCTTTCTCAAGACTGGCTTCCATTTTAATTTGCTTTAACAATTTGATAAATTATTTTTAATAAAATGCTTTTCTAGTTGCAATACATGAATTAAGTTATAAAATTCTAGTGCTGTTATGTTCTGATCATTTGCTTCTCAATTCAGTCTACAAAGAATATTTATCATAATTATGGTAAAGGTTCTTATCTGTGAATAGGGCTGGTCATGGTGGCCTGTGCCTTTAATCCTCCTTCCTGGGAAGCAGAGGAAAGCGAATCTCTATGCATTTGGTGTCAAGTTGGTCTGCATAGCTAGTTCTCAGGCTGTCAGGCCTACTTAGGCAGGCTTTGTCTAAAAAAATAGTTTTACATTAATTCAAGTCATAAATCAATTAAGCAAACAATTGCTATTGTTAAAGACTAAGTGACATCCAAAGATTATGTTCATTATTTCTAGAAAAGCATCAAAAAGCCGAACAGACATATTTCCAGTCTGTTAGTCTGTAAGCACGTGAGTACAGAGGGTTTTTCTCCATGACATAGCATCATGATTGGCAGCTTGGAGGGCCCAGTCCAGCCCTGCTTGCAGAAGTCCACATTGTGGAACAAGTTCTGTGTCAGCAGAGGCAGCAAGTGTGAGTATCAGGTTTTAGCTATACACAGAGTTCAGGCAGTATGCATTATCAAAAAGGAGGATGTAGTTGTGAAATTCACACTAGGTTGATTTGAGAATATTCTCCTATCTCACAAAGCCAAAATAATGTGATAAGATGATCAACCATCACTAGAAAAATTCTTCTGAAATGCATAGGAAATAGTCTAATACTTCCAAGATCTGTGTCTAACAGTGAACCACTGGTTTTTCAACTTAAAACAGTTGAAGTGGCTGCAGACTTTTAGGACTCCATTGATGGAGTAGATCTCTTTTATTGTTTTCCAAAGCATATATGAGGTGATTTTGTTAATGTAAATTCTTTTCTTGAAATAATTTAAATGAATGATTACAGCCACTAAATTGATGTGGGATTCCCCTCTGTACTCTGTGAATATGTTTTTATTACCATCAATTAATAAAGAATCTGCTTTGGCCTATCACAAGGCAGAATAGAGATAGGTGGGAAAACTAAACTGAATACAGATAGAAAGACGACCGAGTCAGTTACACGACATTCAGCTGCTGAAGGAAAAAGATGCTGAAGCTTACCTGTAGGCCACAGCTTCGTGGTGATACAAAGATTAATAGAAATGGGTTCATTTAAGATGCAAGATTTAGTTATAAGAAGCCGGAGCTAATAGGCCAAAGAGTAAATGATTAATATTAAGCCTCAAAGTGGTTATTTCATAAGGTGGCAGTGAGAGGGACCAGGTGGATGGAGAGAAACCTGTCCAGGGGACCAGTGGAATGGAGAATATTTGCAGCTACACTAAGTGTTGATAACAATTTTGTTTTTCGAGACTGGGTTTCTCTGTAACTTTGAAGCCTGTTCTGGAACAGGCTTCTGCTCTTGTAGACCAGGCTGGCCTCGAACTCACAGTGATAAGCCTGCCTCTGCCTCCCAAGTGCTGGGGTTAAAGGCGTGAGCCACTGCCGCCCAGCTGATAACAAATTTTAAAAATGGAAAGAAGCACCAAGCATGCTTATATCAACTCATTTTACAGGTTGAGGAAACCAGGTATAACCTCCCAGGCTAAAATCTGACTCTCTTAACAGTCACACACAGATTAATTACAGGGCTAAGACAAAGATTTGGTGTCTCTATTTTTAAACTAAAAATAGAAAGTATGCCTGAATTATTTTAATTATTTTAAGTTGGTGTCACCCTCCCTTTTCCCTCTGTTCTTTCTGTGCAACAGAGGTTTTCAGTAGGTGCCTAGTTTGTATTTAAGATCAGTTTACAACTGTATTAAAACTCCGGGAAAGCCATCCTGGGAAATGAAGAGGCAGTATTTACTTCTTTGTTTATTAGTAATTTCAAGATATTGTGAGACCTTTTCTGAGTGATTATGTGAGCAAGAGTTACTAAAACTGAATAGCAAGAATGATGTGAGATTCCCCTCTGTATGCTGTGAATACCATTGATGAAAAAAGAAATTGTCTTGAGCCCATGATAGGAAAGAACTTAGGTAGGCAGGGAAAACTAAACTGAATGCTGGGAGAAAGAAGGCAGAGTCAGGGAGAAGCCATGCAGCTACTGATGGAGAGAGATGTGTTGAAACTTTGCTGGTAGACCATGACCTCATTGTGATGCACAGATTAATAGAAATAGGTTAAATTAATATGTAAGAGTTATCCAATAAGAATCTAGAGCTAATGGTCCAAACAGTGATTTAATTAATGTAGTTTCTATGTGATTACTTTGGAAGTCTGGACAGTCAGGAATCAACAAATGGCCTCCTCCTACAAATTCTCACCAACATGGTGGACTAAATCCACATAAAACCTGAGAGGGCTTGGAAAAGAATTCTAAACACTAAAAAAACAAAGTTTAGCCATATTTATTTTCCCAAATGGACTTTGCTTGCTGGCAGCATGCTGCAGCTTCTTTAAGAGAAGCTTTCCTGACTCAGTGGTAGCAGAAAAAAAAGCTATTATTTTGAAATGCTGGCCTTCTGGGCCATGCTGCCAGCATGAACTCTGACTCTTTCTGGAGGTCTGGCCTTGGAGCACTTGAATGGGGTTTGTGAGCCTGGATGCTTGTATGCCCGCCTGGGAAAGAAGCTGAGACCATGCCTGCAGCTCAGAACCCCTCACCTGGGCAGGCTGTGGGATCAGAACCTGCTAGGAGTGCACGGGCAGGAGAGCATGGCAGATTCCTGCTGCCACACACAGAGATATTTCCAAGCTGAGAAATGCTCTGCATGGTATATTTGGAAATTACTCAGATAAAAAGGGTTTATGTGCTACATACTCATTCTCAGTGCGCAGCACAGCTCCTACCTGGTGGTCCCTGAGCTGGCATTAATGGTACCTCCACAATTTTGAAAGTGGAGAGAGGCAGAGCCATCATCCAGAGTCACTGCAACCAAGCTGCTCACTATTTTAAAAGCTGTTCAAGACAGAAAAGAATTTCAGATACACAATAGGACAGATTCAGACATAAAAGACCTCTTAATGCATCACAGTGTTGGATAAATGGATGTAGGCTTGGGAGAGAGAAGAAAAAGAATATAGACAGTTGTAAAAAGAGGTAAATTTTTTTAAGGTAAAGTATTTAAAGAGACAGAGTACAGACGGTCATAAATTTAAAAGGAGTAAACAAAGAATAAGCCATGTAAAGATGGAAAATTTACAGTCATCCCAACAAAATTTTTCACAAACCTTGAGAGAACAATAATCAACTTTATATGGAAAAACAAAAAACTCAGGATAGCC
>LOEQ01001602.1:54656-93969 GCA_001685075.1 Bramus lutescens
AGGCAGGGAAAACTAAACTGAATGCTGGGAGAAAGAAGGCAGAGTCAGGGAGAAACCAGGGAGTCACTGTCAGAGACAGATGTGCTGAAATTTTGCTGGTAGGTCACAACCTTTTGGTGATGCACAGATTAATAGAAATGGGTTAAATTGATATGTAAGAGTTAGCCAATAAGAAGCTAGAGCTAAAGGGCCATGCAGTGATTTAATTAATATAGTTTCTGTGTGATTATTTTGGGAGTCTGGACAGTCAGGAACCAACAAGTGGCCTCCTCCTATACAAGAAAGAAGCAGGAGACTTAATTCCTCTACAGTGTCCTGAAACTGCGCAGATATCTGGGATTTGGAATTTAAGGGAGGATTTTAATGTACTTAAACTCTTTATATGTGTGTGAGCAAGACCCATAAAAGAGTGCTCACCCTGTTCATTGCAGTAATGTCATAACTGACTGAATTTCTCCTTTTTCTGACCTTGATGAGGTATCAGAGGTTGAAAGGAAATCCAGAGTGATGTTCCTATGGTTTCTCTGATAGCACCCATTAAGTGTTCTCGGAATAGTTAAAATGGCATCAAAGATGATACCAAAGAAAAATCTCTTATGTCCTCCAAGAAATGTAAGTTTTGGAAATTTCACTTAATAAAACACATTGGCATTCAAGCCATAGTGACATAAGCATTTTATAAGTGCTTCAAATTTCAGTTTCAATCACAAAGAACAGGGCAGTAGCAAATGCTTGACCTTCCCCATAGGCACAGTTAGGAGAAGTAGCTCTCAATAGGGTGGCAATAGACAGTGTTTGCACTGCTTGGTTGTCTACTTAATGGAGCCTCACATGTGTATAAGGTGTCATTGTCTTCATGTTAGCTGAGCAAGGCAATCTTCTCAGTCTTTCAACATCCATTGAATGCTGAAGCCAAAATAATACACTTTCTCTGTTATACCCTGTTAATTTCAGCTACTGTGTAATCACAATGGCCCAATGAAATGAATTATTGAAGAGGTCTTATATTAAAAATTAACTTTTGCTAAAAATACCTAAAGTATATCCCCTGAATTTACTCCATAAGCTGCACTGTTGTATTAATAAATACATTCTGTAAATGTGAGAACAGCTCATTTTCCGGAAAGGGTATACCTGAAGTAAATACTAGTAACAAAAATTGTTTACATAGTCTCCGTTTAAACTTTTCCTTGCAATATTCGCCACATTCTCTATGGAAAATTTATGAAACAATTTTGTTTTTTAAATGTGAATGGAATTGTATTGTAGATAAACAATTACAAATTTCAGTTTCAATTAAAGTAGCAATTGTAAACACCACTGTTCCTGTTTTAGTATGTATACCTTATGTATGTGTGCTAGAAGAAGAGACACATTTATCCGGAAAGTATTATACAAACTACATTTCAGGATAAAAATAACTCAAATTGATGAGAGGATCCTCTTTACCAAAACAATCTCAGCTAAAATATGTAGAAATGTTGCAATCATTAACAAAGTATGTTTTAAAATCCCAATGAAATGACGCATTGAGTTATAGACCCCAGTGAGCGCCTGCGCGAGCAGCAGGAAGCCTGATAAGGATTTTCACAATGGAAAGAGCAGGCTCTCCTGGCTTAAACTCAGAGTCCTTAAGCGGCTTCAGCTGGGCCTGATGTGTTTCTGGATCCACTGTTCCATACATTTCCACCTATGTATTACTCTCGCTGGGAAGCTAAACTGCTTTGAGAGAGCCCTGATTTCTAGCTATAGCTTTCAAGACCCGTGAGAAAGAAAGGGAAAAAAGGACAACCAGCGGGGAAGCAATCAGGCGATTTATAATGCAGGAAATTCTCAGAGAACAGACACAGTTTCTCTAAGTCAGCAGTATCATTCACTAAGTAGGGTGGGTTGTAAGGGGATCGCTGCCGAATAAGAATTTAAAAAATGAAATGAAATGAGTGGCCATTATGGCTCAAACTTTAGTAAAGATGATTTGGAAGCTGATCGTGTATGGTAGTGATACATTGTTACAGTACTAGATGATGTAACTAAGTATTATTTTTGTCATACCTCTAGAAATATCTTAGGGTAAAATCAATATTACTCAAAGAATTTATTTTAAAATGGAGAAAAAAATGAGAAAGTGAAATGAAATATATGAAGCCATAGTAAAATGACCTAAAGTTTTAATCTTTATCCTAATACATTTTAGCGCATCAAAATAAAGAATTTCTAAATGATATAGTCCCAGGCCCTACCAGCTATCACTGTGTAGCCTAGGCTGCCTCTAAATCCACAAACTTCCTGCATTAGATCCGAGATTGCATGGCTGGAAGGACTCGGTGTCATTCTTAGCGCATTTCTACTCCGCTGCAGTGCCTTGGGTGATAGCACTTTAAATTTAATTTGGGGAGTAAGTATGTTATTTGGAACTTATGCTTTAGAACATTAGAACGTGCTGCATAGGCTTATGTTTTGTATGATTGTTTTCCACCCTGCACAGGCTTAGGTTTTGTATGCTTGTTTTCCACCCAGTAGTGATGTTTTTGGAGGCCGTGGAGCCTTTAAGGGGTAGGCTACTGGGGGTGAGTTCTTGTGGGGGGATTATCCTGCTGTTCCCTTTGCTTTCTGATCGCTCATAATGTGAAAAGCCTCTGCTTCCTGCTCCTGCAGTAAGCACCTCTGCCAGGGCTTCCCCATCAGGATGGACTAAGTCCTCTGAAATTCTGAGCCCAAACAAACCTTCCTCGTTAGCTGTTTTCTAGGTATTATATCACAGCTACATGACTAGTCGCTAGCACAAACCGATGAGCTAAGCTACAATGTAAGCAAATTAGTGACTTTAAGATCTCTTTGCTTGGTCTAAAATAATATTTTAGTCCTTGGTAATCACAAGCCAGTAGTGGGAATGGAGATGTTTTTGTGAAGTTCTCCAGCAAGAAAGGCACTACATGTCTCTCAATTCTTATTTCTATAATGGACATCTTCCAATACCAGTGGCTTCCATACATATATAGAGTTAACTGTCTGTGGCCTATATTCTCTCTATGCTGTTAGACAGTATTTCTGAGATGTAAAAGATGAGAAGCACAGTTTCTTCTTCAGCCTTTGTTTCCAGATTATGTTGGGAAGTACTTCAGGCCCAACTGCTAAGGGAACACAGCATAGCTCAGCTCTGATGGTATTTAAGGACTTTAAGACCCACAGGCTAGGTTGCCTTTGATTGCCAGAAATGAAAGTTCTAGTGCTAACATTCTCTTAGGGAAAAGGCACTGATGGGATGACTGGTTTGCACAAACACCATGTAATGGAACAAGATTTGTCTTCTCTTGGCCAGGGTTCTGATTCATCTCTGCATTTAAGTGAGTCAGGCCTATGTCCCTCACAGACCACTTGAACTCTGGAGAGGTCTTGGCTGCCAAGAGTTATGTATCTAGACCGATATTCAGCCTGGCCATCTCTAGTTGCTTTTTTTTTTTCCTACACATGTTCCATAGCCTTTTATGAGGTAAAATTGATCCATTGGCCCACTTAAGAAAACTGCATTTAGTCCATTGTCCTGTGTTAGCTGGGGCCCTCATTAGTTGAGTTTGAGTCTTTGTGCTAATCTAGGTGGTGTGTTATAAGATATCAGGTACGTGCAGAGGCAGGGCCCAAACCGGGAAGAGGCTTTATGCTGAGACCTGGACAGTTTCTCTGGGTGCTGTGCCTGGGTTCACAACCTCCCCTACTCCTGGAAACCAATTTAATTTGCTGTAATCAAGGCCTATATGCTATATTTAAGAATAGCTTAATGATTCAATAAAGATGATTGAAGCTTACTCAACCCCATTTTTAACTGTTCAGAATTAACAAAATAACTCACTTCCCTATAGTAGGCATCCTTATTGGAGAATTTAACATACTTAATTTCTAATGAGAACTCCCTTGAGCCTTTAAAATTGTTTTTCTCAACTTTCTAGAGAATGTGAAAATACGGACTAAGTCTTATACCTAAAGCATGTCAATATTTTTTACTGTGTAGGGATTATTTTTGATTTTTAAAAATTATGAATTTTTTGATATTTTACTCAAATATGAATGTTACCATCAGTTTGTCTTTTTTACCAGAATGATGAACATTTGGCTATTATTATTATCATTACTATTATTATTTTGCAGATACTGTTGTTTAATGGTTAACAGAAGGAAGGAGGGAGAAAGTTAGCTATGAGTTCTCTCCTGTTCTATCCTCAGACACTCTCTGAGTGTCAAAAAGACAGAGAAGGATTCTAGTTGAGACCCCCACAGCTGTGAATCCTGGTTATTAGATTAAGGCCAAGATTATAAAGATAGCAGAAGGTTAGAGGTTAAAGATCAAAATCTCTATACAGCAAGGACTATGAATGTGACCTGCTATGGGAACTTGGGCCACAGTATGTAAATAACTGGTCTTTGGGCACAGAAATGCCCATACCTCAACCACTGACAAGATACACAGTATCTGGAAATGGATAAGCAGGACTGTCAAATCCTGCCAAGACAGGGTAAGATGGGTTTGAAAAATTCCCTGCCTTTGAAAATGGTCTTGTTTGTTACCAGCTGCTCAGCCCCCAAATAACCACATAGAAACTCTATTAATTAATCACTGCTTGGCCCATTAGCAATAGCTTCTTATTGGCTAACTCTTATATATTAATTTAACCCATTTTTATTAATCTGTGTATCACCACATGGTTGTGGCTTCCCAGCAAGGTTCCGGCATGTTTGTTCCTGGTGGTAGCTATATGGCGTCCCTTGACTCCACTCTTTCTCCCAGTCTTCAGCTTAGTTTTCCCTGCCTAGCTCTGTTCTGCTCTGCTATAGGCTCAAGCCAACTTTGTTTATTCATTAATGGTAATCATAGCATACAGAGAGGAATCCCACATTAGAAAACCACTCAAGGGTTGGAGATTTCAGTCTATGACTCTTTCCTCAGCCTTTTCAGTGGATGCTTTTACAATAATGCTCTGTATGTTGTACATTCCAATGATTGTGGAGCTACCAGACTCTGGTACCCATGTCTTATACATCTGTAACTGGATAGATCAGATTCTTGGAAGTAACAGATTGCTTGATTATTTCTGTTCTTCCTATCTCAATCAATGTCATCAGCATTGATGATCAGCTGAATTCTGTCTGAAGAGACACCCTAGATCCCTTCCCTGCTTAGTTACATCCCACACATCTTAAACACCAAGAAAATCTGCTGGTTCTCTCTCTAAATTGGACCTCAAATCCTCAAATTATCTTCACCTATGCTTTCCTTCACTACATTGCCAGGCAAGTACTGTTTTAGTGATTAGAATATATTAAACATTCAACATTTGTGGAATTGATTGATATATGTTGTCAGAAAAGGTAAATAAATTGTCTTTGACAATGGAAAAATATTAATTCTAGTGAAAAGTGTATATAGTTTCAAGTCCAATAATTTTCTCATTATGAGGAGATATGTATCCATTCTACTATATATTTATAAGGTGAAAAATTTGAATTTATGTGATATATGTTATTTCATTGTGGTGAAGAATATGTAGATATTTATACAAATCTAGTGTTCTTCCAAGATGATAAAATTCAGCATTGCATTTTATAATGAAGGTGGTAAGATGGGGAAGGAAGAGTATTTAATTTGGCTGAAATCCTTTCCTTCCTAAGTGTACACTTACATAATTTACTTTCCTAACAAAATAGGACCTACAGCAAGAACAAATTTTGCCTCTATATTTAAAATAAGACTTTATGAAATCATAAAAGAAATATTGCAGACACATTTAGCAGCCAATTCTTGGTCATTGTAAAATTTTAATGGGAGATGAAACTTACCGTTGTCAGTTTTCTCTTTGTTTAGAGAAAATTTCTCCATTTCTACTTAGGTAATCTTCGAAGTCACATCAAAACTTACTTTTGTCAAAAGATTCTCAAAGTAGATGACAGTGGGTGGAGTCATTGGAGGAGAAGATAAGGAGTTCAAAGCCAGCCCAGGCAACACCATTCCCTGGTTTAAAACATGAATGAATGAAAGAGTATTTCTCAAAGGTTAGGAATTTTGGTTGGTTAAAAGTGGACGTGGTGGGAGGCAAGAGGGACGCAGGTCCCAAGCAATTGCTTCCTTTGTGTTCTTGTCTACTACATAGAAAGCAGCTAGCTTTCCTACAGTCTGTATTTTATTAATTTCTACTTGAGAGACCCAATTAAAAGCTACTGCTTATTTTTTCACATACAAGAGCCCCATGTCCTTTATTGAAACATAATAGTTTTAAATTTGTGCAAGTTTTACCATATTAATAAAATTAGTCTCTGCCAAGTCAGTGTTTTCAATCGCAAGGCTTCTATTAGTTTCAGACATTGAATCTTCTCATTTTGGGGGGATAACCTGTTATTTTTGTTGAAGTGGCTGTCAAAGCAGGGGTAAATTTTACTGTAAGATGGTTTAATATTTGTGGTGTTTGGCACTGTATTCAATAAGTCTTTAATTGTGGCTGCTAGAAATGCACATTCCGTCTGCCTCACACATGTGTCCTACTGAACATGGCACCAGCGCATGTCTGTTTCTGATGCTCATGAATAAGATACCATCAAACCCACAATATTGGTTCAGACTGTTCTGGAGCAGGTTCTAAAATGTTAACCACAGGAAGCGATCATTTTTCCTTTTTCATGTCTCCTACACGCTCACTGTGGCAGTTTGGATTTTCTGGAGCGTTAAAGTCCTCCAAGTTACTCTTATAACCAAATGGAAGGTGATCTTATTCATTTAGACAAAGTGCAGATAAGAATCTGCTAAAATGACAGCTATCTAAAATTATTCTAATTTTTTTATTATTACTAGAGTTTTAGTAAAGCCTATTGAAACTTGTAAACTGTGTAGTCACAGCACATCTAGCTAAGTGCATTAGGATCAGCGTTTCTGATAATTCACAGGATAATTTTAACCCAGAATCCACTTAAAACATTTATTACATATTTACTTATTTTGTTCTTGAATGGGTACATGCATTCTATGGTGCACTTCTAGATATCAGAGGATAAGTTGTGGGAGTAAGTTTTCTCCTCCCATGTGGGTCTCAGTAATCAAGTTCAGGTCACCGGCCTTGAGGGCAGGAAGCATGAATCTCTGTAGCATCTTGTAGCCTCCAGAATCTACTTATGTTAACTCGGGTATTCTGCTCTCTCACATCCTTTCTTATGTTTCTTTGTTTCCCTCTTAACATGTGTTTCCTTGATGCATTTCTTTTGATTTTAGGAGGACTTTAAAAACATGTAGACTGAAGTTTCTGTCCTGCCCAGTCCCACAGGCATTCAATCCCAACAAAACACACAGAGGCTGATATTAATTATGAACTGGTTGGCCTATTAGCTCAGAATTATTATCAACTGGTTCTTACTTAAATAATTCTTATCTATGTTAGTCACGTGGCTTGGAACCTTTTCTCAGTAAGGCATTCTCCTCTTGCTTCCTCTGCATCTGGCTGGTGAATGTAGACTGAGCCTTTCTTCTTTCCAGAATTCTCCTAGTCTGGTTGCCCTGCCTATTATTCCTGCCTGGCTACTGGTCAAACAGTATTTTATTAAACTAATATGATTGACTAATCTTTACAGGGTACAAGAGCATTATCCCACAGCAAAACCAATTTATGTTTTGAAATTAAAATATAATTCCATCATTTCATCTTCTCCGTCATTCCTCCAACTGTTCCCATGAACCTCTCCCCTTGTTCTTCTTTCAAATTCATGGCCACCAATTTTAATGTTGTTACATGTACAGAAAAACAATAAAAATAGATATATTTATATATATTCTGAAATATGTAAATATAACCTGCTCAGTCATTATGAAGTCACTTGCGTGTATATGATTTCAAGGATTACTACTTGGTATTGGACAACCAATTCTGGGGCTCTTCCCTGGTTTTATGTTATTTTTGTAGTTTTATTGTCTACGATTTAGGCCCCATGAGATTTCCCCTTCTGTGTTTGCCAGTCTATTGGTGTCATTCTTTCTCCAGATCTTGTTTAGGTGACCTGTTGGTTATATTTTATAGTTGTAGCTTCTCTGACAATTCTAGGAAACAAAATCTCACAAAAATCTCTGTTCTCTGGCTCTTAAAATCTCTTAAAATGTGTATGTGTGTTTAATGGTCTCTGAATGTTGCAAGTAGATGTTTCCATGATGAAGGGGTGAGGACACTCATATGCTAGTATAAAGTTAAAAATCAAGAATGTTGTTAGCAATTATGCTAGTTTAGCAGTGGGGAAATGGTAGGTACTCCTCCAAAACTCATGACTTCACCAGTCCCGGTAGTTGGCTAGACTTCCAGTGTCAGGGAAGATTTATGTCAAGTTGAGTAAGTCTTCAGTCCCAGTGTCTTTTGTTGTTGCCAAGGTATCTGTACCACTAGTGCACCCTTGTGGGAATTTGGCAATTTGGGCCATTGTCTTAGACTCTAGGCATTGTATTTGGGTAGGACTATTGATTGCTTCCTTCTCTTGGGAGCTGCCATGGCACCTTTTACAGGTCATAACCCGCTTAGAGTCTCAGAGTAATATGTCCGAAGTGCCCTATTTCTTTCTCACATTTACGGTTGACATAACCTTTTTTGGTATATGACCTCGTACTTCTCAGCACAGTTAATCACAAGCTGTAGGGGTAAGAGAGTTAAGTTCTAGAAGAGCTATGAAAACAGGAAGTACAGTTTTAAAACCAAAAGAAGATTCTAATCTTCCTGACAAGAGGTGGTTATTTCCATAGGAACTGAAAGGTGAAGTAAGGGGTGACCATGATTTCACAGAGAAACAGAAGATCAAGAGAGAGCCTTCCATTTTGCAGAAAATTGAACTAAAAACATTATTCTACTAGTACTAATATCCTAATAAAATCCTTCCCTCTTAGATAATAATCTACAAAATAAAGTTAAAACCTTCTAGCATAGCACTCAGGGGACTTCACATTCTGACCTAAAGGTCACTTCCTCCCGTTGCCAACCTTACTTTCCTGGTAAGTGTTCCTTCGGTGTAATTGACCATTTGAGACTTTTCTCTGTTCTCTTTGCCTGCATAGACCTTCTTCTTCCACAGTTCTCTTGGTTACCAGCTCTTGCCCATCATCCATCACCCAGGCACAATCCTTCTGTGCTCTCTGAAGTTTATATTGACCCGATAGGCCTATGCAGAACTCTTTACATGGTTTGTTATATTCTTGCAGTTCTCACAAGGGCCTGTACCATATTGATGCTAAAAGAATTGGCATCTCAATGGGGACTTATACTCTAATATACAACTCAACCTGAGGCCTTTGACCTGTGTGTTGTTATGCAAATTAGCGCTGGGATATATCTATCATGGTCATAGGAGTCAACTGTGTTAATAGAAGTCAGGTTTGAAATTGTGGCTGCCAGTCTAAAAGTTATACATACGTGGGGCTGGAAGGATGACTCAGTGGTTAAGGGCACTGACTATTTTCCCAAAGGCCCAGTTTCAAATTTCAGCACCCACATGACAGCTAACAACTGTCTGTAACTCGAAGATCAAACACTCTCTCACAGACTTACCTGCAGGCAAAACACCAATGCACATAAAATAGAACTAAATAAATTAAAAAAAAAAGAAAGGAAGGGTTACTTTTAAAAGTTATACATATGTACCACTTTTAGGCTATAAGATTTTGTGGGGGCAGAAACTGCCCTAATCTCCTTTATGCTTCTAAATATAAGCACACAAACATCCTGTCCAATGATGATGTACAGAGACAACAGAACACCGAGGCCACAGATCTAGTTAGCTGATGGAGTGTCATCTCCCTTCATACTCTCGACCCACATATTCTTTTCAACAAATCCTTACCTTGCACATTCACTAATCAAGACAGTATTAGGAACTATAGACAACTTGTGTAAGGAAAAGGGGTTCACACCTTTGCCAATTTTGCATTATGTTGGTAGATACAGACATTAAATTACATTTTAATTTAAAGTCTGTCTAGTGCTGCCAAGGATGATATGTGGCATTCTTATATTGATTATGGATCATGACCAAAGTGGGTTCAAAACTTTTTTTCCAGGTGGTTATTTGGATTCCATGCAACACAATGAAGGCCTCTACTAAAGCATAAGGTTGTATGTAAAGTGAAAATAGGTTCTCTTTAATATTCAATCTCTGAAGATACCTTATTTAAAAGGTCAACATACATACTGCATATAAAAAAGGAATGTTTTATTGTCTCAAAAGGAATTCCTTGCAGTACTATTTCTGTGTTCTTAATAACAAAAGCCTCTTCTGGGTAGTTTTTGCACGTAGGTGAAGTCAGACATGTTTAATTTATGCTGTCTTTCTTACGCCAGTGTGAAAGATGACATTTAGGCCTAAGAGATAAAAATGGCATTATAATCTATCCCAGCTTTCAGTAGGCATCCCTGGCATTCTTAAATTTCCAGATTAGCTTTGATAGGTGCATTTTAACATCCATTTTTATTTTAAGAAGTTTTAGTAATACTAAATCCAGATGAGCCCATCTGAAACTGACGTCTGAGCAAGAGTTTCTTGGGTGTGGAGAAAATTTTACATATTCATGTGGCAATTATTGGAATAAGTGGGAATCTTATTCATGCTAAGATAGTAACACTGGAATCAAGAGAGTATACTTGTCAGTGGAGAGTGCTCCTAAGAAATTCTGCAGGTAAAATTTGTAGAACTCTGCATGTTTTAATTTTCATTCATGAATTTAGAGAAAAAGAGAAGCTAGGAAAGATACTTCAATTGCTCTGAGGTTTGAATTGATTGACAATGCATTGACTGATAGGACAATCAGTAAAGAATCTAGGTGGCATTTGCTAAATTTTGAAGTGGACACAACTGATATTTGCTCACAAGTTTTTCTTTATTTATTTTGAAGCTCTTTTAAACTAATACTCTTAGATAAATCTTCTTTACTCTTGTCTTGTAAACTTTAATCCATAATTTCCTGACAAGCAAAGTACAGGTGATAGGAAAACATTAATAAATATGGATGAAGGTGAGTGACCCTTGGTGCTAGAGTTGTTGGTTTGATTGTTGTATTCATGGAACTTTAATAAAATATACATAAAGAAATGCTAGCCATGAACCTACCCATCGTTAACTGAATTCCATGAACTAAATCATAACGGCATTTTAATTGTTTACATGATAAAATGTTATACTCCCTGATATTATTTGCATGTTAGCTGAAAAGAGGATTTGTGTCAGGCTAAGAGGAAGTCATCCCTAATCATTTTAACAGAGTTCCAGGCTGTTTTACCATTTCAAGATCTAAATTTCCTGTCTCTCCTCCTTTTCACACCTGCTCAAACTCTGTCATGAAGGTTTCTTTCTTCATGTACAGCAAGCTTGTGTGCGTGTTTGAGTTTGGGTGCTCACGGAGGGAGCTGTCAGCATCAGCCCCTTTGTTCCTGTTTCCAGATGCCCCAGGGCAATGCTGCAGGTGAGTTTTCCATGGTAAAGATGTAAACGGTTGTGGCAGGAGCAATGCTCCTAAGGCCATCACTGGACCTTTTTACATTTTATGTTCCTAAAGTATATTATTTCAAAACACCATTAGCGCATTTGGAAACCTTTATAACTTCATCCTCTGAAAAGAATTAAGGAAGCTTTTCAACGTAGCATGTGGAAAGTGTGGCATTACTCTTTAACACTAGCCTCAGAAGCATTGCTTTCTGGGCAATATGCAAATCTTTTGGAAATTTATTTTGTTCTGGGTGGCCAGGATGAACAAGCAGCTCCTTTCAACAGTTCTCCCCTGCACATCTTAATAACCATGTCTTTGTGGTTCTTGCTAAAGCTATCTAATACACGTATTATTCCATAATGTTGCTGAAAGGTGTGGTTTCTTTGTTAATTACAACCAACCAGTATCTGTTATTTTAGTTTTTGGTGGTGGTGATGTTATTGTGTGTGTGTTTCCCTTCTTTGGGATTTGCTGCTGTGATATCATCTTTCTTTCTCTTTTTTTTGTGTGTGTATGTGTGTGTGTGTGCATGTGTAGATGTAGCAAACTTCCTTGGAGTTTTCCTTCTAGTTCTCTGTGTAAGGCTGGGTTTGTGGCTCGGTATTGGGTAAATCTGGTAATCTGGTTCTGCCATGGAATATCTTGTTTTGTTCATCTATGCTGATTGAAAGTTTTGTTGGGTATATTAGTCTGGGCTGGCAACCATGGTCTCTTAATGTCTGTATAATGCTTGACCAGTACCTTCTGCCTTCCATTGTTTCTATTGAGAAGTCAGGTATAATTCTAATAGGTCTGCCTTTATATGTTACTTGGCATTTTTCCTTTGCAGCTCTTAATCTTTCTTTATTCTGTATGTTTAGTATTTTGATTATTATAAAGCAAGGGAACTTTTTCTTTTTTGGCCCAATCTATTTGGTGTTCTATAAGCTTCTTGTATCTTCATAGGCATTTCTTTCTTTAGGTTGGGAAAATTTTCTTCTAGGTATCAGGGAGTTGGACCTGACGAGGATGGCAAGAGCTTGAAGACACAGAAATTGGATTGGAATTTCTGATGGAGAAACTGCAGTACTCCAGCAGCTCGGTGTGTTTATTTTATGGAGTTGAATAAAAAAACTAGATATAGTAACAAAGGTTACCATATATAGCTTACGAGGAGGCAAAGTTGGTACCTCCTCCCCCAGTTTTTGATTGTGCTTGTGTATGGTGATGATGATGCTGTGTGGATGGGCATGTGTGCCACAGAGTATTTGGGGGCACACAAAAACTCTGTGGAACCAATTCCCTCTTCTACTCTCATGTGAGCTCGAGGGATCAAAGTCAGGTTGACAGGCTTTTTACCCACTGAGCCATCTTGCTGGCCGAACTCTAGAATTTGAAATTCAAATGCTTACTGGACATCTCCACTTAGATACATTTGAGGCAACTCAAATTTATCATGTTCAAAACTGAACTTCTGTGCCAGGCATGGTATCACTCACCTTTGATGCCAGTGTTTGTAAGGCAGAAATAGGAGGATCTCTGCTTAAGGCTAACCTGGTCTACACAGCAAGGTCTAGTCCAGAATGTAAGTTAGAAAGGTATTCATAAAATTTTTAAACCTTCTATTTCAATGTTTATTATGATTTTGACTATTTGAAATATATGTGTTTATGTGTGTGTGTGTGTGTGTGTGTGTAGTGATATTTTATTTGTATTTTAATAAATAAAGCTTGTCTGAAGATCAGACTGCAAAGTTAAGCCACTAGAGGCCAGGGAGTAGTGGCACACACCTTTAATACCAGGACTTGGGAGAAAGAGGCAGATGGATCACTGTGAGTTCAAGGCTATCCTGGGCTACACAAGATTGGTCCAGAAACAGATCCAGGTGGTGGTGATTCACATCTTTAATCCTAGTGTTTGGGAGTCATACTTTTAATCCCAGCACTAGGAAGATGGAGAGAGGAGAGATGTGGCTGAGTGGAGAGAGGAATGCAAAGGAGAAGAGACAGGAACTCACTTGAGTGTGGAATTTGTGGAGACAGGATCTCGCCTATTCAGTCTGAAAAGTTGGTAGAGGCAAAAGAGCTCTCCAGTGGTTGGCTGCTTTGCTTTTCTTATCTTCAGCTTGAACCCCAATATCTGTCTCTGGGTTTTTATTATTCGTGCTACAGAAATCCAGTGCTTAATAATGTTGGTTATAGGGAATGTCAACTTACACCTTTATTCTAATTATATAATACACACGAAAAAGTTAATTTAAGAGTAGCATTGGCCGGATAACGTTGGTTATAGGAAATGTCAACTTATACCTATATACTAATTATATAATAACATGAGAAAGTTAATTCAAGAGTAGCTTTGGCAGACTAGATTATTACATAACTTATTTTCAGTATATAGTATTTCAAAATAAAATGTATTTTCCTTTAAAAAATTTCTTTGTAGCCTATGTCTCATCCACTGTTTAGTACACTTGGGCAGTCTTTGTCCATTACTCTAGAGAAGAGGGGAGTCTTGAAAACATTGAGGAAAAAAAGAAGAAAAGCAAGAGAATTTTTGATCAGAAAGTGTTGGGGTGGAGATAGCAAGGAAGGAAGTCAAAAAGGATCTGCTATCAGCTTTGACCTAGTTCTAAGGAGTCCCTGAAAAAAGAGTCACATGCTCTAACTGCCTCTCTTCTCCACCAGTTGAATCCTGGGTGAGGACCCAGATAAACCTTTAAACGTTGAAATTTCAGCAATCTTGAGCTTCCATGAGTGAGCTTGAGAGTCACCATGGATATAGCCATGAGCCTTGTCTAGGCTCCTGTGTCAGAACCTACTGCATTGTGTGGCATTCTCTGCAGTGACTGAGAAAATCCTTAGACACACAATGGAGTTGTGAATGTGGCAGAGATAGATGATAGATGTGACCTTATAGGTGAGAGTTTGGTTTGCAGATAGATAATCTTAGTAGACTGACCCCTAAGATGATGATTCAGATGACTGTTCATGTAAGCATGCAACCCAGGCATGTGTATGTCTCTTGACAGCTAGACTGTGTCCCAAGCAAATGTAGCTAGCTGAGTGTGAGCTCAGGAATTAAATATTACAGTAGGGCTGTTTTCTCATATAGATGAGCTTGTGAATTGGAGCTTCATACCTGCCTCTCACATTTCTTTTCTGAACACATTGGAAGGCTTAGCTAATGTGTAGCCTTGGCTCAGTGACTTCCACAATCACAGGAGAGCTGCTAGCCTTTCCTCAGCTACGTCCCAGGGACCAGTTGGATGACATATGGCAGTATTTTATGAGGCTCTGATTGGCAAACATATCTTCTATAGGGATGGTGGAAATGAGATTCTTCTGATCTCACAGTTACTTGAGATCTGTTTGAGAATAATTCACACACTCTATCATCTCTGCAATAAGAGCAGGAGTAAGTTCCTGTCTGTTACATCCAGGAATGAGATAAAAGTCGCATCTAGAGATTTCTAGGATTTCAGACCCAACACCAAGTAATTCCCAAGTTCATGTTGAATTTCCTCAGTTTATAGGTTTTTTCAGGAACACAGATTTCCAGACACCAGAGCAGGCCAAATGACAAGTTGCCAACATCACAACATGGCATGCACTTGAGAGCCTTTTTAGATTCAGCACTCCAACCTTCTAGAGTTGAGAGTCAGCTCTAAATGTTTAGCTTTTCCTACATCTAACCCTGTTGATGATTTCCTGACTTCAGATATCTATAGAGAGATGATTTTTTGTGACTAAGGAAGAAGATGAGGGTTTTAAACCACAGGATGCAGTATAGTTGGACATAGATACTTAAGAATGGCTGCTGTTAATTAAATGCAGAGCTTAAACACATTCTAAATTTATGAAATTAATTTCAGTTTTAAACACCTTATAAAAATCAGCAGCAAGCGCTCCATATTTTATTGGCTTGTAGCAGGCTAAAAATACATTATTACATATCTAAATTTTTCTAGAAGTATTTTAGAATAGGTTTAAAAAGAGGAAGCTGAATTACATTTATTCATTGACAGCTGTACTCTGCTTATAGAAGAAAGAGAGTTTTAATATGTTTGTGCTTTAAAGTGAAGTTGGTCTAAAGTACAAGCTTAATAAACAGCAGAATCTTCTGTTTTCTTGTGTGGATGTGGTAGACAGTCAAAACTGTACTGTCATACACATTTATGGGTTTTCCTTACTGGAGTCTCAAATCTTGACCACACAGTGTGAATGCTGAAATGCTATATTGAGCTCTTACAAGCCTATATACTTCTGAAGAATAGTTACTAATAGAATAGTTTGTCATAATTTGAAGAACATTATTCATTTTAGAGCTATACTTATTTATGTAGTGTTGTCCATTGCAAATGCTATCCCTCGACAGATAGTGACAGGAGCAATAATTCACTTTAAATAAACATCTTGTTCCATTAAGGTGAGGATCAAGGCCCCAATTTGCATAGAAATTGTGATGATTTTGTCTGATCTTTGACTGTTATGTGCATTGCTATCAGAGATACTTCTTATTCATACTTATCAGAGCCTAAAATTCATTTGCTTCAAAACCTCAGGTGTTCTTCTTGGTCACAGATTCATCACTGTCATGCCTCTCTTGAGCAAATCCAACCATGCAGTGCCACAGTGTCCTGCACTAATGCTGTCATCATATTATTATTGTTTTTATGTTTCTCTATAGTACTTTTGTTTTATATTTATCAGTGTTTTGTCTGTATGTGTACCTGGTCTATAACTGGTGCCAAAAGATGTCTAAAGAGGATGACAGAGATATTGTAACTTCAGTTACAGACAGTCACAAACCAGCACGTCAGCACTGTGAACGAAACCCATGTTTTCTGGAAGGGCAGCAGGTCTTGTAAATTATGTAGAAAGCCATTTCCAACTGCCCGAGACAGAATTCCTTCTTCCTCTTCTGTTCTGCCTTTAAAAACATCTGCTGGGAGCATGTTAGCAAGTTCCTTACAGGTTAATTATTTCCACCTCCAAAAGCGACATGAACTTTGTTTGGTTTTGCTGGAAGTGGAAGGTAATGCCATGCCAGAATGAAAGCTGGTTCAGCGAATGGGGTCAGTGAAGCTGAACAGCAAAACCTCAAAGAGAATCTCAGCCTGTATCTCACAGCACACTTTACATGGTGATGCACTCAAAGTGGGCAATGGGATTCAGTGTGGAGTGTAGAACCACCTGGCTCTTAGGGGAAATGGGCTAGAAGTCCATGGCATCTAGCCCGCACAAAACATGCACAGGAGTGTGTACAATGGTGACTGGGGAAAGCAGAAACTTTCATGGATTGTATGAATGTGGATGTCTGCTTTGGAACTGCTGAGATGGCTCAGTAGATAAGGGTGCTTGCTGTCAAGGCTCAGAACCTGGAATCTGTCTCTGGAACACAGTGGTAGAAAGAGAGAACCCAGTCCTGCAAATACCATGGTGTGCTTGTGACCCCCCACCCTACCCTAAGTTTATGTTTTATTAGCATACCAGATACTGGCACTGTTAAATTTTTTATTCTCACTTTATTCTAAGATATAGACTATTGATTTTTTAGTAATTATGAAATTTCCAATGAAGTGGGACTGGTGATAGTATTTTTAGAGTGTGTGCACATGTGCTGATGTTCAGCTGTGTTTGACTTGAGGCTGTTAACCAGAAGGATTTTTTACAACAGGAATTTACATGGGTCTTCAGTTAATTAAGTCTGAGAACTGCAATTTCATTGCAGTGGAGACAGAGTCTTGGTGCAGTATTGACTAATCATGGGGAACTTCTGACCTTTTCCTGCCTAAATTTGTTCCTCAGAGTGAGAGCCAATTCTTTTAAAAGGTGCTATATGTTGTCTTTAGTCTTTGTTGGTAACCAGTCACTGTGCTTATACTTAACATTCAAAAGCCAAGAAAATTCATAAAATGGATTCAGAACTGAACAGGGCTTTCTATGATTTGTGTGATTGAAAGGATATATCCATATGATGAACTTTCATATCTTAAATGCTTTTGGTTTAATGGAGGGAGAAAAGAAGTTGTGATGAGAGAGAGAGAGAGAGAGAGAGAGAGAGACAGAGAGACAGAGAGACAGAGAGAGAGAGTGGAAGAGAGAAGAGAGTTGGGGGAGAGAAAGGAGAGATATGAATTAGAAATCTACTTTGCTCTCCTAACACCTCCCAATTATGGATGTGTTTTCCTCATTATTTTTTAATTGACACCCCAAAATTTTCCATATCTATATTTCTGCGAGTAACATGTGATGCTCTGGAACAAGGACACAGGAGTTCTTGAGACTGTAAAATAGAAACAGTGCACATCTTTTTGATGCAAGACGTTATTCTAGGGAATATGATTTGATTATCAACTAAGACAAATGAAAGTGTCCTAGTCAACTCTTGCAAAACAAACAATGCTACAATCATTGTTTATCCTAAAA
Source organism: Bramus lutescens (assembly GCA_001685075.1). Taxonomy (NCBI): domain Eukaryota; kingdom Metazoa; phylum Chordata; class Mammalia; order Rodentia; family Cricetidae; genus Bramus; species Bramus lutescens. Next base: position 72,552 of record LOEQ01001602.1, read on the forward strand.
TATACTGTGTTACTTACATAATTGAATGAGGTAGGTTACTGACTGCTAGTCTTCTTACCTATTTTGTCCAACCTCAGAAAAGTGGGCATTTCATATTGCATTCTGACAGAGAGTCAGTGACTTCATATTCCCAATTTTCTCCTCCTCTTTTTATTTTTGGCCCACTTATAAAGAAGACACTAGTATTTCTCTGAGAAAAACATTACCTAGATCCAGCAGGAGATCTCATCAGCACTTTGGGCTAGTTTTTATTGTTATTTCTGATAGAGAAACAGTTTAAATATAGTAAGAGAATGGATGTTGGGTTGTGCTGCCTAAGTAATGGCTAGGAGACAATGGCCACCATGCCACAACACAGAATGTGTTTATTTTATTTGAATGTCATTAGAGACCAGAATCATCAGACAAATCATAATGTGACATTCTCTAAAGCTATTTACCTAAGGTCCATCATCAGACCTAAAGATTGACTAAGAATCTGTATGTCTTTTCCTGCCATGGGAAATTGTATTTAAACCAGGCATAAAATAACAGGCTCTCTTTAATGTTTAATTAACTGAATATTGTTACCTCTTAGAATCATTATAAAAATCATAGAATAAAAGGCAAGATGTCATATAAAATGCCATGAGATTAATAGATATTTACAAATTGATTTCTAAACATTATTAAATTTGGAAAATTATTGATTAACTTTCACAGGCTTTTATCAAGATTCTTCTTTTAGAAATTAGCAGACTCTTCAAACATTTTAATGTATGTTAAATCAGGTTGAAATGAATGTTAAGTATAATCTTGTTGGGAGAAAACACAGAAGATCCACTTACCCTAAAAACATAATTTAGCAGACTTGGGCCAGAACGGGCCTGAGGCAGTGAACTCTACAGAAGCAGGACTCAGCCAGCAACCTAGGCCAGAGCAGGCCTGAGACAGTGAACTCCACGTGAGTCGGTGCAAATATAGACCAGGGACATTTACAGAAACAGAACTGAGCCAGCGACCTAGGCTGGAGACGGCCTGAGACAGTGAACTCCACAGGAACAGGTACAGGGGAACAACCAATGCGGGAGTGGGCTGGAGCCAGAGAGCTCTGTGGGTCCAGGCATAAGCCTGGGACCTAAGAGAGTGTAGGCAGGATCTAAAGACCTCTGTGGGTTCAGGTGTGAGTCTGGGACATTCAAGAGAGTAGACCTGAGCCTGCACCCCTGTGGGTCCAGGCATGGGTCTGGGACCTCCAAGGGAGTAGGAATGAACCAGAGACCTCTGCCAGCCTTGGTGTGATTCTGGAGCCTCTGAGTTCTATTCAAGTCTACTCAAGACTTGAAAACTGAAACAGAGACAATAAAGAAAACACAAGCCTCAGGAATTATAGAAACAGAAATCACGATAAAACGATCAGGAACCTCAAATGCAAGCATAAACAGCAGAATACAAGAGATGGAACAGAGAATCTCAAGCACTGAAGATTCAATAAAAGAAATAGACTCATTGGTCAAAGAAAACATTAAATCTAACAAAAGCTTAACACAAAATATCCAGGAAATATGGGACACTATGAAAGGCCAAATCTAAGAATAATAGTATAGAAGGAGAAGTTCAACTCAAAAGCACAGAAAATATATTTAACAAAATCATAGAAGAAAACTTTCCCAGCCTAAAGAAAGATATGCCTATGAAGATGGAAGAAGCTTACAGAACACCAAATAAACTGGATAAAAAATATCCCCTCACTACATAATAATCAAAACACTAAACATACAGAATAAAGAAAGAATATAAAGATCTGCAATGGAACAAGGCCAAGTAACATATGAACGTAGACCTATCAGAATTACACCTGACTTCTCAATGGACACAATGAAAGCCATAAGGTCAAGCATTATGCAGACATCAACAGACCGTGGATGCCAGCCCAGACTACTATACCCAGTAAAACTGTCAATCACCATTGAAGGACAAAACAAGATATTCCATGACAGAACCAGATTTAACCAATACCTAGTCACAAAACAAAAACAAACAAACAAAAAATGTTCAGAAAGTAGAAAGTTTCCCAATGTCCAGAGCTGGTAATTGTAGAGCTGGGCTTTGAGCTCAGGCAGTGTGACTTCCTGCTCTTCACATGGAAAGCTTTCCTTTATCATTTGTTTCATGGCTCTCACTGTCTTAAGTGGCTCATATCTATTAAATAGTTTTGAAGACTCTCCTCAGATGGATTCAGAACACTATTAAGAGTTCTAATCACCTCATGTGTTCCATACACATCCTGACCAAAGACCTATTTTTCAATAAATACAAGATGTTTCTTTTTTGATACACATTTATCTTAGTATACCATGTCCTACCACTTTCTTCAACCTTTTTAGTATTTAGGTAAACAATAAGGGTGAGAGATATTAATGGAAACAAATGTGTTTATGTTTTTATGCAGATGGAATATTTATTATAATCTATAATATACATACTATAGTTACAATATACATGCTTAAATTATGTTTTTATTGATTTTATTGAGCTCTCCATTTTTCTCTGCTCCCCTCCCTGCCTCTCCCCTCCTCTTTAGTCCTCCCCCATGATCCCCATGCTCCCAATTTACTTAGGAGATCTTGTCTTTTTCTACTTCCCCTGTAGATTAGATCTATGTAAGTCTTTCTTAGGGTCCTCACTATTGTCTAGGTTGTCTGGGATTGTGAATTATAGGCTGGTTTAGAAACGAAATACGAATTTTTGGTGAATACTCACTCATGTATACTAAATTGTCTTTCTGGATCTGGGTTACCTCATTCAATATGATGTTTTCTAGCTCCATTCATTTGCCTGCAAATTTCAAGATGTCCTTATTTTTTTCTGCTGCGTAGTTCTCCATTGTGTAAATGTACCAAATTTTTCTTATTCATTCTTCGGTTGATGAGAATTTAGTTTGTTTCTAGGTTTTGGCTATGACAAACAATTCTGCTATGAACATAGTTAAGCACATGTCCTTCTGGCACGACTGAGCATCCTTTGGATATATACCCAAAAGTGGTATTGCTAGGTCTTGAGGTACCTCAAGAACTATATTTAATAGGTATGGAAAGAGTGGACAGCCTTGTCTTGTTCCTGATTTCAGTGGGATTGCTGGGGGTTTCTCTCCATTATGTTTGATGTTGGCTGTTGGATTGCTGTATATTGCCTTTATTATGTTTAGGTAATTCCTTGTATCCCTGCTCTCTCCAAGATCTTTATTATGAAGAGATGTAGTATTTTGTCAAAAGCTTTTTCAGCATCTAATGAGATGACCATGTGTTTTTTTATTTTTCAGTTTGTTTATATGGTGGATCACATTGACAGATTTTTGTATGTTGAACCATCTCTGCATCTTTAGGATGAAGCCAACTTGATCATGGTGGATGATGAATATGTTGTGTTCTTGGATTTGATTTGCCAGTACTGTATTGAGTATTTTTGCATCAGTGTTCATGAGTGAGTAATTCTCTTTCTTAGTAATGTCTTTCTGTGGTTTAGGTATCAGGGTAATTATAGCCTCATAAAAAGGGTTGGCAACGTCCCTTCTGTTTCTATTTTGTGGAACAATTTGAGGAGTATTAGTTCTTCTATCAAAATCTTGTAGAATTCTGAGCTGAAACCATCTGGTCCTGAGCTTTTATTGATTGGGATACTTTTGATGACTGTTTCTATTTTTTTTTTAGCACTTATAGGTATGTTTAATTGGCTTATCTAGTCTTGATTTAATTTTGGTAAGTGATATTTATCTAGAAAGTTGTCCATTTCCTTTAAGTTTTCAAATTTTGTGGAGTACAGGTTTTCAAAATATGACCTAATGATTCTGTGGATTTCCTCCGTGTCTGTTGTTGTGTCCCCCTTTTCATTTCTGATTTTGTTAATTCGGATATTCTCTCTCTGCCTTTTGGNTTTCAAAATATGACCTAATGATTCTGTGGATTTCCTCCGTGTCTGTTGTTGTGTTCCCCTTTTCATTTCTGATTTTGTTAATTCAGATATTCTCTCTCTGCCTTTTGGTTAGTATGAATAAAGGTTTGCCTATTTTGTTGATTTTCTCAATGAACCACCTCTCTGTCTCAATCATTCTTTGTATTGTTTTCGCTTCTGTTTTGTTGATTTTAGCTCTCAATTTGATTATTTCCTGCCATCTAGTTCTCTTGGGTGAGTTTGCTTCTTTTTGTTATCAAGTTTTCAAATGTTCTGTTAATTCACTAGTGTGGGATTTTTCTAACTTCTTTATGTAGGCATCTAATGCTATGAAATTTCCTCTTAATACTGCTTTCATTGTGTCCCATAAATTTCAGTATGTTGTGGTCATTTTCATTGAATTTTAGGAAGTCTTTAATTTCTCCCTTTATTTCTTCCTTGACCCTCTGATGAGTAAGGTGAGCACTGTGTTCCATGTGTTTGTGGGCTTTCTGGAATTAGCGGTTGCTGTTGAATTCTAGTTTTAAGCTATGGTGATCTGATAAGATACATGGAACACAAGGCCTGACTGCAATAAGGTCACAGACCTAGAAATGGCTCCTAGCTGCAGCCCTGGCCTGGATGTCACCATGGTACCAGGTAGTAGTATATGTCACTCAGATCTGTATGACCCCAGCTACAGCATGGCCCATGGATAACCAATATGGTCCCAGATGACTGATCAGGCCCAGGCAACCACATGGCCTTTGGTGACAACATGGACCTTGGATGTTAACACAGACCCTGGCATGAACACAGTCATGGCCTGATGTGGAATGCCATTCTGTATGCTGTGAATGTGTTTTATTACCTTTAGTTAATAAAGAAACTGATTTAGCCAAGAGCCAGGCAGAGTAGAGCCAGACAGGAAATCCAAAGATAAAGGGAAAAAGAAGGCGGAGTTAGGGAGATGCTAGCAGCAGCCAGAGAAGCAAGATATAAGGTAACGGCCGTCTACGTGGCAATTCATAGATGAATAAAATGAGATGTAAAAGCTAGTTAGTCATAAGCCTGAGCCATCATTACAAACTGTTTGTAATTAATATTAAACCTCAGAGAACTGGCAGGCCGAAGAGAAACTTCCAGTTATGATGACCCTTGACAGCTGCTCTGGCCCGGATGATACCATGGCCCTAGGTGGCTGCTCAGGCTACCTGGAACAGCATGTGCCCAGCAGAAGCATGCCTCTTGGATACCTACATGGCCACAAGTGGCGNCCCAGACACTGGGCATCCTTGCAGCCTTGGTTGCAACATGGACCATGAATATCCACACAGAGCCTGGCTGTGATAAGACCATGAACCCAGACATGGCCCTTGGCAGCAGCCTAGGCTGGGCATCATCATGGCCATGGGTGGCCAGGAGGCCTCTAACATCAGCCTACTCCTCACTACCTTCTCCATCACCCCATGTGGTAAGCAGGTCTCCTACATCAGTCTACTCGCTGCATTCATTTTTTTTACATTCTCCCTCTTTCCACAGTACATGAGCTGTTCCTGTTCTTTCTCTCCCAGTTTGTTCTTACTCTGCCTTTGTGGTGCCTCAAAGAGTGATCATGGAAGCTGCTGAAAGCAATTTTATAAGGATGTCATTAATCATTATACTCAATCACTATACCCACAATAATGCTGAGTACTTAGCACTCACTCAATATATTCTCATTATTTTAATATTTTTATTTTATAATGATGAATTCAAGAAAAAAATCCTTTGTTTGATTTCTACTTAGGACTGTTTAGAGTTATAAAAATGTCTTGTGGTTTGTTGTTCTTTTGTACCTGTTCACACATTTACTTTGTTATTTAAAAATAAGGGTCTTAAAATCATTTATAGTATGTACGATTCTTCAACCCAGGGATTTTATGTAAGGCAGAATTGCATTAGTAAAAATAACTTTATAAACATCCAATTTACTTCATTATGTTTCTCATAAATATATGTTGGAAAGCTGAAGTTGTAAACAGGAACCAGATGTGATGAATCTGTAATATACAGCTTCAGAGCCATCACACAGGCACAGATTTTCTAAACTAAACACAGTCACAAATATTTAGCTCTCCAGAACTACTGTAATGGCAAGAAACATGATGTAGTTAGCCCAGAAGGAAGGCCAAACACACATTCTAACACAATTCTCGTATTTAAATCTGTGCCAAAACCAGCTAGTGAAAATAAAATGTAATATTGGTTGGTTTGTACAGTATGTTTTTACTTAAAAAGTTGAATACTTAAAGCAAGATCCTCCACGTAATTAACATGTTGATTAGATTCAGCCCAGGCACATTTGAAGTTACAGTTTTCATAAAGGATCGACTTGAAAGTTAAGTTTTAGAGAGAGAGAGAGGGCAACTGGTTGTAAATATCTATGTTTTTCTCACTGTGCACCTCCAGCCCCAGCACCCACTCCTCCTAGAGAACATGGTGGCATGAACTTGAGTGCCAGTGCCGGGCTGCACATGCTCAAACCCCAGCTCATTTGCTTGCTGTCTGTGTGAGTTTGTTTTGTGGAGTTCATTTACCTTCTCTCCACTTCAATGTCCTTATCTGTGAAAAAACTTATTTTGGTACTAACTTTGTAGTGTCAATGAGAAGATTAATGTTGTACACATATGTACGTACAAGCTGATTGATACACAGAGAACTGCCACATCCTTACCTACTTTACTCATAATACATCTTTCTGTTGCTGTTAAATTTGAACAAATTTCAACTGTTACATTATTTTGCTTAATACATGTCAATGAAGGCATTAGTAACTAGGTAACCAATCAGAAACATGTTTAATGGGAATAAACATGTTTTGTTTTGTACATAATTTATTTTGCATATAAAACCCTGGTGTTTTCAATAATATCTTCATTGACATGTGCTGAGCAAAGTAATATAGCCGTTAAAATTTGTTTTTAATATATTATCCCATTTCTCTTTCTGCATGCTGTTCTTTTCCCCAGCACTATTCAATTTTCAGTTTTAAAATGACCTGTCTGGATTATTTTCTACTTTTCCTTGTATGTACTCCATTAAGCAGCCAAAATGATGGCTTCTTGACCCCTTTGCCTCATCTCACACTCCCCATGAGCTCTCACATCTTCTCTTTGAAGTGGTTGGCATGTAAAACCCCAAACCTCACAAGCAAATGCAAGAAGTCTGATTTTGATGCAAAAATCTGTCACGTTGTTGGAGTAATAAACCCTGGAGGTGTACATTTATATTAATGGATTCAAGTAAATGGAAAAGCAATGACAATTTTTAGAGGGGTAAATGCTAAAGCGTAATAGATTGGAGTTCTAGGTACATGGTAGATTAAAAGCCCAGCAGTGAGACTCAATGAAAGAAAAAAGGATGATATGCAATAATGTTTTCTTACAAGAGGCGATAGCTGTAAAGAAATTTATTGATCTGGGTTAAGTCTCTACAGAGAAACTTTACAGGAGAGGCTGATACCTGATAGCAGGAGGACACAGCCATACCACACTGCATCAGTGGGCACCACCGAAAATAGTGCTCCCCGGTCGGCATGGGTGCTGCAGGAACAGTTAGTTATCTGCTGACTTAGGGCTGGTTAGTGAGACCCCAGGACTAGAGAGCCCGGAAAAGAGACTCAGTGCCAATCTACAGGCTCCAACAGAGCTCTGAGGGAACTGCCAGACACTCTCTCCTTCCTGACACACATGTGCATCTTAAGCAGCAGAAGGAGAAGCCTGCAGAAGTAGGACCAAAGACTAATTACAAGCTGAAGTCTGGGGTTGGTGCAGGCTGTAAAACGTGGACTAAAGAATGTTGAAGTGTCAAGGCAGAGAGTTTCCTTGTTCCTCCCTCTATGGTTAGTGCTATGTCCAGAAAGCAATGCCCACCTCCAGGAGCTGCACAGCCAGGGGAGATGAACTACCCACTCACAGTATAGACTTGGAGATGTAGACATGGAAGCTGAGGTGTGACACTTAGGGTAGTGCAAAATGTCCTGTCACTGCCTTGGAGAACAACAACACAGGAACTGCGAACTGAGAACTATACTGTTTTTCTGAATTCAGCTGCTCTCAGAAACTCTATCCAAAAGAAATTTGTTTAAATTCCACCGGGGGACATCATACTCCAGATTTGCTTTTATAGGTTTGAACTGGGGAGAGACAAACTCCCTTCCTCTCTCATCAACTCAGTTTGCTACATGAAGCTCCACACAGAAGGAAAGAATGAAACGTTTAAAAAAAAGAATGAAACGTTTTTCTCACTAAGGAAGGAATTCTGACTGATGAATAGTATTTTTAATCCATTGTACTTCCCCTTTGTCTTATTTAATTTTTCTAATTTTTAACTTTGTAAAAGTCTTCTATATACTTATTGTTATGGTTTTCATCTCTTTAAGAGACAAGCCACGCCCACTCCCAGTGACCCTTGCCCTCCTCTCACCGTCTTAGAGTCTCATTGTTCTCTCTTGGCGCGCATGCCTCTCTCTCCCGCTTCCCTTCTCTGTCTCTCTCCTTTCTCTTCTCCTTCTTTCCCCACTCTTTCTCTCCTTTAAGTAATAAATATTCAGTTCTATTCTGTGCTATGTGTCTGCCCAAGTGCCTTCTAGCCGCCGCCTGCTCACACCTGCCCGCCTGGGACCAGATACNCTCTTTAAGAGACAAGCCACGCCCACTCCCAGTGACCCTTGCCCTCCTCTCACCGTCTTAGAGTCTCATTGTTCTCTCTTGGCGCGCATGCCTCTCTCTCCCGCTTCCCTTCTCTGTCTCTCTCCTTTCTCTTCTCCTTCTTTCCCCACTCTTTCTCTCCTTTAAGTAATAAATATTCAGTTCTATTCTGTGCTATGTGTCTGCCCAAGTGCCTTCTAGCCGCCGCCTGCTCACACCTGCCCGCCTGGGACCAGATACNTACCACTTGGGAACTGGCAGCCGTCTCTGCCTGGGACTAGCTGCCCTGCGGGCCCTGCTGCCTGCTGCCACCGGGAACCTTGCTGCATTTTTAAAAAATCATAAAACTTATATCAAAGCAAACATGTCACATTCCTGGTCATTTACTTCCCTCTCCAAAATTCCAAGTTAACACCACATTGACACTGCATACTAGTGTTTATTGCAACAAGATTCACAATAGCTGTTATGAAACCAACCTAGGTGGTCAACATCAGAGGGATGGCTTTAAAATGTGGTATAAATGCACAATGGATTTTTTTTAATCCATGAAGAATGAAGTCATATTGGCTACTTAAAAAATGGATCAACTAGAGATAATCATATTTTGCTAATTAAGCCAGTCTCACAATGTAGTTTTAAATGTTACATACTTTTCCCCATGGAGTCAAAGGTGTCTAAGATCCGACTATGAATGGAAAAGTAGGAGAAAGAGATCTGGTTTTGGCTCTTTGTCCATTTTTATTTATATAAAAATATATTTATATAAACATAGGAGCAAAACATTAATACTAGTCAAATTGTTTCAAAGAATAAATTTCAACAGTACACCTCTATAACAACTATAAATAAAACTGTTAAATTTTCTGGACAATGTCAGTATTTAGATTTAAAAAATCAGTGAATTTCTTATTGACAGCAACCAAATGGTGTCTGTAGTATTTTTCTCATATTGTAGATTACATCCATACACTGTAATTTTTTATCTGAATTGTATCGTGTTCAAGCACATCTTTTCCACTTTCTTTTTTAAAAGATTTTATTTTTTATTTTATGTATAAGAGTGCTCTATTTGCATATATACCTTTATTCCAGAAGAGGGTATAGGTTCTCACTGAAAATGGTTATGAACCACCATACAGTTGCTGGCGATTGAACTCAAGACTTCTGGAAGTGCTTTTAACCTCTGAGCCATCTTTCCAGCCCCTCAAGTACATGTTTTCAAGGGTATCTGTCTTCTGTGATGTTCCTCTATGTTTACTTTTAAATGACAAAAAGAGTAATGGATAGCTTCTGTCCCAGTTTTACTTCTGTTGCTGTGATAAAATATCCTGACAAAAAGCAACTTAGGAGAAAGGACTTATTTTTAGTTCACTATTCCAGGTTGTAGTCCAATACTGCAGAAGAATCACTGCAGCAAGAACTGTAGACATCTGGTCAACCACACTCAAAGTTACAAACAGAGTGAAATGCACAATTGCTTGTTTGCTAGCATGCTTGCTTGGTTTTAGCCTGTTTTTTCCACTTGTAGTTGAAAACCATACTAGGCAGGGAATGATGGTACTACAGTGGGCTGTGTCTTTCCATATCATTTAACAAGTAAGAAAGCATCCACCCCACCCACACACACAGGCCAACTCAATTCAGATAATCATTTACTAAGATTATTTTCCCAAGTGACTCTTGATAGTGTTAAGTTGATAATTAAAGTCAACCATTACAGGGTCAGTGAAAATTAATGCCATTAAACAATAAAAGGATCTAAAGACCAAAGTAGATCAATATTTTTTATTTGGAGTGAGAGACTTCATATCCCTATTTATCAACAGCTCCAAAGGTACTGTTTTCACCTGTTACCTTTACTGGAATTTCTTTTAAGAAGGAAACTGTAATAACAGAACACTTGTGGGTATTTCCTTATCACACATAGAGACATCTTATAGAAATATAATAGAAATGTAATATAATATAATCAGAGTGATACAGGATGAGGAGAAGTGGTATTAGCATAAACTTTGGTAAATTGACAGACAACAAAGATAGGTGTGTGTGTGTGTGTGTGTGTGTGTGTGTGTGATATGTCAAATGGAAGCAGAAAAGGCAATACCTAATAATAACCCATGAGGTTATCCTCTGGTAATCTAAAGGAATTTACTATGTCCTTCCTCTTGAAAATCCTGCCACCTCCCAATTACACCACCCTTTAGATGAAGCCTTCAATCAGACCCTGGGAAATTTCCATAGAAGTCATAGCAGTCCACAATAAATCATGGAGAAATATGAAGAATACAGATGAGCCTATTTCATTGTGATGTCTTTTCAGATCGTTAGTTGTTATTTTTTTTAAAATAGTTTAGTATGAGCAATGTTTAAATGAAAATCTACAACAGATAGATCAGTTTAGAAAACTCAGTTCCTAGGGTTTCTCCTCTACTGAAAGAGACAAATGCACTGACTGCTTACAGCTACAGTGATGCTTGGCCAAGAGAAACCCTCATGAGAATGCACAGACAAAGGCTGATACATCTGTAACAGCTAGCCAGAGAACGGCTAACACATTCTACCGCTTCCTCCTTGCGGATGTATTGTCATTGATCTTTTGTGACCTTTAGGCTTATGAGATGTTCTGAGCTCCTTTGAGGACACTTGAAATCTGACCTTCCTTGAGGAGATATTTTTAGGGGAAAACAGCTGAGCTATTGTAGCTAAGTAAACAGACAATGTTAAGCAGATGCAGTAGCTATGGTCTTCTGATAAGTGTCTTTAGTCAGCTCTCAACCTGTATGTTAAAGAATTTCCCAGTACCCAGCTGTGGAGAAATGGCTCTGGAGCTCTGTGTAAAGCAAATCTCAGGCTTTCAAGACCGAGCATTGAGTAAGATGCACTAGATGCTTAAGAGATGTGATGTTGACAAGGAGGAAGTCTTGTCCTTGTCTCTGTAAGGCTGACTGCAACAGAGTCTCACAAGTGAGATTTTTATAACTTCCTTGGTTCTTTTTCCAAATTCCAGTTCCCACATTAAGTGATTATTGGTGGCGATCAAAGTAAAGTATACACTGGAAAATGATTTTAGTAGTAATTGTTGAAAGCATAAAATAAACAGGTAAAGATTATTTCTAGTTGTAATCTAAATTGAGTTCCCATTTTAATTTAGCTCAATTTCTATTTAAAGAAAGACAACAGTATATCTTCTTAGATCCCATATGTGAAGGAGGCTGTATGTACATGTGTGGCTTGGTCTGTGTTGCTCAGCTCACCAGTTTTCCAAAGAAATGGTTCCCAGCACTCCTTTTTTTCTTAAAACTGTTTCTCTTTGGCTGTGAAAGAGAATCAATTTCTATCTAATATATTTCTATGTGGGGTGCTGTTATAATCTAAAGAAGGCAGGAATGGCTCCAGCTGCAGCTGTGATGTGCAGGTAATTTTAAAAAATTACATTCATTCAGGGCAAGCATCAGTTTTCTGCTAGGTTCCTCTTGGGGATTTGCTTTATGGTGTATTCCTTCAGATTTTTTTTATTACATACTCCATGAAGAAAAGAACATATTATCCATTCTAGTAATGTTAATTCAAGTATTCTGAAGCCCAAGGTACTTCATTCCTGTTAATATTTCTATTTATAACTCAAGAGTTTGGGTTATTTCATTAAAGAAAAGAGGTTTCAGAATCTAAGCCTGTATTAGATAATTCTGTCCCAAAATTAACTCTGGTGTCGGAAAGGGCTCCTTGACATAGTATGATGACTGCTATTGGGAAAGCACCAAACATGGCAAATCAATGTTTGCATAGTGTAAGGAAATGTTACCCTTCAAAAATTAACTTGAATATTGAGTGTTAATGATATTTCTTCTGCTCATCTAAACTATAATAAAAATAAAAATTCTCATTCAAGAGCTGCCCATCATCATTATTCACATTTATTTGATTACACTAAATGCATATCTAATTAAAATACTAATTGTACAGAACTGCTTTGGCTATCCTGTTTTTTTTTTGCATATAAAGCTGAGTATTGTTCTTTTGAGGTCTTGAAGAATTTTACTGGGATTTTGATGGGCATTGCATTGAATCTGTAGATCGCTTTTAGTAAGATTGCCATTTTTACTATGTTGATTCTATCTACCCAAGAGCATGGGAGATCTTTCCATTTTCTGGTGTCTTCTTCAATTTCTTTCTTCAAAGACATAAAGCTCTTGTTATACAGGTCTTTCACTTGTTTGGTTAGAGGTACCCTAAGATATTTTATATTATTTGTGTCTATTGTGATGGACAATGTTTCTCTGATTTCTTTCTCAGCCTGTTTATTATCTGTATAAAGGAGGCTACTGATTTTTTGAGTTAATCTTGTATCCTACTATACTACAGGTGTTTATGAGTTGTAGGAGTTCCTTGGTAGAATTTTTGGGGGTCAATTATGTATACTATCATATCATCAGCATACAGTGAGTTTGACTTCTTTTCCAATTTATATTCCCTTGATCTCCTTTTGTTATCTTATTCTTGTAGCTAGAACTTCAAGTACTATATTAGATGGAGAGAGTAGACAACCTTGTCCCTTGTCTTGCTCCTGATTTTAATGGGATTGATTTGAGTTTCTCTCCACTTAGTTTGATATTGGCTGTTGGCTTGCTGTATATTTACTTTATTATTTTTAAGTATGTTCCTTGTATCTCTGCTCTCTCTAATACTTTTATCATGAGCAGGTGTTGAATTTTATTGAAGGCTTTTTAAAGCATCTAATGAAACAATCATGTGGTTATTTTTTTCTTTCAGTTTGTTTATATACTGGATTATATTAACAGATTTTTATATGTTGAACCATTCCTGCATCTCTGAGATAAAGCCTACTTGGTCATGATGGATGATTTTCCTGATGTGTTCTTTGATTTGGTTTTCTAGTATTTTATTGAGTGTTTTGCATCAATTTTCATGAGTGAGATTGGTCTGTAATTCTCTTTATTAGTAATGCCTTTGTGTGGTAAAGGAACTTCTGGAGGTATCACCATCCCTGATTTCAAACTCTGCTATAGAGCTGCGTTAATGAAAACAGCCTTGTATTGGCATAAAAACAGACAGGAGGACCAATGGAATCTAATCAAAGACCTGTATATCAATCCACACACCTACGAACACCTGATTTTTGATGAAGAAGCAGACAATATTAAATGGAAAAAAGAAAGTATATTCAACAAATGGTGCTGGTATAACTGTATATCATCATGTAGAAGAATGAAAATAGATATCTATATCTATCACCATGCGCAAAACTCAAGACTAAATGGATCAAATACTTCAACATAAAACCAACCACAGTGAACCTGATAGAAGAGAAAGTGGGACGTACATTTGAACACATTGGCACAGGGAACCACTTCCTAAATATAACCCCAGTAGCACAGACACTGAGAGATACAATAAATGGGACCTTTTGAAACTGAAAAACTTCTGTAAAGCAAAGGACATAGTCTACAAGACAAAATGGCAGCCTGCAGGATGGGAAAAGATCTTCAACAACCCCACATCAGACAAAGGATTGATCTCCAAAATATACAAAGAACTCAAGAAACTTGACATCAAAAGAATGAAAAATCCAATAAAAAATGGAGTACAGACCTAAACAGAAAACTCTCAACAGATGAATCTCAAATGGCTGAAAGACATCTAAGGAAATGCTGGACATCCATAGCCATCATAGAAATGCAAATCAAAATAACTCTGAGATTCCATCTTAAACCTGTGAGAATGGCCAAGATCAAAAACACCAATGACAATTTGTGCTAGAGAGGATGTGGGGTAAGTGGAACACTCCTCCATTGCTGGTGGAAGTGCAAACTTGTAGAGCTGCTTTGGAAATCAGTATGGCAATTTCTCAGAAGTTTAGGAAACAATCTACCTCAAGATCCAAAAGTACCATTTTAGGGTATACCCAAAGGATGCTCAATCATACTACAAGAACATGTGCTCAACTAAGTTCATAGCAGCATTATTTGTCATAGCTGGAACCTGGAAACAGCCTAGATGACCCCTAACTAAAGAATGGATAAAGAAAAAATGTGGTACATTTACACTATGGAGTACCATTCAGCGGTTAGAAATAATGACATCTTGAAATTTGCAGGCAAATGAACGGATCTAGAAATAAACATATTGAGTGAGGTAACCCAGACCCAGAAAGACAAATATAATATGTACTCACTCATAAGTGGCTATTAGACATAAAGCAAAGAAAAAAAGCCTACAATTCACAACCCTTGAGAACCTAGACAACAAAGAGGACCCTCAGAGTCATCTAAATAGGAAGGAGAAAAGACAAGGTCTCTGAAGTAAATTGGGAATATGAGTGTCACGGGAGAGGGTGGAAGAGGAAAGGTTAGGAAGGGAGGAGAGCAGAGAAAAATGTATAGTGCAATAAAAGCAATAAAAATGAAAAAATATTAAGTCACCCTGTGCAGTGTATTAAGTGAGGAACTTTGTATATATTTAAATATGAAGAAATTCTAATATTTGTTAGATGAAGTCAGGAAGATCTCAGGTTCAAAGTGTGTGGAAACTACATAGTGAGCCCTTGCCCCAAAACTCAGAATCAGAGCAACAGCAAATCAGGAGACAGTATGGGAAAGGGAGTAGCTTGAGATGATTGAAGTTTTAGCTATGACAAACATTGTTGTAATAAATTCCTGATACAGAACTGTAGTTGGAAGTCTGTTACTTATTATTATGGAGTGACTCAGGACTATTCTTTTCTTTCTGTGTTGCAAATTTTATCGCTCACTATCAATAACCTGGCTTATAATTTCCGTCAACTGTTGGGTACAACAAGAAAACAGTTACAAACAGCAGAGCCTCATAGGGCAGGAGGGCTTAAAGGGGGCTGTGAAATTTCCAAATAGTGAAGGATGGACTTGGACCTTTGATCATACTGTTAATCTTTCAGGAATTTAATAACACTGGGGGCAGTTTTACTTATTTGATAAAGAGGTAGCCAACAATTATAATAAAATTTAAGGTGCCTGTAATAACATGATGGGGTAGAAAAAGGCAATAACAGTATGGATCACAATTTTAAGTGTTTAGTTCTTCAGGTCAGTAGAAGAGCATATTGGCATAGAAGTGGGCTGACCTAGTCAAAGCACAACAGGTGCCTGGTGAGCCTTTGTTAAATTAAAATGATTACCTGAAGTTCAGTGCTATTTGATGCTACAATTACCACATCAAAGACTTGACCTTCAGCTTCTTATCATTACTAACCACAGTTTTCCACCTTTCTCAATCCTTGCTATTGGCTTCTACTGTTTGAGTAGATCATTACCAAGAAAGAGCACCAGTTAATCCCATTTTGGAAAAAAGAATCTGACTGAGATAAAAGCATGTCACACCCAAGCTTAATATCTATGTTATAAAATGGATGGAATAAGCAAAAATCATTTTCACATCATAAATTGATTTTCTAAAAACTAAGAAACTTCATTTCTAAATTTAATGTGATGATACCAAGTTTTTAATACAAAGTCTATAAAGCATTAATAATGCTACCTCTGCCCACCCAGACCTGTACCTACTGGAATAGAAAAGAACAAATCCTCCCCAAGGTAAATGCTTTTGGGTAAATATAACATTCAAATATCAAAACCTGCATAAAAGAAATTTAACATGATCATTTATAGAGAAACAAATATGACTAATTTTATAATTCCTAAGATCATTTGCTTTAATACTAAAAGAAATATTTTATAACCAGTCATCAGGTTATTGCCATGGCCCCACTGAACAGGATCAGCTTTAAAAGATATGATTTTTTTTCTTTCTTTGCTTTTGTGTGTGGAAGTGTATGTGGGAGGTGTGCATGCTCTGAGCAGAGTGTACACGTGGAAACCAGAGGACAGTCTGTGCACATTAGCTCTTTTTCTAGTGTGGTTCCTAGTGATTGTCTTCAGGCTGGCAGGCTTGGCAACAAGTGCCTTTGCCCACCAAACCATCATGTTGCCCATGTACAGTATTTCTTGAGAGAAACAATTTCTTGAGGAACACTTTGCAACTATATTTATATCATGATCATGAAAATAATTTAATTAAATTGCTTTGAAAAGTAACATATCTCAAAATTATTGTAAAGGTCTAATTATGTTGCTATAACTTTCTGAGCCCATCTTAATATATTGAATTCCCAAGATAGTTGCTTCATTTTCATTTCATTTCATTATTCTCTCTAGGCATAAAAGGGAACTTGCTTTCCTATTCTCTGAGGCATCAAATTTTCTTTTAACTCTAAAAAGAAAATTAAATAGGAAAACTGCTTTCTTCACTGTTGACATATAAGGAAAACATAATCATTCTGAGGAGGGGGAAGGGTATGTGCCTGGAGAGATGCCACGGGGGTTAAGAGATCTTTCTGCTCTGTAGCAGACCTCGTTCTGCTCCCAGCACCCACATGGCAGTTCACAGCCATCTGTAACTACAGTTCCAGGGAATTAGAAGGGAATTCAATGCTATCTTCTAGACTCCATGAGTACCAGAGGCATTCATGTGGTACACACATACTCACACAATTAAATATTAATATACAGGGGGAAGTGAATGACAACAAATACTTGTTCTTCTCAGATTCAGGTAGAATGGTCTGACTGATGGGGGTATCCCATGGTGGTTGGGGTGATCCCTGGGCTGTTGGTCCTGGGTTCTGTAAGAAACCAAGCTGAGCAAGCCATTGGGAGCAAACCAGCATGCCCCTCTTCTCTATGACTTCTGCCTCAGTTCCTGCCTCCAGGTTCCTGCCCTGTTTGAGTTCCTGTCCCGACTTCTTCTGATGATAGACAGTGATATGGAAGTGTAAGCCAAATAAACCCTTTCCTCTTCTTCCCAACTTGCTTTTTGGTCATGGTGGTTCATTGCAGCAGCAGAAATCCTAACTAGTATAGAAATGGGTACCAGGGGGATTGCTGTGCTAGATCTGTCTGTGTTGTCTGAGGTGTTTGTGGAAGGACTCTAGAACCTTAGGATAGGCTAGCCTTTGAGCTTACAGGCTCTTCTGTAAGATAAGAATGTTGAGTAAAGACTGTGGAGGCCTCGTTTGTGAAATTTCAGAGGGAAGCAAAGACTCTACCAGGCTCTACCAGGTTGTTTATGTGAAGGATCTATGGTGTCTGGTCAGCTGGAGCGAATCAGGGATGACCAAGAAGAAACCAGAGCCATTAAAGAAACCAGAAGCATTAAACATTGTTCCACTGCTAGAACAATGGGTGCTATTCAGCTGGGGCTGTGATTAAGGAGAGACCAGTGCCATTGAGATGAGAAGGGTGTCCTCAGGGGCAGCACACAGAAGCTGTGTTCTAGAAGCAGCCAAGGTAGGGTAAGAGTCAAGCAGTCTAAGCAGGTGCTGCTGATTTTAATGGAATGTAGGGAGCATGGAGAACAGCTGAGGCGTGGTACGGTGTGGTAGGAATGGAGTCCCTGAAGAGCAGCCTGGGAAGACTATTGGTAAAAGTGCAGCCCAGAGGCAGCAGAAGACCCCAGCAGTTTGAGATGTCGATATCGTAGGACAACCACCAAGGACAGCAGTATGTATGGAGTGGAGCTGGCCTGAGTGTAGAAGATGTGCTTAGTGGCGGTATGTCAGTGCCTCTCTGCCTTGTTCTTTATCAGAGTGCTTTCTGTGGTGGCTTTCTGTGATACAACACAGAGCTATGTTTCACCTTCTACTCTTCAACTCCTTGCTTAAGATTTTTAAACTTTTTCTTCTTTAATTCTCCTTGACCATGAAGAGGGCCAAGAGTTGTCCTAAGGTCATCACTGAGCCTTATCTATAGCTGCTCAGCTGTGCTGCAATCTCAGGAAATCATGCCCGAACAGCACAGATTACAGGGCACTTCAATCAGCCTTACATATGGGAAGGTACAATTTTAGTCTCTTTAGTTAGGGGTCTATGGGGAATCAAAATAAATACCCTATGTTATATATGAAAGCTCTATCTTAAAAGATAGTGATAGTAAAAATTTCATTGTTTTTAAACTTGTAATTGTGTGTTTATGCACATTTCACCAGATTTTTTTCTGGCTTTGTAAAATTATAAGTTAATTACATTTGAAATTATTATACAAATGGTTTAAGACACTGTATAGGAAGCAAATATAGATTACAACAAGAAATATAATAGATAATAGAGATTATAGGAGCATAAAACACAAGTCCCCTGAAACTGTATAAATAGAGTGCTAGACTGATGACCAGGGAGGCATACATTTCTTTTTCACAGGGAAGAAAATAATATCAGCAGAGATAAAAAAGGAGAAGGAGATTTTATCATTAAGACAATTACTCTAAACATGTAGATAACATGGAAAACATGCACATTAGCATAATTAAAGGTAACTAAAATGATGGGGATTTTAGGCTTGTTTTTGGAGGAATTAAGTTTACAATAGTCATTTAGGTCTATTGTTTTGTAGAACATTCTACAAATAGCATCAATTTAGCTCTAAGTTTTTCTAGCACAATGAAAGTGTGATTCTCCATCATACACAGTGTCCTATGTCAGCTTCAGTTTTCAACACAGTGCATCCTGGAATCATTTGACAAGGGGGTCCCATTTGAGGCATTGTTCAGATCAGATTGGCTTGTGGGTATGTCTGTGGGAATTGCCTTGATTGTTAAGTGGCACAGGAGACCCCACTGTGGGAAGCAGCCACCCGGGAAGATGGTCTTCAGCTGTAAGAGAATGCTAGCTAAGCATGGTGAGCCTGTGAGGGAGCCAGCAGCCAGCAGTCCTCCCTCGTTCTGCTTCTGTTCCTGCTTGGATTTCCCTTAGTGATGGACACTGACATGGGACTGGAAGCCAAACGATCCCTTTCCTACCTCCAGTTACTTTTGGTCAGAGTATTTTATCACAGGACTAAAAGGAAACTAGAACAGAAATTATTACCAGAGAGGGAGGATGTTACTGTGATAGGCCCAGCCTTGTGGCCTGGGGTTGTTGGGTTGTGTTGTCTGAGGAACATGGATATATTTTGACATTTGAGTTGAAAAAAAACCATCAAGTTCAGAGATTAATGGACCACTCTGTGGGAGCCTGGAAGACAGTGATATACTGGGAGTAATAAGGGCTTGGCTTGTGAGGTCGCAGAGTGACCAAGGAATGGGGCTAGGAGCCATTTGTATGAGACTTTCACTTAGAATTTATGTGCGCTAGTCAGTTGGGGTTGAAAATCAGCTGCGATTAGTGAGACATCAATACTGCTGAGATGAAATCCTTGGATAAGCATAAGAATTTACCCAAGGTCAACGTAGAAAATATATGGTCCAAATTGGCCAAGGCTAGCTACCACTCCAGCTGGAAGCCCATCTTGACAATTATGTAAGAGTCCTCCTGTGGTGCTGGATTTGAAGGTATGATGAAGCAAAATGGATGAGGCCTGGAAAGCAGCCGATACCAGGCGTTGTGTGGTGGGGTTAGAATCCCTGAGAAGATGCCAGGCGAGGACATTGCAGACTCAGTTGCAGTGGAGACTGGGAATATTGGAGACTTCAAGGTCATGAGACATGACCAGGACAGCGGCATGGGTGGAGCAAAGTCAGCCTAGCCTGAAGCTCTGAAAAGCATGAGGCAGAACTGGAGAAGAGGGACCTGCCAAAGCCTGTTGTTCAGAGGCAGAAGACAGTGCAGTGGGAGAGCCCCACGTTCGACATTGATCTCCAAGACTTTAAATCACACTGCCCGCTTTTGCTCTGATTGTCCCTATGTGCCTTGGTTCTTCTCCTTTGTAATAAGAAAGCATACAACTTGTTTTCTTTGTGTTGTTGTTGTTAATTTAAAGTATACCACAGTTCTGTGACTTTGGATTTTTAAATAGACATTGCACCTTTAAATCTTTGAAATATTTAAAGACTGTTCTTTTCTAAAGTTAGACTGTTTTATACTGTGCTGTTAGGGGGTAAATGAAAGGTTTTGGTATAAAAGTGGTGGTTTTGAGTGTCATGTGCAAAAGGAGTGTCCTAATTAATTTCAATTGTCAGGTTAACACAACCCACATTAACCTGAAAAGGGGGGGGCAACTGAATAACTCTCCAGATCAGATTGACCTGTGGGCATATCTGCAGGGGTTGTCTTGGTTGTTAAATGATGTTGGAAGGGCAGGTCCACCGTGGACATCATCACCTTTGGTAGTCTCAGGCTGTATAAGAAAGCTAGTTAAGTCTGAGCCTGTGAGTGAGCAAGTGGCATTTCTCCACCATTTTTGCTTTAAGTTCCTGCTTTTATTCCTACCCTGACTTTCCTCAATGATATATATTGAAGCACAAGATCATCCCAACTAACAAACAGAAAAGAAAAATCTTCGTCACTAAGTTGTTCTGAGTCATGGTGCTTGTCATAGTAGTGAAGCTAGAACGATGACTATCATACTTTATCTGTAGTGGTATGTTGCTATTATATGAAAGGACAATAACAATTTTCTGTTTTGATCTTATGACATGGTGTTTGGCTATTGCAAGCATGAGAATGATTTTGATTTTTTAATGTAGTAAAAGACACTGATATGAAAATCCCCCTTCTTAACGGATTTTAGGTATGTAGCACAATATTATTGGCTACATGCACATAGAACATTTCCATTTTGCATGCTAGAAATTATGTTCTTATTGAAGTGAACAGCTTTCTGTTTATTCTACCCAACAGGCTCCTGGCAAACACCATTGTATGTTTTGCTTCAATATGTTGCGATGTAGGAGGGTCATTTGTCTATGTGTTACTTTCATTGGTTAATAAAGAAACCGCCTTGGCCTATTGATAGGCCAGCCCTTAGGTGGGTGGAGTAGACAGAACAGAA
>LOEQ01001602.1:99239-123146 GCA_001685075.1 Bramus lutescens
GGAAGGAAGGAAGGAAGGAAGGAAGGAAGGAAGGAAGGAAGGAAGGAAGATTTAGGGTTGAGAGTGCTCTAGGCAAGCAGGGATTTTCTTCAAGGAGCTCTTGGAATGGATAATTGAAAGTCTGTAGAAGTGGGACAAAGAACCTATGAATGGGATCATGACAGCAAGGACCATGTAGGACCTCACCCGATATGCACATTTCAGGCTTTGCTTTAAGAAAAACTGGGATCTTTTGAGTTGTTTTTCAATGGAAACTGTGTGAAGTAGCTGCTGTGTTGAAAGGTAAAGGAAGGACTATGGTGATCACTTAGACGACTATGTCTATTATCCAGGCAAGAAATGAGGCTGGCTTGGATCACAACACTAGGAGGGAATAGAAAGTAAAAAAGTGACCAGATTTTGGAGGGATTTTGAAGTTCCCAAAAGTTTCCCCATGTATTAGAAGTGAATTTTCAGTAAATGACATTGTTATTCAAATTTTTCCATTTTCCTATTTTAGACGTGTATTCATTCACACACACATTTCTTTATGAATCTATTTGAAATGTCTAGAATATGCAGGATAGACAGAGAGAATAGTAGCATTAGCCATGGAGATTGCCAGCATAGTGACAGCGTTCTCTATATATAATATGTGCACAATGGTACAATAAACCAGGCTTAAAGATTAAACTATGTTACTTTGGAGATATGGCTCCCTTTCTTTCCCCATAAGACTTTTTCTGTGTAACTTGGTTTACAGACAGCACAGCTTTGCTCAACTGTGTCTTATCAGTTTTCGTCATGTCAGTCATTCCTCAGGAGTCATGGTGTGACGTCATTTAGGCTCCAGACTACCTTTTCAAGGCAACAGCTTGAAACTGCATCAAACTCTGTGTGTGGCTGTTGTAAAGACAATGAAGGCACAGTCTCAGAGAAGTCCATATCCATGCTCTCAGCTGGGTCTTTCTTATTGAGGGTCTCCTGCCCCTTAATCCTCATGTGTAAGCCCAGGCTAAAATATCTTTAATAAAATCCTGTCTTAACTAGGGTCTCTATTGCTGGGAACAGGCACCATGACAATGACAATTCTTTTAAGGAAAACATTTAATTGGTGTGACTCAATTACAGTTTCAGAGGTTCAGTCCATTATCGTCATGGCGGGGAGCATGACAGCATGCAGGAAGACATAGCTGAGAGTCCAATATCTTGCAGGCAGCAGGAAATGGTCTCTGACACTGAGCAAAGCATAAGCAAAGGAGACCTCAAAGCCCACCCCCACAGTGACACACTTCCTCCAACAAGGCCATACCTACTTCAACAAAGCCACGCCTCCTAACAGTGCTACTCCCTTTGGGAGCGATTTCCTTTCAAGCCTCCCTCTCCACACCCCAACTATGCTTCATACTGACTTGTCCTGAAATTTTTTTCTGTGTAAAAGCCACGAATCCTGGGTTTGACCGAAGTCTCTAAAGGAAAAAGGGAACTCCCCAGGCAGCTGCGGGTGACAGGGAGTCGCTGTGACAGTCCCCCTTGCTACCAACAGAATACACCATGAAACGTTTTCAATGTGAAATATGGGCTTGTGAGTTTTATTGGTTCTCTTATTAGTTTCCAGTGTCTTGGTCATGGCTTGAAGATTTAGTTTTAGCTTTCACTCTAGAGTACCATGCACTATATAAAGACAGAATTTTCCATATTAGAAGTCTTTCAAATTAATCTGGGCATAGTGGTACACATCTTTTTTCTTATTTTTGCTTAAAAATTTCCTTTTCCTTTTATATACCAACCTCATATCCCCCCTCTTTATTTCCCTTTCCTCCCTCTCCCTTACCATCTCCCATCTGTTCCGCAGAGGGGTAAGGCCTTCCTTGGGAAGTCAACAAAGTCTGGCATACCAGCTTGAGACAGGACCAAACCCCTCCTGCATTAAGGCTGAGCAAGGTATCCCACCATAGGGATTGGGCTCCAAAAAGTTAGTTCATGCACCTGAGATAGGTCCTGGTGGGTGGCACACATCTTTAATCCCATCATTTAGGAAAAAGAGGCAGGAGGATCAGAAGTTCTGATGATGTATACTCATATAGGCCAATATGAGACCCTTCCCTTGTTAACTAAGGTTTCTGTCCCACCCAGTCCTGCAGCCGTTAAGTCCTAAAGAATCCTACATAGGACCACATTAATTATAAACTGATTGGCCTAGTATCTCAGGCTCCTTATTAACTCTTATAACTTATAGTAGCCTATAATTCTTGTCCATGTTAGCCATGTGTCTTGGTACATTTTTTGGCGAGGCAGTCACATCTTGCTTGTTTTGTGTCTGGCTTCCTCTCTGTCTGGGTGATGACTGCAGACTGAAACTTTCCTCTTCCCATAATTCCCATTGCCCCACATATACTTCCTGCCTGGCTACTGGTCAATCAGCATTTTATTAAAAATAATACAAGTGNTCCTCTCTGTCTGGGTGATGACTGCAGACTGAAACTTTCCTCTTCCCATAATTCCCATTGCCCCACATATACTTCCTGCCTGGCTACTGGTCAATCAGCATTTTATTAAAAATAATACAAGTGACAGGCTAAAAGACCATTGTCCTACAGCACCCCCCCAAAACTCTTTTAGAATTATTCTAAGTTATAATACATTTTGAATTGTTAAAATCTAAAAGTGAAAACTCACAAACATTATTCTATGAGAATACGAGAAACAACTAACAGTGACCCATTTAATATCTTATATTCTGTTCTTCCATTTTTCATACAAATATGTCTCTAGGGGTTGGGAGATGGTTGAGTTAGTGAAGCATCTGTGAAGTAATTAAGGAATTGAGTTTGGATCCCAGCAACCCTGTTAAAAAAATTCAGGCTTGGTTACAGGCGTGTGTGACCCTAATGCAGGTGGGGTGGAGACAGGTAGATACCCAAAGCTTGCTGTCTAGCCGATTCAGCCAACAGATGAGAACTCCTGCTTCAGAACTGAGCATGGAGGGTAATTAAGGAAGATGGTGTGGTCTCTGACCTCCCCATGTACGCTCACACGTGTGCATGTGAACACCCCTATGCATACCACAGGTACACCCATACATATACTACACATGTGTACACAGAATAACCAAATGAAAACACCACTCAGATGCTTAAAACACCTTTACCACATGCCTCCTTGGTAACTAGATGTGGTTATGTGAACCATTTTGACTGAAAAAAAAACTAGAGGAGCATTCCACTGCTGAAGTATTTTAAGAGATGTAAATGCTGCTCCTCCCAGCCTTCTGCACTTTCTTCACCTGAGGCTTCAGTGGTGGAGAAGCAGAATCCGTTGTCAGGCCCCGGACAGGTGTTTAACATCCTGGGGATCTGGCTGCTTTAGGGGGCTTTACCACATCACAAGTCCTGAAGAATGCTTTTAGAGAAAGGTGTCAGAAGGAACATAATACAAAAAAAAAAAACGAAACAAAACAAAAACCAAATAAACCCATGTAAGGAGTCTATTAGAAACATTGACTTCTGTGTGGAAGGACAAATTTATCCTGTCCACTGTTTCAGACCTCCCTAGTGTCAAGCCGTGTAAGGGGCAGCTCCTGCTGTTTCTAGTCACGTTGGTCCTGTGCCAGCTCTAGGACAGTTCAGGCTGTTTGTTGTTTGTTCTCTCTGTTTCCATTTAACAATTAGATCACCATCCTTTCATTATTTGTGTGGATTGGATGACTCCCTACAGACAATTGGTCTAAATCCATGAACTACTGATGCCCACGCCTGACTCTAAGTAAGAGACACTTGTCATCAACTGCCCCTTTCAGCACCATTGGCCCTGATAATTTCGTTATCGTCAAATCAAGGTATCCTTAGAATGGCTGTGGTGAGGTGGTAGGAAAATCAAGGCTGAGTTCTGCATATTATTTCCAAAACGGAAGAAAGACTTCAAAGTACTCAAGGCAAGCGCAGCAGAGCTGATAGGGTGGCTGTCAAAAGGACAGAGGACCTCCCACAAGGAGAAGGCTGGGCAGCTAGCTAGGAGGTAGCTAAGGGCTTTGCCTTACCGTTTTAAATTTCGTTACCTTAATGTCCTGGGGCCAAGCATCTCAATGCTACAAGCATCTTAATTTATTGTATTTTGTTGTACACTAGGTCCTATTGAATTCCTTGGAATCAGTTGTCTCCCTCTGAAAAGCCTTTGGCCTGCACGCTGTAAGCTGAGTGGGCAATCCTGCATGCAGGTCTGTAGAACAGGATTTAAGAGCTTATTAGAAATATTAAATCTAGAGGCAAGGCCAGGAGGCAAGGCCAGGTGCAGGACGCTGGCTTCAGCTACATTTGCATAATAACAGCTGGATAATTGAAGCTGTCAGTGGGTGCCCAGACAGACACAAAATACAAAGACACCACGTTCAAGCCTGAGTCCTCAAATTTGTCTACCTCTTACTTTGTAAGAATTTGAATGAATGTTGTTAACGTTTGTTAGTACACACAGGTGTAGAATTCCAAGATTCTATTTATGAATTCTTTGACTGGAATGTCTAAGTTTCTTTTTTAAATCATACTTATTCAAGCTAAAAAGGAAGATTTTGCCATTAAATCCCCCTTTTGGCGTGGCACCTTTCAGAGTTTAATTATAGAGGAGTTTTAAGGTTGTCAAAGTAAAGCTACTTAGTTTTCTGCCTCAGGGAAAGTTTCACAAAGAATTGGGAGAGTCTGCTCTGCACACTGAACAGCCAAAGTGCAACCATTTCCCAATGGTTTTAGCACTGGGAAGGACCAGAACTCAAAATCTACAATTTAGCACTGTACATAGGAGGCTTTTTTTTTTTATTGCGAATGTGTCTTAGTCTTCTATGTATATGCTTCAAGGCTGTTCATCACAGAGCTGTTTACAAAACAGAGTGCCTGAGAAACTCTACAGTGAAATGTAGAACCTGTGTACATGTTTACATCCCTTAAAATGATGCTCTGAAAAGGTTTCCTAAAAATTGTGATCAGGTTCTGAATTTCTGAACAAATAAAACCATAAAAACAATACCTACATTGCATGATGCTGTGTATGAATAATATAAGATTATGTACACATGTGATTATGGTTATGACAATGACCCAATTCTGTCCTTAAAAGGGAAATATTATAATCATTAGAATAGAATACTATCACTTATTATTGGCATACTCCAAGAATAATAAAAGGATACGAATACCTTTATTCTATTTTTATAACATTCTTCAGACAAAAACCCAAAGAGTAAATTTGATGATTACTTCTGATGAATGGAATCAAATATTTTATTTTCTCCATTCCTTTCCTTTCCCTTCCCTTCTCTTCCCTTCCTTTGCTTCTCTTCACCCCCTCTTTCTTTCTTTCCCTCTTTCATCATGTAGCCATGTGACTGTGAGTGTGTGCTGCACATGCCTGTGCGTACACATGAAGAGTTCACAGGAGGACATCAGGTGTCATATTCTGCTGATCCCTGCCCCATGTCCACAAGGTCTATCACTTTGGGCTAGGCTTCTAAACAGTGAGTTCCCAGGAATCTATCTCTGTCTCCCAAAGCTGTCTCCCAGACAAGCAAGAACTTTGCATAGATGCAAGGGATTTGAACTCAGGGCCTCATGCCTACACAATAAGTGCCTTTACTCCCCAAGTCATTTTCCCTAACCCCTCATTCTTTATCTCTTTCTGTTCTTAAGACTTTAGAGAAACTGAAAAAGTTCATTTTATAATCTTAGAAAGGGTGAAATAAAATATTTTGAAAATAATTAAAAATAAATGATTCAGAAATTAGAGAAAATTTTTTACAAATGCAATGTTTTTCTTTGTATTATACTTTTGGTAAGGCCTAGAAAACTCCCAGAATTTTATATAACATTTCTACATAGAAAATTTGTATCTCATCTCAGGTTTGACAATGCATGCTAATGTGGTCTTGGTAGTTATATGTACCCAAGTACAATATTCCTTTCCTCTCCATAATTAATAGATAAAACACAATTGACAACTGGAAACAGAAAGAAAATATCTCTTATAGCTTAATGATTCTTTTCAGCTTAACAAAGTAGCTTTTATTCTATTTAGGGAACAGTGAGGTGAGTGTGAGAACGATATTTTAAACTGTGTATTTGCATGTGGGGAATTTAACGACATTTTCTTATTATAGAAGTGGATCATAGGCTCAAATGATAGTGAAGTGTTACTAAAGGGTTAGCGAAGTGACTGACTGGGGAATACGGAATTCCACACAGGCCAGACGGTCGGAGTTCAGAACCTGGAACTGATGGGAATGCCTGGGTACAGTGCTGTGCACCTGTAATACCCACACCGCACTCCTCTTGCAAGGTGGGAGGTGAGGACGGAAGGGCTAATGACTGGCAGGCCTCAGGTCGACTAAGAAACTCCCAACAGGAAAGGTGCTGTGACTGCTTACAGTTGTGGAAACTTCTGATGAGAAGATCCTCTTATAATCCCGCTGGTACATACTATGTGGAGACTTCATGGGCACTGACCTTCAGATGGACCCCTCAGTCCCTCAAAGTCTCCTCCGTCCTCTAAAGACCTCAAGCACCCCAAACCATGTGTGAAGCCCCTACTTCCTCAGAGAGCTACAGCCTTCTGGTGTCTGATTAAGGGAACAATTCTTGACCTGTTCGCTTTCTTTTATGTTCAAGTCAAAGTCATCAATCCTGACCTAACAAAGATAGCAAAACCACCTGGACACTGAAGTGCCATCTAGCCTGGAGTGTGCTGAGGCAGGCCGGGTAGATCCTGTCTCTGTAAATCAATTCCCTAAAATTGTCCTCTGACCTCCACATGCATGCTCTGGCATGAATGTTCCATGTCACACAATACAGTAATAACAAATAAATTTTATAAAAAGAAATGGCACCAAATGATTGACATTTTACAATACCGATACAGTCACTGTGCAAAAATTATTTTGAGTCTGTGAAAATTTTATGAAATTTAATGTCCTTCAATTTATAGTGTTTATTTCTTATTATTTTAAATTAAATAGTCCCCCCTTCTTTAAATGAGTGATTGAAACAATTTCTTGGTAGCAGTATGAGAGATGATTTAATTTGAATATCAAGAAATCTTCAGAATTTTACATCCAGCATATTTCTGAACAATAAAAACAATTTAAGAAGAGAATAGTCTTCTTGCTCTTGGCCTGTGTTGGAGGAGACAATATGTTGCCGTTTCCAATAGAGGGGAGACTCTTAGTTTAGACAATTTAGACCTTTTCCAGTTAGAAGAACCATCTGCATCTTGGGCAGCATATTCCTGTATCATAACACCTAAGAAGGAACTGAATCAGGACAGAATGATGAGGGAAACTACAGGGACATGATAAGGGGAAAAAAAACTCCTCACCCTGGGATCAAGTTTGCCTTCGATGCTGCCTGAGAACAAAGAACATCAACATAACTGAGCGGCCAAAAATATCATGAAGATAGTATATGTGTTCCTGAAGAAATCTCAAACAGAATGGTGAAAACGCCAAACTGTGCCAAATTTGGGCCAGATGTTTGTAACCTATGGTTTGATCTGATTAACACCCTTCTTTCACCCTAATCTAAGTAACGCATCTCAGAAAAGCACCTTCAAATTTCATTTAGGAAGGAAATGCTTCAAAAGAAAAGTAAATCCGCTAATGTAATTTTGTTCTCTTTCTACAATTGCATATTTTTAAATTATCAATGTAATTATTCATTGTACCTGGTTATGTTACATGAAGACAATATTTTACAAATTAATGTCATATTCCTAAACCTCCGCCTTTCCATGCTTTCCCTCCCAATCCATCTCTTTTGTTCCCTTTGTTTCTACTGTAGAACATGGCTTTTAGAGCAATCTGAACCCATGATCCCGGGCCATAACCATTCATCCTTGGCTTAGATAAACTACGTCTCATTCTTTTTGCGGTGAAAGTTTTGTTTTGTATCTCCACTTGGGAAAACCAGTTACCTGCATTTGCAAGAATGAAATTGGACCCATGACCCACACCATACAAGCATCCACTTAAAGTTGAGCAAAGCCTTAAGCATGTCACATGGAACTGTAAAGCTTCTTGACACCAACCACTCTGGTGAAAGAGCGTTAGGTAAAAATCCCAAAACATGGTGATGAAAGGAAAGTATAAAAGCATTGCATGAGACTAAGACACTTCTGTTCAATGAGGGAACCAGAGTGAAAAAGTGAGACGTGTTAGTTCATACATCCTATAAGGGAAAGCAGCATAGTGGGTTGATAGTTCCTGGTTCACGTGGGGCAATGAGCTCTTTGGTGCTTATGCCATTCCACCAAGGTGTTCCTAGCCTGCCTGAAAGCAGTGTAGCCAATGGACCTTTGCAATCATGAGTCAAAATAAATTCTCTTCTAAGTTCATTTCTCTTAAGTGGTTTTTCACAAAGTTTGAATGAAGAATTTGTTGCTTATATTTCCTAAGAGCAGGAGGTAAGCCATGCTATTTAGGGCCACCTGGGTAAGTGTCAGGTTTTGTTGTGTAGGAAAGAGGATCGTAGTCTGGTTATCCCTTACATCTAATATGTGCTTATGAGTGAGTACATACCATGTTTGTCTTTCTGGATCTGGGTTCCCTCACTCAGTATGGTTTTTCTAGCTCCATCCATTTGCCTTCACATTTCATGATGTCATTGTTTTTAACAGTTGGGTAATACTCCATTGTGTAAATGGACCACATTTTCCTTATCCATTCTTTGGCTGAGGGACATCTAGGTTGTTTCCCTGTTCTGGCTATGATAAGTAATGCTACTATGAACATAGATGAGTAAGTATCCTTGTGGAATGATTGGGCATCCCTTGGCTATATGCCCAAGATTGGCATAGCTGGGTCTCGAGGTAGATTGATTTCCAATTGTCTAAGAAATGGCCATATTGATTATATTGATTTCCAAAGCAGCTGTACAAGTTTGCATTCCCATTAGCAGTGGAGAAGTGTTCCTTTTACTCTGTATCCTCTCCAGCATAAGATGTCATTGGCGTTTTTGGTCTTAGCCATTCTACCAGGTGTAAGATGGAATCTCAGAGTCAATATGAAAAAAATCCTTTAAGATTTGGTTTCAGTTGTTTGGTATAAGCTGTTGAGTTTATGACGGCTAGAGTGTCTTGAGTAAGAACAAAGAGAATAATGCTTTTTCCAAGCTGTTACTCTAGCATGAATGAGCATTTTCCAAAGTTTGTCCAGTTTTCTGGCTCTTTTTTTGTAATTTCTGGGAGCTCCTTGTAAGATTATCCCCATGAATTCCACTTATGCTTTCCCTAAAAACTACATTCTGTTGTTTCAACTGAAAGCATTAAGTTATGAGCAGAATGTAAGGGTTTGAAGTTTTCCTGAATTTTAAAAACAGAAAATACAACTCCAATTATTGATAATATTTTAATATTTTCATATTACCTTATATGTGCACATCAATGAAATGTTTCTGCTTTTTTTAAACAGAAGTAGCTGCACTATAAGAAATTAAATGAAAAAATTTTAAATGGGACCTGGTGAGACTGCCCAGGGGTCAAAGTGTTTGCTCAGAAACCTAGCTATCAGAGTTTGATCCCTTGTGCCCACATAAAGGTGGAAGGAGAGAGTCAACTCCAATGAGTTGTCCTATGACCTCCACACAGTGTGCCATGGCTTTAATACAACCCCAATCAGGACGTTCTCATGTGTGCACGCTTGTGCACACACACACACACTTAAATTATTATAATTAGTTTAAATATTACACAATTGTTTCCAGTTGCAAAAAAGAAGCAAAAAAAAAACCTAAAACTAAAAAAAAAACTTCATAAAACAAAGGTGAGCCTTATAGGTACTCGTGACCTTCAAATACAAATGTAGATTCTTAAGACTATGTTCATGACACAGGGTCTTAGATGTAAATTTTTTTATAAGGAATGATTTTAGCCTAAAGCTCAAAGTGTGTGTGCAGAGGGCTGGAAGACAGAGTTAGCGGTTGAACACCAGGCTATGTGGCACATACTCAACAAAAGTTAGAAACGTCTCATTCATGCAAGAAGGCCCATATGTCAGCTCCGTTTTCAAGATTTGAAGAAAACATTTTAATGTTGAATTAACGTATGGGAACAATGAAGAGATGTCATTCACCACATTGGCACCAAGTAAGTTTCCTTGTGGTCCTTGTGGTTTACAATAAACCTTTGGAATGAGTAGTGGGGAATGATCTACCAAGGCCTTTCAACTTGCGCTGAACGTCATCTGCCCCTTTGATAATCATCAGAGCTTCCAACCACACAGAAGGGTCAGGAAGCAGATGATTCCTCCTTGCTCTGATCTCTGTCGTAGTCAAATTAAAACCTTGCTACTAAAGAGAAATTTATTTCCCCAAAGACATTTTTGTAATGTATTCTGCCCTTTCCAAGAAATATGTTAGACATACGATCCCATGTGACTTAGACATAATATTAACAGAAAATAAATATTTCAGTGATAGTGCAGCTGAATTGTGAGAAATGTCATACATGTAGTTTCTTTCTCTTTCAGCATTACGGCAATATAATTTCTCTGTTTATATGCGATTCATGTAAACATAGTTAATTTTATTTGAATTCTTCGCTTCCACATTGCTTCATTGTGGTTGGTAATTCTGAGCAATATAAGGATGAGACATTTCTTCAAAGCAACAAATGGGTTACTTCAATCAAAATTGTAAATGTGTTGGCATTACATGTTAGCTAAAGATCCTTGAGTTCATCTGGTGTAGCGTTAGGCTCCATTTTCTGTAGACAGACTTGGAATTGAGTGTACCTCACAGACATTTTGAAATTTTTCTTTCAGAATCCTTTTAGTGTTCTGCGTTCCATAGCGTGCATATGACTCTTATCAGAACAGTACCTACATGGTATCACAGTAACTGACACAATAAATCAATAAATTCTTCATATAAAATCCATTAAGTTTTCCAACACATATTGAAATGCCCTACTATTCATTGTGTATGCAAAATATTCATTGTGTTAAGTGAAATAACATTCTTGCTTTCACTAAATTTAGCTTAGGATAATAGATATTTAACAAGCACAAAAAAAGCACATAAGGAAAAAAATCAAAAAGACTCTGCTAGAGCTCTTGGGAACAGTAGTGCCATGAGAGGGGAATTCCAAGTTGTTTGCCTGTTATCTTGGTACTTGACCTCTGCTGAGTCATGGTCAAGGACAAATGGGAAATCCAGACCAGATGCCATATTTATAGGCAGAGCCAGAAAGTGCATCTGTAAAGCCTGAGCCCACGTTCTAAAAGCATCTGTCTTCATTACTGATTACGGAACCTGCCAGACATGGTCAGGTATTACGGACCATGATGCTTCTCCCCTCACAGTCAGGCTGGGGAGGGTCTCCCACCTGTTCTTGCTCCCCTGTAAGCCGGTGAGCATTAGGCTGGATTCTCGTGTTTCACTTGATTCATTCACCAGCTAGCATTATCACTTCTATTCCAAAACTTTTAACCTTAATCTGTGGCATTGTTCACCTTTTTTTCTTTGATCTTGTACAGTGATGTACTGCTCAACCTGAAGTAGAGTGGTGGCCACCAAGGGCTCTCTGAGGACATGACAGTCAAGCAGTCGTTGTAAATAAACAGGATTTAGGGAGACAGAGAGGGGGAAAGAGAATGGGAGGAAGAAGGCTGAGGAAAGGGAAAGAGAAGGAGAAGGGGTGAAAAACTTCTGAATACTATTTCTACCGAGAAAACTACCTTTAGGGAGAGCAGTGGTAGGAAGTTACTATAGACTTGCAAAGGTTTGTAGTCACAGTCTGGTAGCACAGGTTTATGGTTTTATATTTTATTCTTAATATTACAGAAACCACACTTTTAAAGAGGATTGAGCGACACACCACCGCCACATTCACAGTCACACAGGTACATACACACGCACACACACACACACACACACTTAGTGGGCTCCTGCTTCATTGAAGAAAAATTCTAAAGAACAGTTTACGCAAAGTTAAGCCATTTTGTAGAAGTTTCTCAATGCCTTTAACATGCTAGTATCCATTATGGACTTTCTGGTGCATAAATGTGGAATTATATTATTTTTATGAACTTCTTGCAGCCTCGATTATAAATAATAAGATCACTAGAAAATTTATCAGTGTTTATATTATAACTTATATGTGAGTTATGATTATACTTATACATAATTATAGAAATAAAAATTCTGGAATTAGTTAATTTTTACAGAGTACAGCTCCAGTCAGCCCATTGCTATAATTGTTTGATCTTGTATTCCAAAATCTATTACTGAGCTCTAATCTGTTTTAAGAATGTGCGGCATATTACGTGATCATTAAAACACCAAAATAACTTTAGATCTAACAGACTTACATTCTTATATCATACATGTTGATTTATCTTGTGTTCAGAATCCCCTTTGTGTTTGGTTGAATTATCTGGATCCCAACCTGTCATATACATCTCTTTAATTCCTCTTTCTTGCATTTAATATACCATTCTTTACACAGATTTGGTTGATTTGATGGGAATGTACGCATTTTGAAACACTGGTCAAACCTCTGCTCAGATCTCTGTGTCTCCTCTGACTGGGTTTAACAATGGATTCCATTAATCATGCTTCTGATTTCAGCATTTGAAATGATGTCACGGCTTGACTCCAATTCTATTTCTTTTCCATCTTTCTTCTTCCTATCTTTACCATATTATTCAGGGAGATACTAAGTGTATAAAAAATACCAAATCATTAAAGACACAGCCAACACATACATTCCTATAGATTCATAAATTCCCAAATATGAAATATGAAGAATAAAAATTGCCTTTTTATTTACTGTGGACTGTTCCATCAATACACAAAGAAAGCTTCTCAATTACATGGCCTTTCTTTTTTCTGGAAATATTGAATCTATTAGGAAGCTTATTAAAAAACAAAAAAGTTTAAAAACCATCTTGTTAGCGCTGGCTAAGAGGCATGAGCCCTGCTGCTGGTAGCTCTGTTCACGATTTGAGAGATTCCTGCCAATATTTGATCAGGCATGGACTTGTAGTGTAAGGCAAACCCATGATAGCCAGGGATGCTGTTCAGCTGAAGTGTACACACAGAAATAACACCTTTTAGAACACTTCTACTATGGCGTTTCAAATCTCATACAGTAAGTGCAGTTTCTATAGCTACTTGTTCATTTTACTAAACAGCAATATGCATGGTATTAAGATCCTTGCAAAGACATTTCCTGAACTTAAGATTATATAGGTTATGGCCAAAATTATATAGCAAAGTTTCTGACAGTCTGCTAACAGTGCCAAGAAGACTAACTTAAAAAATGCTTTAAAAATGAATTCCTAATCCAATTATTTATTTTAAAGGATCAGACATTTCCAAAAGCTCTTTAATTGAGAAATAAAATAATGGGAAGATAAGAGTATGTATAACTAACATTTATTTATTACAGTGATATATACATTGTTATTTCTAACTTTATATTTGTAATATACACATATATTATGTATATAAAGTACATACATATTTTAAGTGCAAATAACTAGCCACAAATATCACTAAGTGTTAGAACAATATTACACTTCAAAAATTAACTATTTATTTTCTCATGGACTGTATTTTATACATATAGCACCTCCAATGATAAAGCTAAGATTCCTTCTTATGTCTTATGGTTACATTTTGTGTCTGAGTAATGTAGGTAACCACTAACATTTTCAAATTATTTATTTAAATAAGATAAAATGCATCTCTTTATTTCAAGAAAATATCTAGACACAAATAGCCAAAGACTAGAATCTAAGTTTCTTTTTTTGATACAGAGTAGAAGTAAATGCTGCCTGGAGTATCATTTTAATAAAGAGTATTATACATCATTGTTCAAAGCCATAAATATGGTGCTATTTAGCTGAGTTTCCATAATATTGTTATAGTTGGGAAATGTAAATAGACCCTGATTTTACCAGAGAAGAGTGTCCTCAAATGGAAATGTAAAAACAAAATATCCTTTTCCTCGTTCTGATCTTTAAATATTTTTATGGTTCAGATATGATTGTGTTGTTCACCCTGACAAAACTGGATAAAATTCTCAGCTGGAATAGCATGAGTTGTAATGCTCATTATTGGAAACGAGTGGACCATTTTATTATATAGCCTTCCGATATGCCCTCCAATATATCTTCTTCTGCTAGATCACCTGAGTATTTGAATGGCACAGAATATTGTAAAACATGTAGAGACTAAAGACATTAATAAAACAGAAATCCTTTGTTTATGTGAAATTCAACTTTTCAGAGAATTAAAAGTTTTTAATAAGTTTACTATTACACTCAGTAGTTATAAGGTATTTGTGAATGAATAGCTAGTTGTGGTTGATAAGGCCATGAATAAAATTAGAGGTAGATTGAAATAAAATGCAACCTCCAACTGTCTACTTATTACATGTGAAGAGAATTTATCTGGGACACTGGGACATTCATATGGAAAACATTTATAACTGAAAAGATATTTTATTGTACATAGTTAGACATCTGTTCATGTATATATCTCTGCAGTGCACATCTTAGCTTTAAAATTCTCATTGAGATATAGGTCAGCACCTCAGAAAGGGCTAACTAGTGTCTTCTGAGGTAGCTGTGGCTAGATGTCCACTTCAAAACTGGTGCTATCATTGACACCATGGGTGACTAGCTACTCTCACTAGTGAGTGGCCCCTCTCTCTTCAAATGGCAACTCACTTACCTGAGCTTTTCTTTGTGACTTTGGTTTTTCATAGCATGGTAACTTCAGTATAGCTGCTTTTGTTATATGCGTGTGCCAAAAGAAAGCACGGCCTGTATTTTTTCCTATATTCCATTGTGAAGTGTTACTGGATTCAAGGATGTGGAGAGGGAAGGATGCTCTTCATGACAGGATAATGGCATCATCATGGTTCATCAATCACAAACCTAAGCAGTGCTTATTTATTTAAAGCAGTGTTTAATCATAGAAAATAACTAGAAACAACCAGTAATGAAGTGAGTAAGTTATGGTCTTTTCTAACAATGGAGTCTTATTCTGCTGAAAGAGGTGATGGAGGAATGGCCTAGTGAGCACAAGTTAGGTCACTGGAGTTTTCTTTGAAAAAAATATTGGAAATCTAGTCTTTTCCTCTTTCTTCTGCATATCCTGGCTACTATAAGATGAACTGATTTTGTCTGCCATGTGATTCCAATTATCATATCTGGTGTTACCATCATCATTAAGCCAACCAATTATGAGAGACAACAGTGAAGCCATTTAACTCTGATATATATCAATGGAGCCAACCAACTCTGAGAAGCATTAGCAAACCCATCTAAAGATAAGATACATCAGTAGGCCATCTAACTATGATGGAGACGTCAACAAAGCCATGTAACTATGACAGAGATATCAGTGGAGCCATGTAACTATGATGGAGACGTCAGTGGAGCCATCTAACTATGATGGAGACATCAGTGGAGCCATCTGACTATGATGGAGACGTCAGTGGAGCCATCTGACTATGATGGAGATGTCAGTGGAGCCATCTAAGTATGATGGAGACATCAGTGGAGCCATCTGACTATGATGGAGATGTCAGTGGAGCCATCTGACTATGATGGAGATGTCAGTGGAGCCATCTAAGTATGATGGAGACGTCAGTGGAGCCATCTAAGGATTATGGAGATGTCAGTGGAGCCATCTAACTATGATGGAGACATCAGTGGAGCCATCTATGATGGAGGTGTCAGCAGAACCATCCACCTAGAAGAGGCATATTCTGAAACCTAAAGTGAAAACACATTTCTCCGCTTTTTCAGTTAATTATCTTAGATGTGTTGGTACAGCAGTGAAAAGTTACCCTACACAATATCTGTATTAAAAAAAAAGAAAAAAAAGAAAAAAAGACCCTTTCCTGCTGAAAGGGCCTTAAAACACCATTTCCTGACCATTCTCTGCAGGATATACTCTAAGGCCAAAAGATTTTTCACAAAACCTGATGCAGTTTCCAGTAAGTGCCTTCTCTTTGGAAACATTTACAGTTTTATTTGAGATCATATTTGTGGTAAATCATTGAGTTGCTCTGTTGGTATTTGTCAACTTCAGAATTTTGATATTTAAGGAAGGAGTCTGTGGTTGTCTTGAGAGAGCATCTTAAATAGGGAATATAAAACAGCCCCCCAGATTCTGAAACCCACAGAACATTTGCAGGGAGGCCACATCTCCTGTAGGTTTCTGTGTCTAGTGACCAGGTATAGTGGGACATTTTCTTAACATCTTTCTGGAAGCCTCTGTTCCTTGTTGTCTGTCTTCAGCTATCTCCTATGTGACTTTGCTGAAGATTCTGTAGCACGCCAGGATGTTTCTATCTCTCTCTTTTTTTTGTCTCTATCCCTCCTTTTTGTTCTGTTGAGACATGCTCTCACTACAAAGCCCAAGAAGGCCTATAACTCTCTATCTTCCTACCTCAGGCTCCCAACTGGGTAATGACAGATATTTGACACTGTTCTCTGATATCATACCTTATCTTCTGCCTTGCAGCCAGATTTATGTTCTGGTGCTGTAATTTTAATTTGTTTTAAAATTTTCTAGTTTTGTTATATATATTATACAAAATAATGGGTTTTACTATGACATCCTCATAATGTATGTAATGTTCTTTGATCCTATCCACCCACAAACTATCTTTCTCTTGTTATTCCTCATTATTTTTGATGTTCTGTGATCTGAAAATAATATCTATTAAAGTAACATCGATTAAAATAACATCATAAAGCAACCTTTGTTTTAAAACATTATTAGAATATAGTATACCTAAAATGAATATCATAGCATTTTCATATATGTACATAACTTATTTTGACCATACTCACTCCTTTCACTCATCTTGCTCCCAGTTCTATTAACCCCCTTCCTCTTTCCAACTAGCTGCCTTCTAATTTCATATCTTTTTTCCTTTCTTTTTTGTGATCCAATGAGTTGAATTCAGGTTGTTTACAGGAGCAAAGGAACCCTACCAGTTGATATACTACTGAAGAAAATCTTCCCATTCCCCCATTACCTGCAGTAGAAGTGGGGCCCCTAAATCCCTCCCAGTGCCCCCACAGAGAGCTGAGGGACCCAATCTTGGGGGGGCAATAACTGCTGCTGTGAGTTGATGACAGTTCTCCCCCAGCAGCCTGCGTGGCAGCTCTCAGCACTGAAGGCTAGGCCACAGGGAAGACCTTTCTGGTAGACAGAGACTGCACTTTCGTTTCCTGGCCACCCAGACCCAAATAATCACACAGAAATTATATTAATTACAACACTGTTTGGCTGATGGCTCAGGTGTGTTTCTAGCTCTCACATCTTAAGTTAACCCACTTCTTTTAGTCTCTGTATTGGCATGTTTTCTACATGTCTTGTTTCCTCAGAAGCTGGTTGGCATCTGACTCTCTGCCTTTCCTGTTCCCAGAATTCTCCTAGTCTGACTGCCCAACCCATGCTTCATGCCTGGCTCCTGGCCAATCATCATTTTATTTAATCAATATGAGTGACAAATCTTAACAGTGTACAAGAGCATTATCCCACAGCACCTTTCATCCAAGTTTCATTTTGATTTCTCTATGCCCTGGACCAACACATTGTAGCATTTTCAGTAACAGGGTCTTATTAATGTAGTTCCTGTGGGAAAATAATGACATTGGTCATAGCTTGTATCATTTTGGGAACTATAGGCCTATGGTGATATTTTACTTATGTTTTAATAAATAAAGCTTGCCTAAAGATCAGAAAGGCAAAGCTAAACCACTAGAGGTCAGGCAGTGGTAGCACACACCTTTAATCCCAGGATTTGGAAGACAGAGAAGGATGGATCTTTGTGAGTTCAAGGCCAACCTGGGCTAAACAAGATCAATCCAGAAATAAATCCAAAAGGTGTGCCTCACATGCTTAATTCCAGTACTAGGGAGTCACACACCTTTAATGCCAGCACTAGAGGGAATATAAAATGGGAGGAGAGAGAGGCTCTGGGTGCTTAGCCTTCTTAGTCTGCGGTCTGGTCTGCTAGTCATGGTTGAGGTAAGGTTTCTTTAGTGGCTTGGCTGCTTTGCTTTTCTGGTTTTCAGGTTGAACATCAATATCTGTCTCTGAGTTTTATCATTTATGCTGCACGGGCCCATTCTTGGTCAATAGCTCAGAGGGAGGTATACCATCTCTGGTACTGAGATTTTCATTTATTGACCTATGGCTTCTGGGAATAATTTTATCTACCTATACATGTTGCCTTTGTTCAAAATACAACAAATCTTTCTAAAAAGAATAGAATTTCTGATAGAAAGAATTTCTAAAATGAATTTCTTTAAGCATCTTTCTCCTCAGATTTCCATACCAATCTCTCTTGTTTTAGATCACTCCTGTCCCCATGCATATATTCAGGCACCTCATATATTCCTGTCACCCATACAGATGTGGAGAAATGCACTGATGGATTCCCACTTTGCCTGCTCTTTTCCAGAGATGAGTTGCCTACTGGGATTCCACCATATTAGATTCCCTACTTCCACATGTGGACACCTTCAAATATTCAAGAAGCACGCATAGAAGGAACTGGACAGACTGTATAGAGATGTTGAGCCTCAAGACAACCATTTGCTTGCATCTTTTGCTTAAAGCACTACACTGGACCAATCTTTGTGTTCTGTGGTGGTGATAGGGTGGACTTCTTCAGATAGCCTTGAGACAGGGCTGCCAAATTGGAGGTTGCTTCTTGAATCTCTGCTTTCATGGTGTACATACATCCAGGTCAGATAGTACATTCTAAATCAAGGCAAAAGATATAACTGCTCCTCAGCAGACAATGAAAGTAAAGTTCTAAAGAAAATTTAAGAGTAATGTTTTAATGTGTTTTGAATTGAAGCCAAACACATTTACAGACAAAGATTACTTTTAACTACATGCAACTTTTTTCCACTTCAAATCGTGGGAATATTTTAACCTATCATGTTTAAGAATTAACTAGAGAAAATTTGCCAAATATACAAAAAGGAAGATAAACTGAGACCTTTCTCACACAGACCCTTTCTGTCTCAAAGGAAAGCACAGCTGATATCTGAGAGGAGTAGAGTCTGACTAGTTTAAAACTCCATGGGCTTTAGGGCTCCCAATTGGGTTTCCTCGACGTGAAAAGAGAAGAGAAACAGCCTAAGTGTGCATATTACCTCTCCCGCTCTCCCATCTGCTTCTCACAGAAATGTTCCTTGAAGTAGTTCTCTGAGACATCCGTTGTTCATCTCATCACCCCTATGCTGGAAGACAGGGAAAGCAGAGACATTCTTTCTCCCAGTGGAAATTTGATTATTGCCATTTAGTACCCATAAATGAATCTGAAAAAAATTAGGGTATTAAATTGGCTCCTGGAAGCTGGACGGAGATCACAGTACATATTGTAGAAGTTCAGATCTAGCTCCTAAAAACATTATCTTAATTATATCGATACCTTGAAGGAGGTGATTTTTGAAATGATTCTAGACAGCATTGGGAAAGACATAGAGAAGCCTTGCCAGCCTGTTTATCCTTTTCATGATGTCTTTGTTAGAGAAGGGAAAATGCCGAAGAAGCCCAAGTTTGAATTGCAAACACTCATGGAGCTCCACGGTGAAGATAGTGGTCGGAAAAAGTTACTAGTGATGAGACAGGGACTCAAGTTGAACAAGTGAGAGACTTGAAGCACTAGCCCTAGAAGCTGCTTGAAATCTTGAGGGTGTTTTTTTCGTGTTTTAGTTCTTTATTTTCTATATGTAGAAGTATTCTTGAAAATATCATAAATTCCAAAATTTTAGAAGCGTTTCATAGCAGGTTCTTGACCTTATTTATATCCAAGTAATATTCCAGAATGTGAATATATTACAACTTAACAAATTATACTTATGAACACTTAGGTGTTTTCAATCCTTTTCCTTGGAATATAGGCAATGAACACAGTTTTCAAAAGTTATTTTACATTTCAGCAGTTGTGACTAGACAAATTGCCACAATTTCAGTTGCTTTTAATGTATCAATTATGTGTTTTAGAGACTTCTGCACAGTATCATAAAAGACCTTGAAAACTGAAAAGCCATTCCGCTTGCCACATTAGCTTAGTCCTACATAAATCTAGTATCGCGTATATATTTTTAAGTTTGTCTTTTAGTGTTTCTTTTTTATTTAGCCATTGTCACATTTATTATTAATGTCTTCTGAGTTTTTTAAACTTACATTCAATTCTTTGCTGCTGGGAATAAAATTTTGAGTTTTAATAGCAACAAATACCAAGTCCTATTTGTGAAAAAATACACTTTTAATTTTTAAAGTTTTCTTATCATTTCTTGTACAATAAATTTTGATTGTATTACTCCTCCTCAACTCCTCCTAATTACTCTCAACATCCTTCCACACCCAATTTCTCTCTCTCTCCTTCTCTAAAAAAAATAAAAACAAAGAAAAAAAACCAGTCAGACAAAAAGTACCAAACAAAACCCAGCCAGAAAACACAGAGGACACACAGCATCTGTTTGTGTTGGCCAGCTTCCGCTGGGTGTGGAGTCTGCACTAGAGTAGGGTTGATATACCCAGCATCACTTGGTTTGAGAGAAACGATTTTCCCTT
The DNA here is from genome assembly GCA_001685075.1 of Bramus lutescens. NCBI lineage: Eukaryota > Metazoa > Chordata > Mammalia > Rodentia > Cricetidae > Bramus > Bramus lutescens. The sequence goes on from LOEQ01001602.1 coordinate 119,819, forward strand.
TTCCATTAGGTGTCAACCACAAATTCCCTATTTGTTAAGAGTAGGACCCTGTGTTCATTTCCCCTTTTCCTTGTTGGGGTTTTGTCTGGGCTGCTGAGCCATGCAGAACTCTCCATGAGTTCATGTAAACATCAGTATTGTCCTACCTGGAAGTCACTGTTGCCTTGGAGTCATTTACCACTTCTGGTCTTGCAGTCTGCTTTCCTCTTCTACTAAATCCCTGAGCCTTGAGTGAAGGGGTTTGATAAAGATATCGCATTCCAAATTTTCTCACTCTCTGCACATTGTCGATTTGTGGGGCCTTGAGTTAGTTGCCATCTACTGCAAGATGATGTTTTGGTGATGGGGGCTGAGAAATGTACTTAAATATAGCTATAGTATTTGTCATTAGGAGTCATTTTATTGCTATTTTCTCTAACAAATTAATAGTACCCTTTATTCCAGTACCCATTACCTATCTTTGTTTTATACATGAGTATTTTGACTCTCTCTCTCTCTCTCTGTGTATGTGTGTGTGTGTGTGTGTGTGTGTGTGTGTGTGTGTGTACCATGAACATGTTCACAGAAGTCATATCCCTTACAACTGGAGGAATGGATGTACCAACATGTGGTTGCCAAGAACCAAACACAAGTACTTTGCAAGAACAACAAGCGTTAACCTCTGAGCCATCTTTTAATCCTAATATAAAAGCCTAAAGTAATAAAAAAGTCCCTAAAATCATCTAAAAATTGAACTTTAAGCATTTTTGTGAATTGATATTACTCAGTTGCAATGAACCATGGTAGATTTTGCCTGCTGACAATAATTCTAACTTTTGAAGGTCTAGAAGCATTCCATTGAAGTTATTTTGAAACTTACATGAAATGTAAACTTGGGCCAGGTGGTGATGGTGCATGTCTTTAATTCCAGCTCTTAGTAGGCAGAGACAAGTGGAGCTCTATGAGTTCCAGGTCAGCCTGCCCTACAGAGAATGTTCCAGGACAGTCTTGAAAGCTACAGTGAGAAACCTTGTCTTGAAAAACAAACAAACAGAAGCCCCCAAAACTGTAAACTTATAGAGTAATTTATTATTAGAATTTAATGAAGCAGAATATTTGATCTATTAATCCATATCTCTCAATTAACAGAAAATCACAATGTTTTGCAAATTAGATAAGTTTTGCTTTCCTTCCAAGAAAACTATTAAAAACATTTACAACAACTATAAAATATTCAAAAACAAATTGTATTTTAATGCAAATATTTCCCAGCAGTTTTGGTTTTATGTTAGTATTCTTCTCCACTGACTATGATAGGGTGAACTGATACTTGATATTGCAGTATATGTTGTAGTTGTAGCTCCTCACGCAACTAATATTTATTGTACATTGAGTGAAGGCATAAGGACTCAGTTTTCCTGGAGTCACATGTACAAAACAGAAAAAGGAAGGGTGAAAAGAAGGGAAATGTTTACTAGAGTCAGGATTTTGGAGTATAGTAAAGTGTTGTTTCATTTTTTGATGTGCTTTTAACTGAAATAGAATTATACCACTTTCTCCTTCCCTTGAGGTACCCTCCCCTAAACTCTCTCATATCCCCCCTTCTCTCAAGTTGATAGCCTTTTTCCCCTTGACTATTGTTGTTACATAAATAAATACAATTATATGTAGTTGTATACACAAAAAATCAAGAAAATAAAAGCAAGTATAACTTTCTGAGTCCATTTTTGTTGTTTGTGTGTATATGGGTGGTTTCAGGGCCAACCACACTACATTGGGCAACCACTAAAGGCTCTTCCTCAGGAGAGGCTGATTCTCCTTCTCCCAGAGTCATTCATGGCCTGTAGTTCTTTGTCTAGTCCCCTTCCATGGCAACATGTTTATTTTTCTTGTGTTGTTTATGCAGCCATTTCTAGGAGATACTATACACCACAGCAGTCTTCCTGGTCTTCTGCTTGTTACTGTTATTTAGTATTATTAAAGACACTGCCTTGGCCTAGTTGATAGGGTGGAACTCAGGTAGGCCAGGAAGACAACAGAATTCTGGGAGGAAGAAAGCAGAGACAGGCAGACGCTATGAATCTCTGGACGTAGGTTAGAATCTTGCCGGTAAGCCACAGTCACGTGGTGATACACAGATTTAATAGAAATGGGTTAATCAAGATGTGAGAGTTAGCCATTAAGAGGCTAGAGCTTATGGGCTGGGCAGTAATTTAATTAATACAATTTCTGTGTGATTATTTCAGGAGTTAAGCTAGCCAGGCAGCGGAATGCAGCCCACACCTTCTACAACACAGTATTCTGTCTTTCTACTCCCTCCACAATGTTTCCATAGCCATACATGCAGGAGATATGGTGTAGATTTATCTGTTGGGGGCCTGGAGCCCCATGATCTATTGATCTCTGTGTTGCATTCAATTGAGATTTTCCATGGCGGTCTCCATTTGCTACAAAAAGAAGCTCCTTTGATGAGGATTGGTAGCTACACTTAATGGGATGTGGGAGGAAAGCCCTTCTAGACTATGGCAGATGGCAGGCAAAGATATAAAACTATAACATGCCAGTGATACACAATGCATGAAGATTAATGGTGAATCAAGAGTAAAGGTCTTGGCTCTGTACACAGATTATTGAGCAGTGCCTCTTCATTCAGGATATAGGAAAACAAGAGAAGATGAAATCTGGTTGTATTATTGTTGGCAGTCATGTTCCTCTGACAGTGATCTACAGGTCTATAGGGAAACAGCTAAGGTCTATATTATTATGTTTGACAATATCACTCCAACTTCTTATCATTTTTAGTATGTGAATAGCAAGGTTTCTTTTTTGTGGCAAGTTCTCCTATCCCTTTTGTACTCTAATAACCTTGTTGCTATCACCCTTTTTTGTTTCATAAACACTTCTCAGACTCAGTTTACTACTGAGATTCTGTCAGTGACAAAGTGAACTCCACACAGCTATAATATTTGCATATAACGTATTCATCTCTAGATCATTTGTAATACTTAGTACAGTGTGAATATTGCATAATTAGTTGTGATATTATATTTTATGGCATAATAACAAGGAAGAAAAGTCCTGGGGTCACAGGCATGAAAGGTCCGGCTTTTTAAGTGGGTCTTGGAATCCAGCCTCAGGTCTTCATGCTTGTAAAGCAAGTGCCCTACCCACCAACTCATCTCTCTAGTGCTGAGTTTGCTTTCTTTTTTTTTTGATGACTTTGAAATTTTCTTAATTATATATTTAAATTTTGTTTTTGAATAGATAGTACTTGATCTAACTAAATTTTTTTAGATTTATTTTATTATTATTAAAATTTTCCATCTCCTCCCCTCCTCCCAATTCCCTC